>VMBQ01000655.1:56067-168839 GCA_007657795.1 Dreissena rostriformis
AGAATAGCGCTATGTAGCCTGCAGCTTAGCTGAATGTAACCTGTAACAACAACAACAGATGATTTACAATACATTCACAACAGCACGAGTTAAACTTTAAATGGAAAAATCTGTGGATTAAGACAGTTTTAACTGGTAACATTTACCAAAAATGTGTAAAGTAGCACTCTTAATTGATATGCATAGGTACATTTATAAATTACTGACGGAAAACGTTATCCTTTTACAGACAAATGTCTGCCTGCCAACAGGAAGTGAATATTAGCAGTTGTAAACAAAGGAAATAAATTCTCAAAATTGATTCTAGCCTGTTTATGTAATTCTATTGACTGGCCATTAAATTTAACTGGTCAGCAATAATTATTATGTGGTCAGGCTAGACTGGACAACAATTTGGGAGGAAACCAGTGAGTTATACATCAAGACATTGGGGTAAGAAACTTAAACAATTCATAATAATAGTTTACACTATTCAACTAGAATGAGTGTCACAAGAGTATAACATCGACGAATATAAAAATGTTTGACATTGTGATACCTTATTGTGATCAATTAATAGTAACGAAAATATATATTTTACATTCCTTTTTTCAGGATTTTTCCTGAAGTTTTGTTATTGTTTTATATTGTTCTTGAATTTAATATTTTCAATAATATTAGAAATAAAAAAAATTGTTTGTCCTTGTTAATTTGATGAGATGGAAAGTAGTTGGCGTGATATAATCGTTACAGGGTTAGTTACTGACCCGATACGGGATATACGGTTCTGTGGAAAACCATATCGGGGCTCGACCTTCGCTCTCGCCCCGATATGGTTTTCCACAGAACCGTATATCCCGTTTCGGGTCAGTAACTAACCCTGTAACTATTAATATTTAACCCCCTAATACAATATCACTGATAATAATTGTGTTGTGCGCACATACCGTTTTTATATAAAATAATGATTGAGCAATTTGCAGCTTTATATGCAATGAACATTCAATATGTATGTATCGCCAATCGAACATAATGCTAGCCATATTATTGAGCTGGAGACAGTATGTTGCTGGAAAATGCCGACCGGGGAAAACTTTCTGCACTTTAAGTGACGGGAAATATTCATATGTTGATTGAAGCAGTAAATATATTTACCCATTTTTGCCGAATGGACTCTCCAATCCTTCTAAATTGGATCAATTTATTTCCAAAATTAGAGATGTCTAGTATATTTATTTCTATATTTAGAATATTTCTTACAGAAATTCCTTTAAGCAAACAGCGCAGACCCTGATAAGACGCCGCATCATGCGGCGTCTCATCTGGGTCTACGCTGTTTGCAAATGCCTTTTTCCTAGACGCTAGGCATAAATGGGTAAATATACAATTACAATCAGGTTTGGCTGTGCGTTTTGATTAAATGACATAATTTCTTCATATACATTTGCTTAATGAATACATCAGTTTTTGTTTTGACAATTTCACGAGTTTATTGTTAATGAAGTGATTTTTTTTTATTTACAATCAACGCACTGTGCAATTTTGCCTTAATGACACTGTTTTTGTATATGGTAATTCGGTATGGTAATGTAAAAAAAAAGTTCAGTAATCATGAAGCAATGCATTATTCCTGAAATGCAATTTCACTTCCGGCAATCATTGATGTATGATGTATATATCAAATGATCGTACATTTGTGTCGATACCTTTATTAAATCATATATGTGCATATATTCAGTATCATTACGGTCCTTCAAGAACGTACGTTCCAATTATATATAAACGTCAACAAAAATTAAAACAAAATTGCACACGTAATGATTTCAAATTGGATGTAGTTCATTTTTCTTTTTCGGATCATAATGTCGCAAAACAGATCTTCGTCAGGCATATACATGTACAGTGAGGTTCTGTTCATGAATGAATGATTTCAAGAAACGCAACATGCCTTAAAGGACATGCGCGACAGTTTAGTTTCACATAACACTTTTTTAAAGCCGTTATCTATTAATACAATTATTGTTTACCCATCTAGTGTGATGCTGATGAAAAACAGTTAAATGTAAACATACACAGACAGGTTTGAAGAACGTTTTCCGTGTAATTAAAACGTTATTGGCATTTTTCATACCACCCATTGGTTAGAAATATGCCCCAGTCTTTGTCGAATGTGTGTTAATATGTGCAAAATTATTCAGATTATTCTATTCGAGTAGTTCAATCATATACCATTAACACTGGGATCTTGATAAATTGTTGCTGAAAAGACTTGTATGTTAATGCGATACTGTAAACTGTTAAACTGTCTCGGGGAGTTTTACTTTTCCCATTAAGGTTGTTGTTGATTGTTCTAGAAGAAGATACGTCTGATGCAATCAGTAACTCTTTGTCGGGACAGCTTCGAGGGATCTGCAAAAATATAAATATTATTTCTAAACATATTATTGTTGATGTCTCTTCTTTAATCGTTACACTATTATTCAGCCATCTCTGCTGAACATTTTCTATTTTGACAACACAAATGATAGTTTTTCAATTTCAACATAATATTATAACCATACAAATGTTTGTGTGATGCTACTTCATGTTGTCTATATTTCGTAAAAAGTTTCATAAACAAAACATTCATTGCCTTAAATGATAAAACATTTCGAGACATTCTGTACGCTGACAAGTCACAAGAATAAACACAAAAATCTTGTCAACACGCCAAGTTTGACCGGAAAATACCTCCACGAGATTGTTTGGTTTCATGCTGTTTATGTTGAGACAATATCAATTCCGGGTTTACATGTGTATACTCTCAAAGCAAAAACTAGTTAAATTGAAAGCAAGCAAATAATTTGTTGACGTATTGTAATTTTTTGACACATATTAAAATGTATGAAATTGATTTACAGTTTATAAACACATTAACGATATTCGGTAGGCCGCTAGAGAGTATCATCAATTGATAATGGACCTAAGTATACCAAACCAAAATCGATACGTTACGAAAGAAGTCAAAATTACCTTTTTTCATTAATGTAAATTTAAAGTTTCACATCCGTTCTTTCGTGTTTGTCCGTTGTTCTATCTTAAGCTCCACGCGAGGGTGATATTATAGTATGTTCCATGCGACATAACACATTGTCGCACGCCATATGGCAATTTTACCTTGGGCATGTCACGATAGGTATACTACAAGTGTTTAAATAAGGTACAGGCAATCTTACAGGACTGCAGCTTGTTTCTTCGAAAAAACAATCATGTTCAGTGTTGGTCATCATAAGAGTAAGATGGAATGGCCATTTTAAATAAGTATTCGACAACTGCTTTCAGATATATAATTTGTAGTCCTGTGCATTCACTTCTAAGCTATGTACTGTGGCATTTTCATATTGCTTTAAGAAGGGTAAAGGAAATATGAAACCCAGTAACCTGCACTATATGGTGATGATTACTTACATATGGTCAGCACTAAAGGATGTATATGCAACGTCATTTCATATTCAAAAAAGTACATTTTTCTGCGGTCATTAAATGAGTGTTTAAAACCCTGATACACAAAATGTGTGATACATTAATTTCTTAATAATTTGCTATTATTACATAATTATTTCTTAGAACCAAATGCAACGGAAAAAAATGCCCTTTTCTATGTTTATTAGGGGTATTGTTGTAACTCCCTTTTTGTTCAATATGTTAGATATGTGTGTTTCATGTTTTTTATGAACACAAATGATCAGCGTTAGTTGGTTTAAGAACGGTTTATTATCCCTCATAGAATTTGAAGAATAAAAAAAAACTAATACCCTGACATTGCTATATCCACTAATTGTTTTTGCCTTTATATGGATCTTCTTGTTCTACCCACTCTGCTTCTTAAATTGGTCGTAGAAGTAAAATGAATAATTACTGTGTCCTCTAAAGATAACAATTATTGCAATGATGACAATGTAATACAATATCATAGAACTCAATGCAACCTACCCTAAAATATATAGTTGCGCTCATGACCATTTTGTTCTCGAGATTTCTAAACTATTCACCAAAATGTACCAAACACAGAGCAATTGAAATAACAAGTCGTCTAACCATAGTGTGCGATATTACACAATGACTTTAGATTTCGTTAAAACACGACTTAACATTAAAAATTTGATTATACACCTGCATGCTATTAAAAAAATGAGTGCACATTACATATTCGTCTCAACACAGTATATACTGTGTCGCTTCCATTCGCCATTCATAAAATATAACTAATTCAATACATACCAAATACAGAATACATTGCACAGTTTGACAAATTAACACGTTTCCGGAATATCCCATCTATTAAACAGCTTTTTTTTTAAAGTGATCATTTCATATTCAGAGCAGAATACAGAGCAATAAGTGCATGCAAATGAGATGTTTAATAAAGCGAAAAATAAATGTTATTGTATATGAACAAAAAGTCAGTTAATTAATCTAATTGTGTATTAGGCCCGGAAACAATGAGCCTCTCGAGATTAGTAAATGAACTCAGATAACAAGCACTGCTTGTTCCTTAATAAATACCAGTCACGATCTAACTAATGAATGTTTATGGCATTGATAATATAAAGGTAATACAATTTATAGTCTGGAAATGTGAACACAATTATTAGGAACATTTCAAATCTCGTTAGACGTTGCAGTAATTATGTCTCTTGTGTATAGTAGACAGCCCTGATGAGAGCTTTATTGAAATGTCTTAAAATCGATTTTTGTAAGACTGTTATCAGAGATTTGTTCATATGCATACTTCATAAATTATGTAAATCGATCAGTACTTGTGTTGGGTTATTGCTACTTTGTTTTTACAAGCTACTTATTTTGAAATATACACCGTGTATGACTGCTTATTCCTAAGATGAGACAATAATCGGACATTCGTGCTGAATAATACTATCACGATGTATGTAGTACATATGCACAATTGTGTGAGCCTTACATATTAAATATATGGCAATCGTATTGCACCATACACACATGTTTTCGAGCGATGTATAACAAGACTTCCCAAAAAAAGGAAATGACGAAAAAACCAATAAACTAAGAAGTTACGCCATTATAATATACACAATGGCATAACAATGACCTGCACGGAAGGACATGCACTTATAAAGTTTACTCTAGCCAATTGTGTTAAACGGGTGTTACCGCAGGGGCTTTGGTTGATATCAGACCTTTACTCATCATAATCATCAATCATCATCAATCCATTGACCGGTTTGGCAGTTTGGGGAAAATGAGGAGCGACGATACAGAAATCCTCCTCCAGTCAGGTTTGTTGAGTAATGCTAAGAGTATTTCATCCATTGAAAGGGATGTCCACACTTTTGCATTGTTCATCCAGCTTTTGATGGCCTCGACGTCGACCTCCTTTTAGCGTGGCCTGGAGAACAGTCTTGCATAGAGAGTCGTGCCTGGTGACGTGTCCAAACCAACACAGCGTTCTTCGTTTGACGGTCACCAGTAGGAGGCTTTTATGGACCAACAAGTGTTGCAGTCATGTTCCGGACGAACTCGTTGGTATTGTGCTCCGTGGTGGGGATGTGTACATTTATGTTACAATGCCTGTATCCTGCGGTCTATGTATTACCTTATGATGCCTTTACTAATGCATAATAAAGTGAAGATCTGGAACAAAGTAATGTTTTTTAATCGTGCCTCAGAACGTTATCATTCTGTTACTCTGGCGTACTTAAGCTATTGAGTTATGCCGTTGAATTTGAATTGAATTATATTCTGCCTCATTGACTTTTAAATTTAATAACGATGATATAATGATAATGTGTATTAACACGTGTGTGTGTTTTTTTACTTATTCTTGTCAAAAGTTAATTTGAGGCGCGCCATAAACCGGTTTAAATCCCACATAATTTACATTGACCGTTGAAAGCGATGATCCCAGCTTGAATAGTTTAAATGCTCAATTGTATGCTGTAAGTAGTGTAATATGTTGTATAGTTAATTAGCCATTGCCTTAAATAGCAGACAATGTATCTTCATATGATTGTTTTTAAAATACCATTGGTTTGATATCTGAGTTTGCAGATTTAACTGCTATTTAATAATATACAAAAATACCAAGAAACCAAAGGGAAAATAGTGTTATGTTTTAACAAAACCTAACAATATATGCAACAGCGACATTGTGCCGATGTTATTGTGGTATTTGGAAAACAATTAAGAAAAAAATAAACTCTTACTCGTATTCAAGACCATTAGTGTTCACGTTTATAACATAATATATAACATAATAATCTAGCTAGTACAAAAATGCCTTTGTCTCATCACTACCATGCACAATCGTCTATGCCATTTCAATATGTTTCTCAGCAACATGTATATGAGCCGCGCTATGGGAAACCGGACTTAATGCATCGCACATGCGTAAAGTACCGTTTCATATTAGCATTTGAAGCCCACTCAGGCTAATCAGGGACGACACGTTCCACTCAGACTGGATTTTCGGACAGCAGAGACTTGCTTAAAGCGAAACAAATCACGAAAAGCGAGCCGAGCTGTCCCATATTAGCCTGGGCGGAATACACAGGCTAATCTTGGACAATACTGTCAGCTCCCAGGGCGGAGCTTATGTGTAATATGAATTTCATAATGAGAGGTTAAACGTTAGTCGAGGCACGTGCAATTTATCCTCATATCATCATATAATTGTTGTTAGTTTGCTTTGAGAAAACAAAGGTTAACATTGTGAATTGATTAGTCAAATTTTAAAAGACTGTCTATTATATTTAATAAAAAAGGAACAATTAAGAGATTTTGATTTTCACCTTTTCATTTACAAACAACACGATCGTAAAATGTTTAAACGTTGGATTTGCAAATTTCCTTTAAGGACAGCAAAAATCTACTTATATGTGTCGTGTTCTGAGAAAACTGGACAAAATGCTTGTGCGTAAATTGTCATCCCAGATTAGCCTGTGCAGTCTGCACAGGCTAATCAGGGACGAATATTTCCGCTTTGATGGAATTCTTCGTTTAAATGATGTCTCTTCTTAGCGAAAATCCAGTTTAAGCGGAAAGTGTCGGCCCTGATTAGTAATCTGTGAAAACACTTTACGCACATGCATTATGCCCAGTTTTCTCAGAACACGAAACGTATACATATATTACCGCCGTGTGCGTATGCCGGATACCACATACGTTTATTGTAAAGACAAATACAACTTTACGCTGTCGTTAACATAACATGAATTTAACTACATGCATGTTTATTAAACGTTCATGTATTTAACTTTATACCTTAAACCCATTCGACTTTTACTAAGTGCATTCTGCATTTCGAGAAATTGCAGACGCTTTAACCGGATATGTCCAGTTGTTTTAGACAAGATGTGTTTAAAATTGTTTTTTGTTTTGATTTGTCAGCTGTCATTTTTATAATTGACCGGCATTCGGAGAATAACATGTTTCCGCCAAATTTGCAAATATTATACTAAATTGTACTGCTAATACCATTCACGCTGATTTTATGAACGTGCAAGTTGCTTTAGTAGTGTTCGTCTGAACGAACGTGTATTTCCATAACGCTATCTTTCACGTTTGAATAATGTAGGAAATTGAAAACAATAGGGTTTGAATAAGAACATATCCGAATACGGGTCTATGTGCATATTTTGAGCTTTTGTTATCCAGGTTTTGCAGTATCTGCATATACTATTTTCGTCAAATATATGTCCATAGACATGGACAATTCCTTATTACATAGCCAATTGTATTCACATAAAATAGAGTATACAGCTGATCTGCACATAAGTTTAACAGTTTTACTGCATATGCATCATTTTGTGTGTGTTTTCATCGCATTGTATAATTGTTCAAGATGTACGTTTACTCGTTTGCGATTCGATCGTAAATATTGAATAGAATATAAGTGAATTTGAATTTGTTAATATCTGTTTTAGAAAGTTAAAGAGCTAATGACAATTTCGATTCACGAACAAGAAAGACATCGTCTTTCCACGGAAACTGTTGTAATTTAACCAATTACAAAGGCGCGTAAAAACGGACGAAACAACACTCATGGGCGACTGTTGTACTCCCTAGACGACGTTACAATAGAGGGATCTTCAAGTATGTGTGAAGTTGAGCTTGTTCCGAGGGCCAAGCAAGTCGCCACAGAAAGGTTCGAGGGACTGTTTTCATATAATAAATTAATTCATTTAAGCATGCCTTGCTCCATGTATTGGTTAACAAATACGATGAGCATAGTGTTTACATATTTCCGATGTTCGATTTAAATGATTGATAAACAAGAAAAATATGTTTCACATGTTCACTTTACACGGTATACTAATTATATTTTTTTCTAATTTCCACATACGTAACTAATATACAGAAGTTCAACGCGTTTTAATCTTTGGTATAAGCGGCTTATTTTGAAATAGAGTTGTTCATCATTCTGATTTGAGAGCTTATTTATAAGCGGTTTGAACCGATTTACCAGAGAAATACGCGTTTGGTTTGTGATTAGAGTAACTTAGTCGGGCTTAAGCACTATAGTTGTATATGTATAAACCTGTGACGCCCAAAACATCTAACACGTTTATCTGGTCATCACTATTTAATTTCTTGTAGATGTGAGCGTGGTTGTGGTAGTAGTGGTTTGGTCGTCGTCTAATTAATACTGGTAAGTCGATTCGAGACAGCTAAGTTATTGAGTAAACCGAGTTTTAAATAAGTCCGGCTTAAATAGAAAAATATGAAGAAACGGCAACAAGTGATTTTTCCTGTGATGTGTTGGGATTACAGAATGTAGGCAATGTAGAACATATTCCATCGTATCCATAACAAATACTTACTGTAATGTAACAAAATCCAAATCAGTACTTAGTATCACTGCTACATTTATATATATATTGTTATGTAGGTTTGGATTGCTATATTGCCATACACCTCTTTCAGTAACTGATCCGAGTTACCTGGATTCTAAACAACTGATTACATATGATGAAACAATAGTTTCTAAGACAAGTAAAACGAGGCTGGGCTCGACAATCATGTAACAGTGTTATGACAGTAATTGACAGTATTATTCCAATAGTAAGGTGAATTGTCCACGACTATTCTTCTTGTTAGAATCTTTTTAAGTCTATGCACGCACCGCCTTGTTAAAGTATTTCTATGTTTGTTCTTCGTTACTATAAACTATTATAAAATATATCATATGATTCTATTATTTGGAATTACACCTATTAGTAATACGAACACAATCACATATCAAGACAGTTTCCGTTCAAAATTCTATGATTGAACTCAATGAAGTATATTGTGGTTGNCAAAATGCGTGTTGATACAAACGTAGATACTTGTAACAGCTGAACATGTCATACTAATAACAAACAGTTATATTTGTTAAATGATTAAAGCTAGGTTTTAGGAAACCTTAAGTGTTGTCGTAGAGTGAGATAGCTTTTTTGCCTAAACATCTGAGACAAATAAGCTTTGTCTATGTAAAAGCAAATTCTAAAAATTAGTGAAATGTCCGAGAAAATAGGTAAAACAGTATTATCATTGGTATGATAGTTATGCCAGCGTTTATTGATATCTTTCATTACATCCGAACGCCCTAAGTATATAAATTAAAACAATTATAAGCGCATCAGATTGGCAATGGAGATTTAATTGTTAAAAAGTCAGCAAAAATGTCATTAAATGCATCACATAATCGTTGTTGTATGTAACAAATTTCAATGCTTTGTAAATAATCTCATTTAAATTAAAACTAGTGCAAAGTGTGCTCTCGCGATGCTTAAATATTGTTTTCAATGACGTATACACATACTACTAAATCTGTGCTAATGCTTAGTTGAATTCAGCCCGACTTTAACTGCTGTAAATTGCGTTTGACATTCAATATTCCCAAATCAAAATTCCGCATTCAACAATTACCTAACATAAAAACAACACCAATGTACTTACTTCTACGAAGCTGGGTGAAGCGCATGTACACATACTGTTTACAGCATCAAATTCAAATGGATAACTTGTATTAGGTTTATAAATACCAAGACCTCCGCATCAAATCACTGAAAATAACTTTTTCGAAATAGACGATTTCATGGATTGATATTAATAGTATTTTGGATATATGATTATACTCGTAATTCATCACTGGTGTTAAGCTTGTTGCAATTGTTAAAACAATATTAATCACTCATACACACTTTATTTAATCTTCTTCAACATAATATATTGAATTAGTACGTTTTGATTATCTACAAATCCCCGATGGTACGCGTATGAAAAAGCCGCAAATTAAATTGTCCTTGCATAGCATTTATTGCAAAATATAAGTGGCCTTATTTTAGCAAATAATATTGATTAAATACTGTTTTATTTCACACTGCCAGCGTAAAAACACATGTGTTTAACACTTTAACACACACGTTGTGGTATGCTTCTGTTATAGTCATACTTGCACAAAAACTTGTCTATAATGAGCAAGATTCCAAAGACTCTTACACTAATTGTTTGCATGTTTTACCTCACAGATTGCGTGTTGTGTAATAGCTAGTTAAAGTAGTTTACTCTTTGCACCAGCATGCACCATTCAATTGACGTAATACAGAAGATATGCTGCAAATGAACGTCAACTGTAATCATTTTACAGCTCAATTCATCCGATTTTACAAGGTAATATGCAACATTCATTGCATACCAATCTTGAATAACGATTTCTTTAAAATACTGGAGGGATTCCGGTCACCACCAGAATAAATAAATTAAATGTGAAACTCTCCAATATCCAGTGTTCTTAGATAATGCTATCAAAATGCGTTGCTAAATATCTAAAGGACAAGACAAACAGATTAAGTAAAACGAAATAAAAAACAGTTTAAGACCAGCTACAATAAAGAAATGATAAAATAAGCACGAAAAAAAACGTTTGTAATTGTAGTGATTTCAAGGAACATTTACGCATTTACCATTCACAATATATTACACGTTAAAAACATAAACGAAATGTTTAGAAGAATAACCTCAAAGAGTTTATTTTTGATGAAAATTCAACAGATGGTTTATATATTACTTTTTATTGTTTACTTAACACTTAACACTTTTGCTACTGTTATATATTAATATTTTTAAAGTTGTACTGTTTTTACAATAATACTTGCGTAATTTTGTTTCGAAATCTTGTTTGATGATATTGATCAAATACACAGAGTCGCTGTTGTTTCCTGGTTACAATCAGAACCCACACACACGTTGGCTTTATTAATGGCAAATGGCCATACAGTCATACCGGGTTTCTTCCATCTGTAAGTTAAATCATTATTGTACAGTTCGCATTGAATCCGTTTTTTTAGTGAGTATACTTAATTATTTACAATAATTCTTCCTGACGGAAAAAAACCACATACTAATATTTGCTTTCTCAATCAAATTGCAAAACAAACAAAATCAAAATATTGGCTTCATTTACTTAATATCCTTGATCGATTGATTTATATGTATATATAAATAGGTGTATATTTATTGGTGAAATTCAATACAAGTTAAACAAATGCAATAATATAATATAATTGTGCTCCTACCTGTTTACAATAAGTCTTATTGGGCAATATCCTGTGCATGCTTTATGGTTCATTTGAAAATGAATGTTTAGCTGGTTACACGTAAAAAAACCCAGATAGTTTGACCCGGACGCGATGGTTGCAGTTTCAGATTTCTTATGGAGAGAAACTCATCGGCTTTTTATTAACGCGGTTTCCAAAAAAAAAAACTTTTTGGTCAAAGTAAGGACGCTTGTTCGGTATGACGATGGTATTATGTCGTATAACATGTAGCATTAGCATTAGAAATACGACATATATTGCATTGGTACTTTGAAATAAGCAAATCAATTTTTCTAAGTAAAGAGTAAAAAACATTCAACGTTTGCCCATGGCCTAACAGCCTCGTGCAAACATTAAAATATATTGTACTACTTTATGAAAATAAGTTGACTGTCTCCCAGAATCAAGGAAATGCATAAAATGTTGCTGCATACTTTAACATGTGTCTTAGAAAATCGGGTAATTAACAGTCTCATTCAATCGCAATCGTATTCAATTAATTAAGTTCTAAAAAAAACGCTTATCCGCTTACTTTGAAGGGGGTTGGTGCAATGGCTATTTTCATACGTTATGTTAATCTTCTGATCCTAGTTGATGGCCACCGTGGAATATTCGGCACGATCCGCTTAGAAAACAATGGTTCAAGCATTTACCCCAAAACCAGAAACGAGTGTAGGCTGATATGTATTTTAGAGACGACATGCTTCTGCCTTCCTAAACAAAAAAATATTGAAAGCCATCACACACGTTTCAAATGATAGTTATGTGCTTAACACAATATATATTTTGTTTATTTAATTAGTACATTTAAAAACGCAAATTGATGCATTTGTATTTGATAACATAAATGATTGAAAATATTATAGAAGCGAAATCAAACAAGAATATAGCTTCAAAGTCTACAGGTGCAAAATGGATCATACCACTTTAAACTTTATTTTGTGCATTTGTTCACAACTCCAAATGCGTTACTGTTTCAAGTGTTCAAATACTGCGCGTACAAAGGAAACGTAAATGTTCCAAATATAACAAATAATTATTTTTTAATTATGTAGAGACAAAAAAAAACACTGACACCTAGCGGATTATTTTTAGGTTCAGCCTTTTAAATTGGATTGAATACATGTAGCTGCTTGGAACCGGCTCAGAAGATGGAAGTCTCTCAACTGCTGTCAATCTGTCGCCCCACGCAATCTGCCTTATGGGACGGTCACAATTAAAACCAGAGTCAACATCAGCTTCAGCTATCACACTGAAAAAGATGTTGGTCTTCACAGTCAAAAGTTGTATAATGTTAAGTACTGCAATACGGGGGCTATTTGTGTCAGTTTATTGTCTGATCGGTTTACAAAGCATTGGTATTTCGGAAAACACGTCCGAATTTTAAAATGCCGCTCTTATCTAAGGATATTAAATGTCCGTTTGACTATCAAAACATCGTTCATGTTGTCCTAGATTATGTTTGACGTTTGAGCTATCCATTCGTTGATATATTTTGCTCTGTCTGGAAGATGAATACTTATTATACAGTTCGCCTCGAATCCTGTAAATTGCTTGAATTGTTCAAACCGTAATTTATAGATAGCGACGGTGAAAACAACAACATTTCTAGACAGGAAGTATGTTAGCAATTTAATATTGCGATCGAATTATTGCCTAATGAATGTGCGATTGAATGACATAACGTTCAAAACAACACAAACTGGCATTTCAAGGATTGAAGATGCATACACAAACACATTAAGCAAAACATAGCAAAAACAAGAACCTCCCCGGAGGACGAAAAAATATCCCCGGTTGTTCATCGTCACTATTACTAATATGAACATAAGTATAGCGTTCGATAAAACGATTTGCGCAATACATTCAACGCGCTTTAAACATGTAAAATGTAATTTGTTTGCGGACATGGTATCGAATATTCGCTTTATGAATGTTCTTTGGACAGCGATATCACGGGAATTTGAATTTAGTACCAATAAATGTTCCCTCGTGGCTGATCCGTGATTAAGCAGGAAAGAATGACACTGCTGTCTAACTGCGCCAACCTAATATCACATGGCTCTTTACAACCTTCAACCACTGATGATCACTTGTTGTAGTTTTATACCGTGTATGCTTGTTCTTGTAAATTATATGCCACACAATCGCTTAACTCTGAATTAAAACGCTGACCTCTGATCGAACATGTATGACCCCTATTCCACGGACATCATAATTCTTTTCGATTCACTAAAGCCAAAACGGATGTTAGAATTTGTTATTTAGGTTCAAGAAGTGATGTTTAAAATTAATTCTTATACATCCGCGATCAATTGTTTAATCCATACCAGGTTATGAATCATTGACAGATATTATGAACATTACACATAAAACACAACGTCCAGAGAGTTCCTAACACATTTTGGGAAAACTGAACAATCGATTTGTCCACGAGTTGTGTCTGAATGTGAATTTTATTGTAAACTTTCTCAACCTGTAGATTTAAGAATCGAATGATCGTGAATATTGCCACGTTCACATGTATAATTAAAACAACATTAATTCAACATTTACAGTGAATTATATTATTATATAGATAACCTCCCTTAACGAAGCTAGCTTCTACATTTAAAGTATATTAAACCAGAAAATGTAGATCTCGACACAAACAGAATCATTTGCAAATGTTGACAGTTCTTGAAAACGTCTTGCTTAATATCCCTCAGACAAATACACAGTACCGACAGCTTTGTAACAATCAGGCTTTCCGTGGCGGAGGTAATAGTATTTATTTCACGTTATATTTCAAATAGTACTTGTGATAATATATCAATTATAAATTAGCTATATTTTAGATATATATATTCATATGTATTACATGTTTTATTATTTTTTTTATGTAGGCATCACTAAGTTGACACATCCATTATCAATTATATGATAATTGTTGTTATGCTTTTCCACATCAAAACGATGATATCAGTAAATAGTACTGAACAAGTTGCTGTCAATAGTTATGAAAGAGAAAACCGATAGCAATAATAATGTAATGTTTTAGCCCGTTTAGCAAATTAGCGAAGACAGTTCCAATATAGAACTACTGAAACTAACTATGTAATCCTATGGCTATTATATAGGGTTACATAGGTCATACTTGAACGATAACATTAATTTATTTATGTTTATGCTTATGGATCCTAAACATGTATTGAGTTAAATTAATATACAAGTGTGCATCATATTTGTTTAAGATACATTTTAATGTTATTGTGATGTTCAAAACTCAGTGTTAACTAACTTTCTTTTATTTCTCTATATCAAACTATTATCGTTCACACAAAATGTAATAAAGATCACTTTGTTTAATATTTCAGTGGAACTAAATATGTATTAAACCTCATTTGAACCCTCCTTGTCTCACTCAATGGCGATCGGATTCAGTCAGTTATGTTCTATAAACATTAACTTCGCGGGGGTGTTAGCGAAATGACAATTTCCGCACGCGATTGGAGTTTCTATATCATATTTGACGGCTTACTTGGAATTGAAAACAGTATCCGCGGAGAAAATATTTACTCTGCAATATCTCCAAATTTCAAACACAAATACAAGTTGCGAGAGTGTGTTCATATACTATTTTTAATGTGTTTGGTTTCCTGAACAAAATGTAATGGCAAATTAGTGAATTTAGGCCAAGCCAGGATTTATTGAGTACATACGATTCGAGGTCAACAGTTCATTTACATCTAAAGTGAGCATGACTATTGAAGCGATGAAGAAAAAGTTGGAATAAACATCATAATTTCTTCGATAATGAACATGTTAATTAGGTTACAAACGACAAATGCATATCAAGCACTTCGCTGTTACTGACAAGTTTTCTGGTATTTGTTAAAACAAATCATATGCTTGTCTTCACTAACAATTAATTTCTCTTAATTTAATTCACATATTATCAATTATTGTTTACGATATAGTGAGAAGCAGTTTCAAAGAAACATGTATACGTTTACAGCTGGGTTTAATACTACGATATGTTTTGACTATTACATGATAACTCTTTTATAATATAAGAAACATAATATGTATCATAGAAGAATTGGCACAATAATACCATTTAAGTCGTAATAGGCTCGTGATGTTTTACCAGTCATGCACCAGCCATGCATGTGCTAAATATATTACGAATATAAACTGTTAAAAAAGCCCTGATTCATAAACGTGCTCCTTACCCATTCGGCGATTAGATAATGATTGACTTTTCGAATTCAAGGACGGATGCGATTTTGTACCGGTTTATATTTTGGACGATTAGTTACATATTAATAAATTTGTCATAGTTATTAGTATTCTAGAACAACAATATGAACATAGCTCACCTTTAATAATGACATGTACTTTGATAACCTCCCTTTCTTCAATATATAAAGGATAAAAACGTACAGGGTTTATATCTCGATCACAAGAACATCCGTATCAATCATTTGCAAAAGCGCGGTGCTGAATATCCCTCAAACAGGCATAGAGAAAAGACAAATTGGTAAAAGCAAATCCTCCGTGGTGGAGGTAATTATATTAATTTCACGGAACATTGGTCGTTATTTATCAACGATAGGTAGGTGGTTTAAGAAACAAGCTGTTAAATAACATCAAAAGGAATCGCAATTGATAGAATATCACCATTTGTTGTATTAATTACTCTAAGAGTGTTTATGCATGGATAATTAAATGCTAAATATCCCTCAGACAGGTATAAATAAACGATAGATGTGTAAACAGATACAACAACAATGCTTGAGGTATTCGTATTAATTTCACGGTAAATTAGTCGATATTTATCAACGATCGGTGGGTGATTTGAAACAAGATTTAACATAGCATCAAAAGGTTTCGAAATTGATAGAAAATGACCATTTGTCATAAATTATTATGTTATTGACTGTTTATGCAAGGATCATTAAGTCAGACTAACTACAGATACTAAAGTCAGACTAACTACAGATACTAACTTGGATAATCAGATGATGGTCGTAATTAGACCAGTGCACATAAACACTCTGATATCGTTGCTGTTAACAAAGAAACAAAAACAACACATAAACACTAATGCATTATAATTATAAATAATTTATTCGAATGGAAATTAATTACTTATCCAATTTAAATTGAAAACAACATAACTACTGAAATATTGTAAACACTAAAGCCAACAATCAGACGAATCTATATTTAAAGTCATATGCAACGCTGATCATAGCATTTGCAACAGCATTTATTGTTTGGGTAACAATGGCAAATATAGTACTGATACAAGTGTTTCAATACTTGCCTACACAAAACGTTAAATGTTCCAAATGACACCACCAGTCATTATTTTCAATTATGAAAGGAATACAAATCACTGACACCTATCGGGTTATTTTTAGGGTCAGTATTTTGTTTGGTTTGATAGCTGCAACGAACCGGTTCCGCAGATGGACAACTTGAGGAAGATTGTAAGAAGCAACAACAATGTCAACTCAAATCAGGCTACAAGACGGAGATGATGGTATGGCGAAAAATAAAATGAAGATAAATGAAATAATGCATTTAATGTCTGGTAAAAAGATATTTTATTAAAATAAGGTTTGATAGATAATGTTATACAATGCTCGTTGAAAACAATACATTCGAGAATATAATAATGGTGTTGTTTATGTTGTGTTACTCTCACATATAAATGGACAGGTACACTCATATATTGAGCAATAAGACTAGGATGTGCGTTGTCATCAGAATCGTCGTGCAATAGAGTGCTTACAACAATCTAATAGCTCGACTTTAAGTAGCTTTACTAAGTTATGGCAATCCGATCGATTAATGAAATTCAACTCTGATGTGTTGTTCTTTATATCTATTACTTCTTCAGAGTTTGGGTAAATTAAAGTTTGATAAAAGAGTGCATATGGTGACCACGTGCATATTGTGAATGGATTTGGGGTGTCGTGTATAGGAGAATGTCCGAGTAAGCGGTATCCTAATTTTAGAGCCGGGAATCAAATAGCGTTGTGCCAATATGATAATACCAAACTTATTCAAAATCCATATCAGGGAAGAGTGATTATTTTCTGATGAATACGTATAAATATATATATACGTCAATAAGTGTGTGTTTGTATTATAATGATTTTACGATGTTAATTTCAGCATTCATTTAAACCTACAGATGATTATAAACGGGTTAGTAAAAACGATAATTGTATAAAAATTCCAATATTGTATATTAAAACTGACCCGTTTTATATGTTGTAAAACTATAATTAAAGGGCTTTGCATGTGGAAATTCCTATTCACATTTATTCAAGTATATTTTGCTTCAAAGTTTCATCTTATATAATTCGTTATTAATTAAATTATAATATATTAAGTGTGAATGCGATCTTGCCTAATCTTTGTATATCAGCTTGGTTTCAATGCTAAGAGATGTTTTGAAAACAGTATTCTCTTTTATGAAAACCACTAAATAATACATGATAACCGAAACTGGTCATAATTGTGCTGGAGAGCATATATTGTTTTATTGAAACCCATGTGTCAGAAATTTGAATCGTGAACATTCAATCAGCATACATTATTTACTTAGCGTCAATCGAGCATCATGCTCGCTAGATATTGATCTGAAGACAGTTTACCGCTTTAACATTGTATGCGCTGCTAGTGATTTAATATATTTATCGTTTTATTAATGCAGTAATTATATACAAACAAAACAAATCACTTATGGTTGTTTGTTTGGTTTGCAATATCATATAATCAATCGTGCAATTATGCCCCGCCCCCACAATACCCGTGTTTGTTTATAGGGGTGTGGAAATGTACAAAATATGGTCGTTAAACATTGACATATTAATAACGCCGTAATAGCAATGGCAACACCGACCGGTATTTATTTTTAATTTATGTAAACCAGACCTCATTGATATTACAACTTGTATTCATTTTAATTAAATGATCGAACATGTTCGTCGATATCAATATTAAATTATTTATATATGGTCCTTCAAAAACGGACGTTGCATATAAATGTTTATATCCAAAGATTAATAACAACAATCTGAAAACGTCATAATTGCAATTTTGATATAGTTAATTGTTCTTGTAATCGGATCAAAATCCTGCTAAAAAAACACAAAGTGTATGCAGTTCATGTTTTATTAATGTAAAGTATGAAAGCATTGTATTTTATAACAAAAAGGTACTTGTAAGAGTGCTACCTGTGCTGAACATTTTTTCTGATATAGAACCATTGAATATGTGTATGCATGCATTTGTTAAGGGATGTAAAGAATCTGTTTAATTTTGTAATACCTTAATTATTATTATGAAAATAGGTGAAAGTTCTATTTTCGCCGCCACCACTTTTCATAATAATGACGGTTTAGTCCAACAGCATACCAATATCGTGATGAAGGCTGTCTACCTTATTAAAGCCATTTCTCCGCCATTAGCGACGACATGCAAACAGTGAAGCCATGTAATGCGATTGAATACCTCTGATATTCCGAGAAACAAATCGTTTCGAAAATGAGACGGAGAACTCGGCCGAAGGGGCGATAGTTTGCACTTTAAATTGTCTTTTGCAGACACCGGCATTTGTCTGACACGTTTGCTTATTTGCTTTATCATGTTTAGAAACAGTCTTGTTACTTTTAGCTGGTACCATAAAATAGCTTGAAAGCACAAAACAGGAGCTATTACTAAACTTTCTACTTAAATGTGCGTTGTATGCTTGTTATTCAGCCCCTTGCACAGTTGTTTTAGGGGAGCAAAAAACGAATCATGTGCACGGTGATTTTAAACACAAATTTAAGAGATGAGTTAATATATATACATATACATATTTTGACACGGTTACATTTGATGATTGTTCGATACCATTATATAAACCAATTAATAAACAGCGTCTTTTCAATATCATTATTCGTTTAAACAAACATCACTGCAAGTGCGATAAGAGCAAACGAATTGGAAACAAGCGAAAGAAGGGAAAGTCTTGAATCCTCAAGCAGACCACTAATACTTTGAGACCCACACGAATGATTAAACCAATGGTGTGCAGTTTATACATTTGTTTTTTTAATATAATGTTATTGATAAATACTTGTTAAGCGATTGCATTTGACCAAACTAAATCACTTGTATTCAAAAAGATGTTTGCGTACATTTATAACTTCAAATCCTCAGGCAGTCAACGGCAAGGGATGTAAAAAAGGAGGAGATGTTTAGGTGGTTTTATTATCACATTAATGCAAATCGTATCAGTATTTGCTCTGTTTAGATCACAAACACTTACAAGTAAAGCTTCATCATATTGCCTTATAACTTCTATTTATAGTATTCAACTTATATAAGGTTCTATCTCACGAGATGCACGCAATACTTGTTGTATAACGAGAAATTATATGCAACATCAGGTTCGTGTGATACTGAGAAAAGATGAAACAAAATACAATTTTCCCTAAATAACGACCTTTATGTAAATTTGAAAGTCAATATGTCACGCATAGACGTGTGAATTTGCGCTTTAGGTATTCTGTGGTGAATCAGCGGCAATTTACAGACGGGACAATCATAATAATGTTGATAATCCGTTTCAGGAAATTGCAATGAAGAAGACTTAAATAAACCGACTATAACGTGAAAAGAGGCCTTGTGCGTCAAACGGATACTGTGCTGACAGTTGTATTTGTCATAGACAAAGGTGTCTTAAAGGCTTTTTTTTTTAAATGGCCACAATTCCGTAGAAACTTCCTGATCGCTCATTACCGTTAATGGTTTTTAGTTTAAACCTATTTATTTAAGCTTGATTGCATCGAAAGCCTAAGGCTTATTTGAAACGCCCTCGAGTCCGTTTCCCTGGACTACAACCAGAACGTGGTGTCTTTGGGGAGATCTAAAGAACGCTCCCGCTGTGGGGATGGAACCCACGACCTCCCGATCGCTAGGCGGATACCTTATCCACTACGCCACCGGCGACCGTTTAGGTTTTAACATTGTGTGACGAAACTTCTGCATATAGCAAGCATGCATCAATGAATAAGGGGCCAGTTGGGTGAAGTTCTAAATGTACATGTGTTGCTTGAATAGATTTAGAATAATTTGTACATAATTTGTTTCTGGACCTGGAATTAAATTTTTAGACCATGCAACGAATACTTAAAATTAAAAAAAAATGTGTTTGATGCTTACGTTTGGTGTTAAGCTAGCATACATGTAGACCTTTTTGCATTTGGGGTCAGCCAGATCAAGCGAAAGATCACTGTTACTAAAAAGGGGAAACATTTCACTTGAGTTTTTGTGGAGATTTTTCAGGTTTTATTCTGCGTTTAACATATTATACGACTTTTAAAGATGTTAATCAGCAAAATTAATCTTTACAGACTTTATATCAGGGATTTAAAGGAAAAGTGTATTGCACAATAAATGTGGAGAGAAAAATCGCTGTCGAGGGACAACACTTGTTAATATCAATTAATTCTAATGCTCATATAAAAAGCTTTATACGTAATATTACATTAGTGTATTACACAATTAAGCTCAGAAATTCGTATCTTGATTTACACTTGCACTTTGCGTTAACCTTTTTTTCATTTAAATGCACACGCATTATTATACTGATATTTAAAAAACAACATTGCGTCATCATTGTTAAAAGCGTGGGGTTACTTATTGCTTAATACACACTTTAAAGCGCACTGAACAAGGCAATCTTAACATGTATACAAAGGTTTCCAAGCAAATACTGGTCAAATGAGGTATTCTTTTCGCAAACATATTGTGTAATTACATACTTATAATATACTACATACTCTCAACGCGTGGACGGAGAGAGTTTCGTCTGGAAATCACTTCGAACGCCGGGTATAAAAAAATTACGCTGCCTGTAGCGGCACGCGCTACGTTAGCTGATTTTGTAAAACTGTTGACACTGTGATGATTCGTGGTATTCAGCATTACAGCATGAATGCGATATAGGCGCGATTATCCATCTGAGGCCTTACTGTATTTATTTAAACAAAGTTGTGTTATATATAACAATAGTGATGGTGAAATCTGAAAACAATGATGATTCACGGTATAGGTAAGTAATACTAGTTATTTATGTATGATGATAAGAATTGTAAAAGCAACTGGCAAACTGAGCCTTTTGGTCACCAACATAATTTTCTTACTAACATATTTGTTAAACAATAACGTTTATAAACATATTGGTCAACATTAAAATAAACACACGAGAGTGTGTATCGTAGTTAGACTGCAATTAGCGGTGTAGTACATTTCTTCTACTAGTGTATTTTGCTAGTTTTCTAGGACATGATGATGATTGCTTTAGACAATTACTTGACGCTCTTGTCCAATATTCCTTACCTTGTATCACGGTGTCAGTAAGAAGCCGTGTGATAAATTAAGCACTTTGTGCAAAATATTTTTCGTCGATCAAAATATATTCCCAATATGTTTTTCACCACGGATACTGAATTGGTTAAACAAACGCAATAAGTTTGAAATAAAGTGTCTAAGCTCTGATTTATTTTTGTTATTAACGAACCCCCATATTCTAAATTGGTATTGTATGCATTAATAGTTTTGGAAACACATGCATATGCTATATAAGATGTATAATTTTATAAATCAAATGTGTAAACACGATTACCAATTGTGCAAGGTTATTATCAATGTTCACACACACACAAAAAGAAAATGTGTTAAGTACCGTAACTGCATAAATATGGTTGCACTATTATAATATAATGTTTTATTTTATAATCAATAACTGTGTGTTCAGTACTTTTCCAACGCCAACATAAGCCGCCTTATAATCGTACATAAACTAATCTTTGCATTTACTTCTTACCTACTCCCCAAAATAATCACAGTCGGATAAAGATCCTTATTCTACGGGATGAACACTAAAGCTTCCTGTATAATTGAACAAATAACAACAACCGAGCAACCAAGGACACGCATACCAATTTGTGATACCATAATATGGCGTATTAAACATAAGAAATGATACACGCACGCATCTTTGAAACTGACAAATAGGAAACAAACTAGAAAACTCGTCAGCAAATGTAGTATTCGAATATTCGTTCCCATCCCTAAATAACGGCATTAATGCACACATCATAATGACGCCACGATGACTGGCGTAATCGTTAATTTCTGTTATGATTATGTGCGAATTAATACAGTAACTATTCCATAAGGTGATATGTTTGTTTGCTGTTTTATTGTAAGACGGTATATACATATATATACATACTTGAAAATGGTTGTGATTATCCGGCGTGCGGCATTTCATCGCTGTAGTTCATTGTTTGACCGTTTATTCCATTCGACCTTCTCAGTCGTAACATATAATTCGCAATATTGAAATCTTGGGATACAATTCATCAGAACACATCGATCAATATTTCCGATTCATAAAATGCATGAGGTAATTAAATTGTCAAATCATGTTTGTTTGTCGAAGAGTCAAACATGATGTCGGGGATGACATGTTTAATTGTTATATACAGCCAATAGCATCGGGTAAACATTTAAAAAGTCAGTCTCTCCACCTCGGGAGCACAGTCCTGACTTTTTCACAAAATGCCCATGATTCACTTATGAAAAGAATTCAGTCTACCTATAAGTGCGGTGAATCATAATATTGCGATTTTCATTAACGATTCAAATATCAAAGTAATGCATTCACCAGAAATCATACATACAAATACACAAAGCATGCTTTTAACGAAGCGAAATTAAAGTTTCATGAGCAAACTGAAAAAAACATATGTACGCGAAATGTGTTATAGCTTTATGAGCAAAATATTGCTCTAAAGAACCTTCATTCACATCGTATCTTAAACATGACTTCTATACAATAAATGTGTAGATGGACATATCCTCAGGCAAGAACTGTCCTGCAATCACGTTGATAGAAGTAGTTCATTCTGTAATGTACACATCATTCAGAAAATCGGTTCCATTTATAATAAAATGTTATCAGGCAGTCAATTATAATATTTGCTTTCTCATGAAGTAATTTACAGGGTACCATGTTGCTGCTCTGTGTTATTTTTTCATATAATTATTAAATTGCAATTAGCAAAACATACAGACGTAAATAAAAGAGCCTCACTCTGTGGATATTATTGTTTTGAAACAGGCGTTGACTTCTGACAACGAAGCCAACTTCGTGTGAATAATAAATTGCTTCGCACTTAAACAGAACACAAAAACAATGGCAACTTACGAATAACAACATCTTTAATGTGAAGAACTGACGCACGTGATCATATGAGTCTGCATCAGAATAAAAGGCAATGCACTTTGCTATTTGAAACATGGCATAGTAATAGGCGATGACGTATACCGGCGACCCATGCGCAGACGGATCCAGTTGATACGTTCAAAGTTCCCACCTTTACAAAACTGACTTCATTGCGATACTTCATGACATAATCATGATGATAGAAGATGGTAGTACTTTCACTACATTAAAGTACGAAATATGATAATTCGAGAACTGTGCATATCTGGCTAAAGATTTGTTATCATAAATGAAGGTCATTATGTTTTCAAAAGGTTCCTCTTCGGCTTATTCAGCTGATGTTTCTGTTAGTTTATATTTATATCTGAAACCTTTTATGTAAAATCATCATTTATTGACGTATTGCTTGCACACTACATCACACGTCGTAATTGAAAACAATCGTAACAATTAGTTTACAATACATTGGCTGTTCACGGTATTTATGGTGATATTGGCGAAATATATTGTTACTACGTAATACTTAATATTTGTGTTCTGTTCTGACAAAATAAATGTATTATTCGTAATTACATTGAAATTTGATAATAAACCAACGAGTTATATTTGTTCATGACACGTCTGTGGTACACCTGCATTACGATCCTGAACAATCTGCAGAGCAAAGAAGTTCACAATGATGTTTTAAAAATAGAACATGTGTCTTCAAATAAAGTAATGATATTGTTAAAATCTAATCGTATGACTCATTTGATTAACACTATTTGCGCACGCAGACGTTTGTAGAGAGGCTACAATGGCACTGGCAATTAAACTGTACTATTGTAAATTTGAAAAAGATTTATATATCAGCGAACAACAATTTGTTTTGTGATAATATGTATTGAGTCCCGTATATATGCATTGACATGTACCTGTTCTTGTATTATGATATATGTCACAGCGCCTTATGCGTTCGTAGGATGGTGACGGACACTGCCACAAAGGCTTAGTGCTAAGTCCTGCTGTGTAAATTATCATATTCAAGAAATAATTGCGAAGACGTATTGCAACTTAGCGTCAGATTTATTAGTGCTTAATCCAGTTGTATAAATAAATCATGCTCATTCACAATGTTAGAAGACGCAATCCAAATTAACGCCATAGGTATTTTTTGCACATATGTAGCAACACACATTTATTAAGAATTGAGATTCATTTCTAACTTGTTTCGATTAGTATGACTGCATTGTCGGCGTTATGTATCAAAAATGCCAACGATTAAAGTAACGAGCTATATTGAAAAATGAAATAAATACTATATTTGTATACGATTAGGACTGGTAATCAGTTTTTCATGTAACACTGACAAATGCTTGTATTGTTACAATCGTATTATATATAGCGACGGTGAAAACAATATATATTGTTTACAGGAAGTATGTTTCTTATTTTGCGATTGAATTAGTGTGTAATGAAATGGCGATTGAATGACGTATCGTTGCAGAAAACAAACGATTCCAACGAGTTTAGATGCATACCAAAACAGAGTAACAAAAGAAAACAACACAAGTGCCTCTCCGGAGGTCGAATGAATGTACAAACGTTTAATCGTACCTATTAATACAATTAACATTAGTGTAGGGTCAAACTATTCGTTTTGCACAATAATGTAAAAGCGCTTTAAACTTGTACAATGTAATGTTGTTTGGGAAGATGGTATCGAATATTTATTTCATTGATTTTATGCTGACATTACTATCACAAGATTTTGAATTTAGAACCAATACATGTTAACTTATGGCATATCAGTAGGTAAGCAGAAAAGGATGCAATTTACTACTTACTTTGCCAAAATCAAATCAAATCGCCTTTAAAAGCCTTCTGATATTGTATGTGTGCTCTTGTACACGACATGCCACTTAATCGCATTTACTACTGATCCGAATTAAAACTATGACCTATGACCCACCATATATGACCTATTCAACGGATATCTTCACTAGAATTCAGTTATGAATTCATGACACATATTATTAACATATACTGTAAAACAAGTCCGCATAACAAACGGATTTGCAAATTTGCGAATACTGAACTACCAATTTTTCCACGAGATGTGTTTGAATTTTAAAATTGGATTTATTTGTATTTATTGTGTCGTGTACTTTTGTAAAATCGTAATACGATTAATCTTCCACATTTAGTGGTATAATGGATACAGCAATAATTCAACATTTTTACAATGAAGTGCACTATTATATAATTAACATCTCTACAGGAAGCTTCTTAGAATAAAGTATTTAAAAGCCGAGTTACTAGCTCTCGGTAAAAACGGAATAATGTACAAATGCTAAATGGTTCTTGAAAACGTCTTGCTTCATTTCGCTCACACAAATGAGCAGAAAGGACAACTATGTTAACAACCGTAATCTCCGTGGTGGAGGTAATAGTATGGATTTTACGGAAAAAGTCAACTTCACCATTGGTACGCTCGTGTAGGTTTCTCTGCTCTGGTTGATGCATGATTGACTAAGTTCTTGGACTCACAGCCGGTCTATTTACCTTGTAATTTTCGAAGATATCACATCTTCTTCCGGTGAAGGGCCATGTGATACGAGGAGACTGTCATACACCCGGGGTAGTTCTAGTCCCTCGTCCCTGTTAAGTGAAAATTCCAAGGTAAATAAACCGGCTCTGAGTCCAAGAACCTACTTAATCATTCACCATTGGTAATTTAGCAGCACAAATCGCATTTGTAAAATGACTTTAATATGTTTCAGCAATTATTTGTAACCATAGTGTGGTGAATTAATAACTTGTTTATTCCTTGTTTATTGTTCTGCATCATCAAATTGACACATTCATTATTAATCTCATTATAATTGCTATTGCGCTATTCCAAGAAAATGCTAATGCAATTAAATAGTACTGAATGATCAACTTGTTAAAACTGAGAGCAATACTACTCAAACTATTAGCCAGTTTATCAAATTAGCCAAAACGTAACATAATAGGAATAACAAAACTCAAGATGAAGTCTTCATTTTAGGGGTACAGAATTAAATCAATATAATTGACGTATATGTTTATGGATCCTAAAATTGTATTTAGCGAAAGGAATATAATATTGACATTGCATGTATTTTAGATACATTTTGATTTTATTGAAATGGCCACAAAACGGTTTACACGAACCTTTTTCATTTCTCTATCTCTGACGTTTATTGAAAAGCAGACGATAATAGAAAAAGGGGTTCATGAATATGTGTAAAGTGTTGTCACAGATAGGCCTGTGCAGTCCGCACAGACTAATCAGCGACGACACGTTCTGCCTTAACATGATTTGCGTCAAGAACAATATTTCCTTTGAACCAGAAAAACAATATAAGCGGAAACTGTCGTCCCTGATTAGCCTGTGCGGACATCACAGGTTAATCTGGGACGACACTTTACGCACATGCATTAAACCCCATTTTCACAGAGGAGGCTCAAATGTATTATAGAATATTATTGTTAGTACGTCGTTCTACATTTTTAAACCTCCTTGTCTCATCAACTTGTAATCGGATTGAATCAATTCTGTTCTATAAGCAGCAATATGAGATTACATCGCGGGGGTGTTTGCGGAATGGCCATTACCGCACAAGATGGGTGTTTCTATATCCTATTTGACGGCTTACCTGGAATTGAACACAATATATACATGGAGAATACTTACACTGGCATGTCTCCAAATACAAAACACGAATACAAATTGAGATTGTTTTGTTTATAGCATTGACAATTTAATTGGGAATAGATGCATCAGGGTCAAGCAAGGATTTATTTGAGTATATACGATTTTAATCTCAACGGTTCATTTATATCTACCATGAGCATGACTATTAAGGAGATGAAGGCTAAATAAAACTATCAATTCTTCCATAAGTTATATCTAACAGTTAATTAAATTGAAAAGGAAAAAAAGGTCAAGTGGATCCCAAAGGCGGTAATATAATGAGAAAATGAAAACAAATTAAAATCTTCTTGTCTGAACCCCATTTTATATTTGACAAACTATATGTACCATCGTAATGAGGTTCTCTTTAAAGTAACTTCAATTCACCATCTGAGTTCAACATTTATAAAAGCACACCCGAACACTTTCGAATAGCCCAAATGACCATATGCTATGGTGTGTTATTTAGTCGTAATAAGCTCGTGATGCTTTTACTATATTCGTATATATTTTTATGAGAGCCCTTGACCAGTAATGTACCAGTCATGCATTTGATAAATATTTCAGAACGACATACTGTTATAAAATCCCCGATTCCACAGAACGACATACTGTTATAAAATCCCCGATTCCACAGAACGACATACTGTTATAAAATCCCCGATTCCAAAACCCTATCCTCACACATTCGGGATTTGGTAATTATTCATCTTTCAATTTCACGAATGCGAGGCGAGTGTTTACCCTTTGCATGCTGGGAAATTTGTCATCTGCTAAAATGTCGTCTGCTAAATTTCTAAAATTAGCATTTTCTTTGATTTTTTTCAAATAATACTATCAGAATAGCAAACAGTTTGGATCCTGATGAGACGCCACGTTCTGTGGCGTCTCATCTGGATCCAAACTGTTTGCAAAGGCCTTCAAAATCCGGTTCCAGCGCTCAAAGGGTTAAACATATATATCAGTATGTATGTGTGTGGATTCGTAACATATTCCTCGATTTTCCATATTTAGTAGTATATCATATACATCATAGCAATATAAACAAAGCGCCCCTTTAATAATGACCTACACCATGATAACTTCACTTACCGAAGCTACTTTATATAAAGGGTTTACAAGTCCAAGTTCTAACTCTCGATCACCCGAAAATTCGTATCGATCATTTGCAAAAGCGCGGCGCTTAATATTCCTCATACAGAATAAGAGAAAAGACTATATCGTAGACAAACAAAAACGCCATGGTGGAGGTAAAAGTTAGAATAGATTTCATGGTTCATTAGTCGATATTTATCAACGATAGGTAGGTGTTTAAACAACAAGCTATAAAATGACTTCAAACGGTTTCTCAATTGCAAATGCGCGGTTATAAACATTCCTCATGCAGACATAGAGAAAAGACAGATATATAAACAAATTGCATCTCCGTGGTGGAGGTAATAGTATTGCATACACGGTAGATTAGACTATATTTATCAACGATTGATAGGTGGTTAAAACAAGTTGCAAGACAACTTCAAAAGGTTTCGCAATTGCAAAAGCGCGGTGCTAAATATCCCTCAGACAAACATAGAAAAAGGATAAATATGTAAACAAACTAAGCCTCCGTGGTGCAGGTTATAGTAATGAGTCTACGTTACATAAGCCGTTATCGGCGATAGGTAGGTGGTTACAAACAAGCTGTAACATATCATGTCAAAATGTTTCGCACTCGCAAAAGTGCCGTGCTAAATATCCCTCAGACAGACATAGAGAAAAGACCGACATGTAAACAAACTAAACATCCGTGGTGCAGGTAATTGTATCGATTACACTGTAAATTAGTGGTTATTTATAAACGATAGGTAGGTGGTTAAGAACAAGTTGCGAAATAATATCAAAAGGTTTCGTAATGGAAAGAATGTGATCATTTGTTTTAATAAATACTTTTAGAATGTTTAAGAATGGATCATTTAATGCAAAATATCCCCAAGACAGATATAAAAAAAACGACATATGGGTAAAGAAACAAAACCTCCGTGGTGGAGGTACTCGTTTATATTTAAAGTTACATTTGTCGTTGTTCACCAACGATAGTTAGGTGGTTGCAAAAGTTGCTAAGTTTCCATACGACAAACATAGAGACAAGACAGATATGTAAACAGACAACACCACCGTGATGCAAGTGATCGTATTGATTTCACTGTACATAAGCCTTTATTTATAAACGATAGGTAGGTGAGTACACAAAAATTGTAACATATATTCAAAAGTGTTTTTTCAATTTATGGATTGTGTCCATTTGTCTTATCAATTATTATTTATGGGAAGGTTTATGCATGGATCATTAATTCGGCATAAATACAGAGAAAACCTTGGTTAATCAGATGATAGCTGTTGTTAGACCAATGCACATAAACACTCTGATGTCGTTGCTGTTAACAAAGAAAACGAAAAGAACATCACATCTAATACATGATAATTGTATATAAGTTATTCGAATGCAACATTATTATAGCCCACACAAATCGCATAGAGAACAAGTATTCAGGCATTTACCCAAATACCAGAAACAATTGTAGGTTGATATGTTTATTATTTAGAATACATGCTGATGCTTTTCTAAATATGACTAAATTGTAAGCGATTTAATTATGTTTTAATTTAAAATTGGTTAGTTATAAGAATTATATATTATNAATGAACTTTACAACGGAAAATGCATTTAAAACGCTACATTCAAACGGACCCGTGGTATATAATATGTGTTGTCAATGAAAGATGCTATTTACATGTATTCTAGTCTATTTTTTCATCAACGGTTTATCTTATTTATGTTTTTCATTCCTATTTATTCTAAGACATTCGGATGAGATCTTGCATAGGCGTTGTTAATCGGCTGCGTTTAAATACCCGGAGATGTCATGAGTTATAGTATTTTTTCTATCTGATTTAATAAGTGTACTTCCATTATTTCTATGAAATCGATAATATCGTGCCTATTTGTTTTTTATCAGCTTTGTTTCAATACTCTGCAATATCTTGTAACACAGTATCCCGTTATATTAAAACCCCTAATACAATATCACTGATAATAATTGTGTTGTGCGCACATACCGTTTTTATATAAAATAATGATTGAGCAATATGCAGCTTTATATGCAATGAACATTCACTATGTATGTATCGTAAATCTAACATAATGATAGCCATAGTATTGAGCTGGAGACAGTATGTTGCTGGAAAAAGCCGACCGGGGAAAACTTTCTGCGCTTTAAGTGACTTGAAATATTCATATTTTGATTGAAGCAGTAAATATATTAACCCATTTATGCCGAGTGGACTCTCCCATCCTTCTAAATTGGATCAATTTATTTCAAAAATTAGAGATGTCTAGTATATGTATATTTCTATTTATTTTCTTACAGAAATTCCTTTAAGCAAACAGCGCAGACAATGATAAGACGCCGAATCATGCGGCGTCTCATCTGGGTCTACGCTGTTTGCCAGTGCCTTTTTCCTAGACGCTAGGCATAAATGGGTTAATATACAATTACAATCAGGTTTGGCTGTGCGTTTTGATTGAATGACATAATTTCATCATATACATTTGCCTGAAGACAATTTCACGAGTTTATTGTTAATGAAGTGAATTTGTTTATTTACAATTAACGCACTGTGCAATTTTGCCTTAATGACAGTGATTTTGTATATAGTAATGCGATATGGTAATGTAAAAAAAAGTTCAGTAATCATGAAACAATGAATTATTCCGAAAATGCAATTTCACTTCCGGCAAGCATTGATGTATGCTGTATATATTAAATGATCGTACATTTTTGTCGATACCTTTATTAAATCATATATGTGCTTATATTCAATATCATTCCGGTCCTTCAAGAACGTACGTTCCAATTATATATAAACGTCAAAAAAAATTAAAACAAAATTGCACACGTAATGATTTTAAATTGGATGTAGTTCATTTTTCTTTTTCGGATCGTAATGTCGCAAAACAGATCTTCGTCAGGCATAAACATTTACAGTGAGGTTATGTTCATGAATGAATGATTTCAAGAAACGCAACATGTCTTGAAGGACATGCGCGACAGTTTAATTTAACATAAAACTGTTTTAAAGCCGTTATCTGTTAATATAATTATTGTTCACCCATCTTAGTGTGATGCTGATGAAAAACAATTAAATGTAAACATACACATACAGGTTTGAAGAACGTTTTTCGTTTACTTAAAATGTTATTTACATTTTTCATACCATCCAGTTGGTTAGAAATATGCACCAGTCTTTGTCAAATGTGTGTCAATATTTGCAAAACTATTCAGATTATGCTATTCGAGTAGTTCAATCATATACCATTAACACTGGGATCTTGATAAAGTGTTGCTGAAACGACTTGTATGTGATACTGTAAACTGTTAAACTGTCTCGGAGATTTTTACTTTTCCCATCAAGGCCATTGTTGATAGCTCTAGAAGAAGATAATTATGATGCAATCAGTAACTCTTTGTCGGGACACCTTCAAGGGATCTGCAAATATAAAAATATTATTTCTAAACATATTATTGTTGATGTCTCTTCTTTAATCTATACATTATTATTCGCCATCTCTGCTGAACATTTTCTATTTTGACAACACAAATGATAGTTAAAACGATTTTAAATTTCAACATAATAATATAACCATACAAATTTACACAAAATGTCACTGTTTGTGTGATGCTACTTCATGTTATCTATATTTCGTAGAAAGTTTCATAAACAAAACATTCATTGCCTTAAATGATAAAACATTTCGAGACATTCTGTACCGCTGACACGTCACTAGCAATAAACACCACAGGCTTGTCAACACGTCAAGTTTGACCGGAAAATACTTCCACGAGATTGTTTGGTTTTATGCTGTTTTTGCTGAGACAATATCAATTCCTGGTTTACATTTGTATACTCTCGAAGTAAAAACCAGCTTAATTGATAGCAAGCAAATAACAATAACGAACATTTGTTGACGTATTGTATTTTTTTGACAAATATTAAAATGTATGATATTGATTTACCGTTTATAAACACATTAACGATATTCATGTAGGCCGCTAGAGAGTATCGTCAATGGATAATGGACCTAAGTATACCAAACAAAATCGATACGTTACGGAAGAAGCCGAAATTTCCCTTTTTCATTAATGTAAATTTAAAGTTTCACATCCGTTCTTTCGTGTTTGTCCGTTGTTCTATCTTAAGCTTCACGCGAGGGTGATATTATAGTATGTTCCATGCGACATAACAAATTGTCGCACGCTATATGGCAATTTTACCTTCCTCGTGTCACGATAGGTATAATACAAGTGTTTAATTAAGGTACAGGCAATCTAACAGGACTGCAGCTTGTTTCTTCGAAAAAACAATCATGTTCAGTGTTGGTCAACATAAGAGTAAGATATAATGGCCATTTAAACTTAATATTCAACAGCTGCTTTCAGATATATCATTTTTAGTCCTGTGCATACACTTCTAAGCTATGTAATGTGGAATAGTCAAATTGCTTTAATGATGTTTAAGGAAATATGAATCCCAGAAATTTGTACTATTTGGTGCTGATTACTTACAGATGGTCAGAACTAAAGGATGTATCTGCCACGTCATTTCATATTATAAAAAGAACCTTTTTATGCGGACATTAAATGAGTGTTAAAAACCCTGATACACAAAATGTGTGAAACATTAATTTCTTAATAATTTGCTATTAATACATATATAATTATTGTTTAGTACCAAATGCAACGGATTAAACAAAAATAGCAATACCCTTTTATATGTTATTAGGAGTATTGTTGTGACTACCTTTTTGTTCAATATGTTAGATATTTGTGTTTCATGGTTTTTTATAAACAAAAATGATCAGCGGTAGTAGGTTAAAGAACGGTTTTATTATCCCTCATAGAATTTGAAGAATTCCGAGAAATTAAAAAACTAAAACCCAGACATTGTTATATCCACTCAATGTTTTTACCTTAACATTGATCCTCTCGTTCTACCCACTGTGCTTCTTCATTGGTCGTATAAGAAAATTGAATCATTATTGTGTCCTCTAAAGATTACAATAATTGCAATGATGACACTGTAATACAATTATCAAAGAACTCACTGCAACCTACTCTTAAAAATATAGTTGCGCCCATGACCATTTTGTTCTCGAGACTTCTAAACTATTCACCAAAATGTACCAAACACAGAGCAATTGAAATAAAAAGTCGTCTAACGATAGTGTGCGATATTACACAATGACTTTAGGTTTCGTTAATACACGACTAAACATTTAAAATTTGATTATGAACCTGCAGGTTATTAAAAAATATAATGCACATTCCATATTCGTCTCAACACAGTATATACTGTGTCGCATTGATTCCCCACTCATGAAATATAACTTATTCAACACATACCAAATACAGAATACATCACACAGTTTGACAAATGAACACGTTTCCAGAATAGCCCATCTATCAAACGGCGTTTTCTTCCAAGTGATCATTTCATATTCAGAGTAAATACAGTGCAATTAGTGCATGCAAATGAGATGTTTAATAAAGCGAAAAATAAATGTAATTGTATATGAACAAACAGTCAGTTAATTAATCTAATTGTGTATAAGGCACGGAAACAATGAGCCTCTCGAGATTAGTACATGAACTCAGATAACAAGCACTGCTTGTTCCTTAATAAACACCAGTCACGATCTAACTAATGAATGTTTATGGCATTGACAATATAAGGTAATACAATTTATAGTCTGGGAATGTGAACACAGTTATGAGGAACATTTCAAATCTCGTTAGACGTCGCTGTAATTATGTCTCTTGTGCATAGTAGACAGCCCTGATGAGAGCTTTATTGAAATGTCTTTAATATCGGTTTTTGTAAAACTGTTATCAGAGATTTGTTCATATGCATATTTCATAAATATGTAATTCGAACTGTACTTGTGTTGGGTATTTGCTACTGTGTTTTAACAAGCTACTTATTATGTATTTACTCCGTGTATGACTGCTTCTTCGTAAGATGCAGAACGATAACCGGAAATTTGTGCTGAATAATAATAGCACGATGTATGTAGTTAATAAGCACATTTGTGTGAGCCTTACATATTACATACATTTAAATGATCCGCGCTATGGGACACCGGACTTAATGCATCGCACATGCGTTAAGTACCGTCATATTTAAGCATGTGAAGCCCACTCAGGCTTATCAGGGACGACACGTTCCACTTGCTTAAACCGAAACAAATCAAGAAAAGCGAAACGAGTCGTCCCAAATTAGCCTGGGCGGAATACACCGGCTAATCATTGACGATACTGTCAGCTCCCAGAGCGGGGCTTATGTGTAATATGTATTTTATAATGAGAGGTTTAACGTAATACCCCCGTCACACCGGACTGGCGTCCTTACTGCGTCCTTACGGCGACCTGGATACGGCGAACAGGTCGAAGTGAGGACGCCATAGACGCCGGAGGGACGCAGTAAGGACGCAACAGGACGCAGTGAGGACGCTGAAAATTGCTCAGGACGCGAGCCCACGGCGACCACTTTGAACATGTTCAAAGTGGTCGCCGAAGTCCGGAGTTCGTACGGTGTTCTGTTAAGGACGTTGTAGGGACGCCGTAGAGACGCAATAGTCGTAGTAGGGACGTGGTAGGGTCGCTGTAAGGTCGCAATGGACGTCGTGTGGTCGCCGCTCAAACTCACAGAAAATGATCATTGACTGCAAGGCGACAGTACGGCGACCTTATTGCGACTTTAGTACGTCATTTGTACGTCTATTGCGTCTCAGAACGACTATGACGTCCTTATTGCGACTTCATTGCGTCCTTANCTAATTGCTACTTAAGTACGTCATTTGTATGTCTATTGCGTCCTCAGAACGACTATGACGTCCTTACTGCGACTTCATTGCGTCCTTAAGGCGTCTTTAGCGACCCTACTACGACTATGGCGTTCCTACTGCGACCCCAGTGCGTCTTTAGGGCGTCGTAAGAACGCAGTACGAACGCGGTAAGGTCGCGAAGGATGTATTAAGGATGCCGTGAGGACGCGCAGAACGCCATAAAACAAGGACGCTGGTGTGACGGGAAGGCGAAAAACAGCATTTTTACCGAAAAAGTCATTGGCGTCCTTACTACGACCATCAGAAATTTCCAGAAACACAGTCTTAGGTCGCCTTTAGGACGCCAGTCCGGTGTGACGGGGTATAAATCGAGTCACGTGAAATTCCTCCTCATATCATCATATATTTGTTGTTATGTTGCTTTGAGAAAACAATGACTGCCTTGCTTCATGTATTGGTTAACAAATAAGATGAGCATAGTGTTACCATATTTCCAATGCATGAATTAAATGATTGATATACAAGAAAGATATGTTTCACATGTTCACTTTACACGGTATTATAATTTGTTTTATTCTAATTGCCACATACGTTAATAATTTACAGAAGTTCAACGCGTTTAAACCTTTGGTATAAGCGGCTTATTTTGAATTAGATTTGTTCATCATTCTGATTTGAGCGCTTATTTGTAAGCGGTTTGAACTGATATACCAGAGGCATACGCGTTTGATGTGTGGTGATCGTAACTTAGTCGGGCTTAAGCACTATATTTGTATATGTATAAACCTTGTACAGAGCAGGCTACGCCCAACAAACCTAACACGTTTATCTGTCCATCACAATTTAATGTCTTGTTGATATGAGCGTAGTTGTGGTAGCAGTGCTTTGGTCGTCATATAATTAATAGTGATAACTCGATTTGAGACAGCTAAGTTATTGAATAAACCGAGGTTTAAATTATCCCGGTTTAATGGAAACTATGAACAACCGGCAACAAGTGATTTGTTCCTGTGATGTGATGGGATTAAATAAGGTTTGCAATGTAGAGCATATTCAATCGTATCCATAACAAATAATTACTGTTAATGTAATCAAATTCAAATCAGTACTTAGTATCACTGCTACATTCATATATATTGTTATGTATGTTTGGATTTCTCTATTTGCATACTCGTATTTCAGTAACTGATCCGGTTCACCTGGATTCTAAACAAGTGATTAAATATTTCGAAACGATAATTTCTCAAACAAGTAAAACGAGGCTGGGCTCATCATGCAACAGTGTGACCATTTATTGAGAGTTTTATTCATATAGTGATGTGAAAGTCCTTTAAAGTCTATGCACGCACCGCCTGGTTTAGGTATATTGATGTTTGTTCTCCCTTACGAAAAACTATTATAAAATATATCATATGTTATTCTAATATATAACATTACACATACTAGGAATACGAACACAATCGCATATCAAGACAGTTTCCGTTCAAACTTCTATGTATGAACTCAACAAATTATATCGTGCTAGCCGTTTAGCCCATAATGAATATACAACAAAGGAATAACCAAATACCGATTTAGCTTTCTTGTATATAAACATAATTTTTAAAATGCTTGTTGATACGAAAGGAATCAATGCTAATAGTTTACATCTAACGTACATAACTGTAACAGATGAACATGTCATATTTACAAAAATAGTCATAATAAAGTTCCAGAAATAATATCAAAGTGGTAAATTGTGTTGCTAGTATTGTTACACTAAATATATATAGAACATTATACAAACATATCAAATAATACATTAATAAAATGATTAAAAGTGGGTTTAAACCAACATTGAGCGTTGTCGTATAGTGAGATAGCTATAGGCCTAAACATCTGAGACAAATAAGCTTTTTCTATGTATAAGCCAATGCTCAAATGAAGTTAACTGTCCGAGAAAAGATGTAAAGAAATATTATCATTGTTATGATAGTTATGCAAGCGTTTATACATCTGACAGTTTTGATTTATTTCATAAACACCGAACGCCCTGAGTATAGAAATTATAAAATTCATTAACACGCATTAGATTGGCAATGAAGATTTAATTGTTGAAACATTAGCAAAAAAGTCACTTAATGCATGCACAAAATCGTTGTTGTAAGTAACACATTTCAATGTTTTGCAAATCATCTCATTTAAATAATAAAAAAAAACAAGTGCAAAGAATGCCTCTCGATGCTTAAATATTTTTTTTTCAAGAACGTATACACATACTACTCAATCTTTGATAATGCTAAGTTGAATTCAGCCTGATTTCAACTGATGTAAATTACGTTTGACATCCCATATTCCCAAATCAAAATTCCGCATTCACCAATCACCGTATAAAAAAAAAACACCAACATCAATGTTCTTATCTCTACGAAGCTAGGTGAAACGCATGTACACATTATGTTTTAAGCATCGTGTGCTGCATCTAACAACTAATGGAAGGACATTCACAACGTATGTTCACTTACACCTCTTTATAAATCTTTTCAAACCATTTAAGATTGCCGTGGCGTAGTGGATATGGTGTCCGCCTAGCGATCGGGAGGTCACATGTTCGAAACCCCACTGGGAGCCTTCCTTCGATCTCCCCTAAAGACACCAAGTACTGGTTCTAGTCCCAGGAAACTGACACGAGAGCGTTTATATAAGCCTACGGCTTTCGATGCAATCGAGCTAAAATAAATAGGTTTAAACTAAACCATTTAAGATGGAAATACAATCAAGCAGAATCTTTCCTTTATTTATATCATGAGATTATCGCAAAATTTAGATTAATGAGATACCGAAAGTCAACCAAGTCTGTTATTATTTTTTCCCGCGGTTTTTGGTGTTGTCGAACGATGCTGGCTGTATTACGCACGATTATATATTTCATGACTTTAACTCACATTCAAACGCATTAAATCACTGATCTGGCATCGTCGAAACGTTGTTGTTTTCGAAACAAACGATTTCATGGATCGATATTAATAGTATATTGGACATGTTATTATACTCGTACTCCCCCACTGGCTTTTAGCGTGTTGCAATTATTATAAACATATGTATCGCTCATGTACATTTTACTAAATGTTCTTAAACAATTCATATTAAACTAGCATGTTTTGATTATGCTCCGATGGTACGCGTAAGAAAAAAAAATGCATTGCATGTTGCTAGAAACAGCACAAATCAAATAACCATTCCAGAGCACTTATTGTAAAATATTAGTAGCCTAATTTAACAAAATGATACTGGTAAATACATTTTCTATTTCACACTGTCGTTCTAAACACACATTTGTTCAACAATAAAGCACACACATTGTAGTATGCTTTTTGTATCATCATACTTGAAAAAAGATTCCAAAGAATGTTACACTCATTGGTTTTATGGTATTACCCCACAGGTTGCGTATTGTTTCGTTATTAGTTAAATTAGTTAAATCATTTGTTCACCAGCATGCACCATTCTTATGCAGTATTGCAGAAAGTATACTCCACATGAACGTCAACTGTAATCATTTTACTGCTCAATTCGTTCGTTTTTACAAAGTTAGATGCAGCATTCATTGCATACCCATCTAAAATAACGATTTTATTAACATACTTCGTGTATTTAGCATTTCCGATATCACAGCCAGAATCAACTAAATTTTAAAACGCACCAATTTACATTGTTCTTTAACAATTCTATGAAATTGCGTTGCCTTGTATCTAAATGACAGACATAGAACCCTACAAACATAGACATAGACAGGTTTATTAGGTAATATAGGCCACCGGCTCAAAATACAGCATTTACATGTAAATATATCAAACAGAATGATACATAACCATACATTTAAGAACATTAAAGCATGTTGTTGTACACATAACTTATGTAAAGCATTTAATATACTTATGCTGGAATAGAAAAAGTTTCTCAAACGATAACTCTATACACATGATTAAAACAGATTAAATATAACTATATAAAAAAAGGAAGAAGAAGATCAGCTGTATCACAAAAGAGAAATACTATGATAAGCACGAACTAAATCGTGTGTAATTGAAGTTATTTCACGGAACATATACGCATTTACCATTCACAATACATGTAACGTTAAGTTCACAAACAAAAATGTATTGTAGAATAACCTCAAATGGTTTCATTTGTAATGTAATGTCAATATATTATGTATTTATTACTGTTTATTGTGTGTTTATATAATGGTATTAGTTAACTCTCGACTAATACACCTTTGCTACTTTTAAATCTTATTATTCACAATAATGTACAGTTTTATAATTATACTTGCGTAATTTGTTTGATGAAATTGATCAAATAAATAATTTCGCTGTTGTTTCCTGATTACAAACAGAACACACACGCTTTGGTTTCGAAGCAATATGTGAACATCAAATAAAGCAGTGAATCAAGAACCAAATGTCGTTGCTTTGAAATATAAGCAAATTGAAACTTCAGCTGCACCAGCAGGAGTAATATGGTAGTATCTCACGACACGAGTTCCTTCAATTGGCAAATAACCAATTGTTAAAAGGCAAAGCTATTCTTTGAAACACGGGACGTAACTCGTCTATCACGCTGGATAAGATTTTGGTCTTCAGTCAAAAGCGTTATGATGTTATGCACTGCAATACGGAAACTATTTATTTCAGTCTATTGTCTGACCGGTTCACACAGAATTGGTATTTCGGAAAACGCGTCCGAATTTTTAAATGTCGCTCTTATCAAAGTAAACAGCTACGCAATCTTTTCCGATGTTTGTTGTTAGACTGGGAACAAACATGGAACCAATGGGCAGTTTACCAATTGTAAAGTTTGATACAAAATGCTTAATAACACGATATAAAATGGATGTTGTGATACTTATTTGAAGAAGAAAAACGACAACAGTCTAGGATAGCTTTGAGCAAATATTTACAATCATGTTTTATCATCCGCATTTTTAGTTCAAGCCGAGTATTACACTATTGTATTGTAAAGCATGGTTGTCTTTTTCACTATCAAAACATCGTTTATGTGGTCCTAGGTTAGACAATCACTAGAGTTGTAACGGTTGTGAAGGTACTGATGAATTCAAACCACAATTGAAGTATATATCAGGTAAATGATTATCAAACGATAAAAAGAATGACAAAAGCATGTTCTACATGTATTTGAAAACGCTTGACGTATGAGCTACCCATACGTTGACATATGTTGTTCCGTCTGGAAGATGAATCATTATTATAACGTTTGCCTTCAATTCTGATGACTCAAATGTGACATTTAATTTATTGTGATTAATACAATTATTATGTATTCCTTACGGTAAACATCACACTCACATTTTCTTTCTCCATTTCATTACCAAACAAAACAAATGTGTTGTCTAAATTCACTTAATATCCGTGATTGATGATATGTGTAGGGAAATATATGTCTTTATATTGTTAAATATCAATACAAGTCAAATAAAAACACAATTGTGTAATATAAGTATGTTCTATTACTATTAACGATGTGTTAGTTTGGTTTAAGCTGTTTATAATGTACAACCTTCATGACTAGTGGATACGTTTACCTTACCAACACACAGGCAAAAGCATACTGCCGTAAACTTCATCTGATTGCTTTCTTTAACCACGACAAATGTTTAAACTTGTCTTTTTAAACTCGTAAATTACATTACCGAGTTCACTTATACGTAACATGTTTTTTATAATGGTGTTTATGTTGGTCTTAGCACACAACTTGCCAAACACATTAACTTTGAGAACGGAATCCACTTATGATTTTTAAATTATACATCAAGCAATTTATTGAGCATGCTATAGTTTTCAGTTGGACATGAAAATCAGTTATAACAATAAACTGGCCTTTATTAAAAATAATTAATGCACCTGTTTCGATAAATATTCATTATCTGCTTTCCCTGGTCGCAAGGAAGACGCTACACACAGTATTACTTCACTAACTTACATGTATGCCAAACCGTAATTCGTTTTCCCCAGTTATGTTGAAATAAAATGAAAGTATAATTCACCATCAATTCATCGAGATATTATAACAGTCTGTGGATCACAAACATACGCCATTATAATACATTTTGCAAATGATAAATGTTAAAAAACAACACTTATTTTAGGACGTTTAGCTTCTACTTAACTCTTCTTTAGAGAGCGTATACGATCGTCTTATCATATTAAGCGACTATGTTTTCAGATTAGTTGACATGCGCCTAAACAAGACATCCTTATAGACGGGTGTTGCCATTAACATCGTTTACACTAATCTTCAGCTAATTAAAAAGGACAATTGTCCATACAACTTAAAAAACCAACATTACAACGTGTGACATCTGGAATAAAATACATGTTTTCGTGTTGATTTACTCATTAAATATACAAAGTCAATTATCGATAAGCAGAACATACTAATTTAATTGATGGTTGTGAAAGTGTCTATTGCTTTTTTAAGAAGTGGGACTTATTTATATATATTTGTAAATTTCTGCTTTTTGTGAAGCTTTGCATGCTGTGACGTATATAGTTTTATTTTACTAAAACACTAACTTAGAAACAGAGCAATTGAAGCATCGTTGATGTATTTTTCCGAACTTTTATTATAAAGGTCGCTTAATAATAGGTTTGCAGTGGCGATCTGTGCAAATAGTGACTAACCTCATGTACAAAATGTCGGATGTTTTTTTCAAAAGAAACTGTATGAAACAGAGTTGTTTTACACACTATTACTTTGTCACAAATACCATTTATAAGGTAATTCTATGCCAAAAACAAAGTATAATTTAAGAACAAATTTTGCCATATTTCTGATTAAGTTTATAACTAAGAGCCCCTCTCGTGCTTAAGTGGCAGCCCAGTCAGAATAACAACGTTAAACAGACCGAAGCTGAACTTTGACGTCCGTTTAGTGCGTGCGGTCTGGGTATATTTTTAAACAAAATGCCCATCAAAACTGCAGTTGTACACCAAAAGAGCACAGCGGACAGCCACACAAAATTAGACCGCTCCTTTTAGTCCTTCAGCCAAGTACCCAAAATTGAGGTGGGGTGTACCAGTCAGGGGGGCAAAACTACACCTATATATCTTGGAAGATGCTAGTCAGTAGCATATGAAAATGGTTGATAACGGTCTGGGACTGGCAGCTTTTAGTATTTTTTCTCCTTTGAAGATGAGGCATCAATCAGCTTAATTTTCATAAATTGTCTGGGAGAAATGGAACCGTAGTAGGGTCAATATATGAAAAAAAAAAAAATGCTACACAATGTATTTTAACTGAACCTGGTAGGAAATAAGCTTCTTTAAAACATATCAAAAGTTAACCACAATCGGACCTCCGGAAAGTTGTTTTTTCAAGATGGCCGCGAAGATGGCCGCCAATGCCTATTAATGATCATAACTATGTAACTATACAATCAAATTTGATGAATTTGGTGTCTATTCCTAAGTTTCAAGGGGCAAATAACACATAAAGATCATCAGACATTGTTTAAATGTACAATAGTACACTTATTCCAACATGGCGTCGAAAATGGCCGCCAAGATGGCCGCCAAAACCTATAAATGATCATAGCTATGTAAATATCCACTCAAATTTGATTATTTTGGTGGCTATATATGGGTTTCAAGGGGCAAAGAACACATTTAGATCATCATACATTGTATAATTTTATTATATTACACCAAAATCCAAATTGGCGTCACAAATGGCCGCCAAGATATCCACCAAAACCTATAAATGATCATAACTATGTAACTATCCACTCAAATGTGATGNCAACTCCTTAGTGAAAACCTCAATTCTATTTAAGTGTTCCTTGTCTCCTAAACTATGGCATTTTACATAACAACCATAACGTTTGAGTAACAAGTTATGGACTTGTGGTCCTTCGTATTGTGTTGATGGCAATTTTGGACGCCGTGTTAGATTGATGTGTAACATAATTAGCTTACATTTTGTCTGATGATATAAATGTGATATTAATGTGTTTTTTGCTTTTTGAAACCTGGGTATATACACAAATTCATCAAATGAGTGGATAGTTGCATAGTTATAATTTATGATTATAAATATGTTTTGGTGGCCATCTTGGTGGCCATTTTGGACGCTGTGTTGGATTTGTGTGTAATATAATAAACTTGAACAATGTCTGATGATCTGTATGTGTTCTTTCCCCCCTGAAACCTATTTATAGACACCAAAATCGTCAAATTTGAGTGGATAGTAACATAGTTATGATCATTAATAGGTTTTGGCGACCATCCTTGCGGCCATCTTGGCTGCCATTTTGGACGCCATGTTGGATTTCTGTGTAACATAATTAACTAACATTTTGTCTGATGATATTAATTTATCTTTTGCCCCCTGAAACCTGGGTATAGACACCAAATTCATCAAATTTAAGTTGATAGTTACATAGTTATGATCATAAATAGATTTTGACGGCCATCTTGGCGGCCATTTTCGACGCCATGATGGATTTGTGTGTACTATATTAAACTTACACAATTTCTGATGATCATTATGTGTTCTTTGCCCCTTGAAACCTAGGTATGGACACCAAATTCATCAAATTTGATTGGATAGTTACATAGTTATGATCATTAATAGGCATTGGCGGCCATCTTGGCGGCCATCTTAGAAAAAAAAACACTTTCCGGAGGTCCGATTGTGGTAAACTTTTGATATGTTTTTAAGGACCTTCTACCCTACCAGGATCAGTTAAAATACCTTTTGAAGCAATTTTTTGGGGGTCAAAGAGTATATTGACCCTACAATTTTGGAGGTTCGCTAGTTTTGAGGAATTTTTCTTGCAATCTCATTTATATTCATAGATATGCAAATCTACTAATTTGCATGTTTAACTGCAGATCATACTTGGTAATAATCATTATCTTTATTTAAACACCATTTTTCTTTCAAGAACCAATTTTGAAGAAATATTTGAGAATTATACAACTAGCTATTTAGTCAAAGCCTGACGATTGCCATAGAAACAGCTCAATAATAACTTATAGCTGCCCAACTGAGATTGTTATCACGCATTTTGTTTCTTTATATTGAGTATACAATCAAGTAAGATAGGTGTTGTTTTTCCCCCCTGAGTGGTACACCCCAACCCATCTGGCTGATAGACTATTTGCTGTATTGCTTAAACTAAATTTTGAAAAATGGCAAGGACAATAATTACGAACCTTCGATTATATATAATTATAACACACCAGACTTAAACACATTTTCAGAATTCTCGCACTAGCTAGCACTCCCCAAGTCACTTCTGAGATTTAGAGCACAATATGTATTGTTTTAATCAACCCAAAGAGGAATATATTGGACAGTGTATTCGTGTGTTTTTAAAGTGTGCGCATTATCTTTGATTTGAATAATACAATATTAAAATACCATTTACATAAATACCATTATATTTCCGTTGTATACTGCACGATGTTACATATTTTTGGAATCATATTAGGTTGCTTATTTCGTTCATGACTGCATATTTCATATGAATTGCCTCTATTGGATGTAATTACAAGTAATAACGTGTTTTCCAACACATTTAAATAACATCTCTGAGAACGCCTTTATCCTTTATTGTTCGGTTAATGATTGTTTATGGTGGCATTTTAATTGCCTAAGTACGATAAATGACCTGTTATAACAATAATAAAAACTGCCTCAATAATTCGAAATTGAGCAACGTTTATTTCAGACTTTAAGTATTCTATTTGCAGAGAAACGTAATTAGGGCGAAATAATTCTTTTCATCTTGATTTGAGATTGTAGAAGGTTATTTTGTTCACATACTTTTTTCGAGTTGTAAAGCAACAATAATAATAGTATAGTGAATAAAAGGACGTTTGGTGTGGGAGAGTGTATTTCTAAATAATGGCTATATTTTGACAACATTTTACAAACGTTGCGAAATATACTTGCTAACCAATACAATTATCTGTTCGCATGTCGCTAGTTTGATTATGCTTCGTGCTTTCATAAAAGACTACTTCTACACACCCTCTAATATATTACACTTGTGTGAACTCTTTCAGACGAGAAAAACAACGAGCATATAAAACTGAGTAAATAAATAAGCGCATTTGAATAAACACAAAACTATAACGTTTTGACATAATTACAAGTGGGTATCTTAAAATCTTTACAAACATGTACCACACGCCTAGTGCATTAAGATGCCTTAAGAACAAGTGTTACCTTATAATAAGTTAATAACTTTAGTGTAGTAAAATTGTAGCTGGATTTAACGGTACTCTTTCGCATCTCACAATTATAGTTAAGGTAGAAGTGGCTAACACATGTGTGAGATGAAACACAGTAAACAAACTTCAGACAATATTACATCCTTGATCAGTATTAATATGCAATTATCAGTCTAAAGCAAACGTGGTAAAATTCATCAAGTTTCACCGCCAACATTTTCATCCAAGACCAAAATAGAATTGTAGAAATGTAATCACTGCTGAGGGCTGATTGAATTTCGCACACGGTACGTCGTTCTGACCCCGCTCCACCACTGTTCCTTGTATTCGCATCTGATTGAATTTATTAAAACCTACACCTAACGTGATATATCGAATGTTTTATTTAGTAAGAAGACAGATATATACTTTTATAAAAAATTGGAACAGTTTGTTTAAATAAATAATATTTAAAGCACTTTGCAAATTCATGTTTGTGCTTTAATATATTTGACGAACCGTATATGACTATGAATATTGCTACTGTCTTGTGTATTTATTTCGACAGACAAGTTTAAGGTATTTTCTTTTTTCATTATTATTGATTTTACTAAATGTGTGTTATTATGTTGATTTATGATAAATTATTATATGTATACAAAAAAGAAATAAAAAAAGAAGACAAATTACTTTAATTTGCATTAACAACACAGTCCTATACAGACTTTTACATCGCCATTGCAATTCAGAATTATAAAGACTGTTGCATGCATCACTTAAGATACATTTTGATATTGCATTATATTCGTTATTCTCCGATAAGATCAGATTTCTAATATATTCCAATTTAGCAGCGTGGCATCTTGATTATGAAACTGAGTTATCTACGAGAGCGTTAAGTAATTACTGGTTTCTAAAGATGTTTTGAAATTTTGGGAAACGAGACGTTTTTACTTATGAAGATGATTTCGTTCAAACTGTGAGGGATATCTTTCCGGCAAAGATACAATTTTAGTATATTTTCAATATGAACCGCGGTGCAGGTTTTCGAAGCAATAATTAGACCTTATTATGATAATTCACATAATATTGATAAAAGTGTTACATTCCGTTCATTGTTATGCGGAGATTATGGACATTTCAAATATGACACTATCACACATATACATATTCATATACAAAATCATTCGTTTCAAAACGATGGCAAGCTTATTTAACGCTTGTTTTTATTTTGAAAAAAAAAATGTTAACATTTTTATTAGCATTTGTTTAATAATATTCTTGAAAATGTCAGAAGTTAGTACAAGTTTTCTAGTTGCGGTAAACCTAAGGATGTAATTTTGTTTATAAGCATATGCCCAAGCCGATAACAAGACAATTACAGCGAAGTTTGCATACAAAACGGAATAACACAAGGCAATACGAATTCTGAATAACAATATGAAAGTACTGCTTGAGTCTGTTGATAAGACTGACAATTGACATACACTTTTGTATGTATATCTGTAACAGACAATTAAACAACTGTAGCCGAGTATTTACGTACATGACAGCGCGTTTAAAATTATGGAACTTGCTTGCTATGTAACAACAATGCAAATAAGATAACACCAGCATTAAATCTCTTTTTTCGAAGCGATTGAATAAATATAAATAAACACGTTTGCTACCGTTTATTTTAAATAATAACACATAATGCATTTTAACAATGCTTAGTCCATACATTTAAAACACTGCTGCATTGATTGAGGGTAATGTGCAGCGTGACTTAAAAATGTTACACCCAATATTTGCCTTTCGTGTAAATGTATTTGTTTTGTCAAGCTGGAGCATCCAACTAGAACAAAACAGTAGAGACGATCGATGAAAAGCTGCTTATGTTCCATGTCGCACTGAAAAGATGAAGTGCTAATAGAGGATGCATGTTCATAGTTGCAATTTTTGAAACGTTTCCTGTTGATGCAGGACATACTGGGATGTTTATTTACACGCGCAGCTTAAGGCCACCTAACCTTCACCTGATTCGTGGGTGTACAACCGTTATTGTGGAATAATGGTAATGCAACTGTGTAGTAACTGATCTCAAACAATCATGTGCAAAATTTCAAGTGTATATCCTGAGCAGGTTTTGAGAAATTTGAATGATAAACTTGCTGCGTTATAAATGCCTGTTAGAGTATATGCTCGGTCTTGGTTTATATTTTTATCGCACATTCACATCGCCACGTCTGCATTAGTTCGTGCAATATACGTTTTCATTTAAAATCGTATTTTAAAAAAATATATTATGATATACAGCCATGGATTGAACTTGGTTTATATTGACAATATATAATTTTGAAAGTCAATAAATCAGCATAATGTTTAATATAAAGATATGAAGTGATAGTTATTTTGTAATGCACGATGGCTTAATAAACAACAATTTATTTGGTTGAATCATCAATAAACTGTGTATTTACCGTTCCTATGCAATGCCACCAGCTTTAATATATTATATGGTGTATGTCGTGTTAACTGTATTGTCTTTTGTTGTTCATGCAATTTGCCCCCTGTCTTAAATAGAAGCATAGCGGTATCTCTATTAATTTCTGATAATGTTCTGGAGTGCTTTTATTTCTATATATTTGATAATATATTTGCGTTAAAAAACGTTTTTATCATACTAAAAAGAAGGTTCGACCAATTAAACCACCATATTTGTGTACAAATATCTGAACGTTATAATAATATCCAGGAAGTATACATCATATTAGGGTCATATTACTTTTAAAACACAACACCTAAAAATACCATGTCATTTAGTTGCTGAGAAAAGTAATCAATTACTATTTGTAGCATTAATTGTTGAACACAACGCTTAATAGTATGTTGTAATTATTATGTTGGTGCAACTGAATTTGTGCAAAGGCACTGCTTATGAAATAATTGGCAGTATTTTACCATTTTGTCATAATAATTGTATGTCACATATCTTCGCGCATGATTTGACACGATTTACACTTACATACCATATGTTATAAAAAGAGCTTAAAATAAAACAAAACAAAGTATATAATACTCTGTTAATAAGAATGACTACGATTGACACGAAAACATATTTTACATATTTATAGTGTAATCGCCACTTACATATAACATGCATGTTTATAATATGAATAAATAATTCAGTAGGAAATAACATAAATATTAAGTTTAATGTTGTAGGGATGTGTACTAGGTATGTTAGTACATATACAATTTATTAAATAAATAAGAACGCACATATAAATGAGTGTTTATTACATAATAATAAATCAACATTAAAATGGCTACGCTGAATCGCTTGGCATGTTTTGCAGCGCAAACATTCGAAACGCAAACGTTACTTTTAACCGTGTACCATGCTATGGAAGAACACCGATTTGACAAATATTCCTTTTAAGACTAACAATTTCTTATATGTTCTATTCCTGATATATTGCCAGTATCATGAATACCTGGAGACTCGTCGTAATTGGTATGTCTACGCATTGCTTATTTATCTGTTTATTTCGGGAAAATAAACAACTTCAAAGCGTTTCCAAAATAACCGAGACATTCTTCTTTGATATACGCTTAAGTATGATGCTTCCAGATATATCACTTCTACACATTATTTCCTGTGCATTACAAACAAAGGTTTTAAAACATATGTACACTTTTATGAGGTATTATAATTTCTGGTCTTTTTCATCTTCTACATATTTTTGACAGACGTAAGTCTGAAATTTGTAGTGATATTCTGTAGCATATGCTCATAACTTTAAATATAAAGAAGTAAAAAGTAAAGACTTTTTCCGATAATAAAGCAGATTATTAAATTAGTTTATATTATTATTATTGATATTTCTTGACGCATATCCATGTTTAAGTTGAATATGCCTTATAACTGCAAAGTTTTTATTTTAGTTGTTTCGTTCTCTCTTTCTCTCGTTTTAACAAAGAAAATATATTGACCTAGCATTATCTCTGAAGATATCGTACATATCGTCTGTATTCTGATATTTCAGTTTTCAGAGGCCGTAGGCAGAGGGTCTGGTTGTTGTTATGTGGAAAAAAATATTTGCGATCTTTCTTACACCTTGTTTGTTTGACAATTTTCTGTGAATGCATCGCTACCTCAATATGTTGACACCTTTTATAATTTGGTCATATTTCGTTCTTTATTGATAACTTTCAAAACCTATCATCCGTCGTTAAATTAAATTCTACGTCTTCCGACACTAGAACACAAATTTTTTATTAGTATTCTATTTGCGCGCAACGGTTTGGTATGCATGTTTTCATTTTATGTCATTTGATTCAGATCAAGTTATACGCGCATTTGGTCTGTGATTGATTCGGAGGTTATTGTAAGGCACAGCTAGCACTCAAACCGGTTTAAGTCATTTATATTAATATATGGTATAACATAAGAATGTTATTTAATTAATCAAAATATCCCAACGCCGATTACAAGATGTCGAAATAAAACACAGCCTGCATACCAAACGGCGTAAGAAACGAAACTAAACATACCATATAACTAATGAAATTATTACGTGCGGATATTGATGACAGTTAATCAACATCACATTGTGTATGTATCCTTGTTATTGACAATACAAAAACTCTAGACGAATAATTAGTTACATAACACCGCTTTTAAAATTATGGAATGTACTTGTTTTGTAGAAACAAAGTTAATATGTTTTCAATAATGCAGCAGCATTAAATATGTTGTTTTTTTTACTTTTTTTTTTAAAGTGTAAAATAGTTCTTCTTTTGCTGCTACTGTATGACAATAAATCAACATAAAAATAACATTCCAACTAACAAATGCATAGATCATAAATTATGAAATATATTATATTTAGTGTAGGTAGTGTTAAGCGTTAATAATCGTTTTATACTCAATACGAGTTTGCCTTTAAATTTGTCTAGCTCGAGCATTAAACTGTAAACAAACAATTAATGATAATTGATAAAAAGCTGCTCATGCCTCACGTCCCACTGATATGATGACGTGCTAATGCTCGCTTCATGTTCGTAGTGGCAATCTTTTAATCGAATCGTGTTAAAGCAGGCAATAATGCAATGTCTATAAACATAATCAATATAATCTCCTTTCAACACTTTATGTTCACAAACATTTACGAATGCACTCACATCCTAAACAAGTGTTATCACCTACGTGAGATGCATTACGATGATGTTAATGTGTATATGATGCTAGATTCTGACATAAATCGTGCATCAGGAAACTGTAATTCTGTCGATCAGTGGGATATAGACACATCGAATAAATAGAGTAAATTTCAGTTGAAGTAATAGTCTAATGTATTTCGTTTAATTTGAACTTCGATGATCTGCGGTAATGTGTTTGTTTACACATGTGCGGTTTGGGATTAAATCTGGGCTAACACTAAGGTTTGGCGGTATTTATACCGGTATACAATTCCAATGCTTTGCGTTGGCAGTTTCAAGGCGGTGACCCCAGCGATAATCGTTTTTTTTATGTGTAATGCTCTGCTGTATGTAATGTTCTGTATTGTAGTGTACATTTATCACTTGTCCTCAATTAATAATAACGGATGTTTTTTGACTTTCATTATTCCAATATATGTATACAAATTCCAGAAGCACACAGTACAACCTTCCATCGAACAACATATTCTTATAATATTATGTCTAACAACAGAATATCATTATTTGCATGTACCATATGCCGTACGTATTGAATAATGGTTAGACAAAAAACTACACTCCGATGTAAATTGTAAACAAAATACATCAAATGAGGTACATACTAAGTGTTGGTATATACGTTGTAACAAATGCGTTTCAATTGTGTGCAAGCCTCTGACCTTGAAATGACGTAAATGTTAATCAATACATATAGATGCAATTTGAAAGTTTGCAAAATTGTCATTTAATCTAAAGCCTATTTAGCAAGTATTTTTTTTTTTTTCAAACGGTACCACTTTTAAAAACGAAAGTATGGTTTGTATACGTATAAGTCCATTTGGACAAACGCGATTATTTTAAAGTTTTAAAGCGCAAAAAACACGGATTTCTACCTAGTAACCACCAGATATATTATAATTGGCATAGATAAAATCAAATCTATAGCCTAGTTAGCAGGTTATTTATTATTTTTCAAACGGTTCCGCTTTTAAAACCGAAAGTAGGATTTCTAAACGCATACGTCCATTTCGACAAACGCGATTATTTTTAAGTTTTAAAGCGCAAACAAGACGGATTTCTACCTTGTTACCACATGATATATATTCCAATTGGCATAGATAACATATGTTTGTTATTTAAACTTAAATTTAATATGCCATATAAGTTGTGTACATCCACCCCACCTGCACAGTGAACAGGTTGAGATTACATTTATGTTACGTGGCTTTAAATCCATTTTCTCCTCGCTCAACATGGTTCTTTTTAAATCTTAAGTAGTGTATTGTAAATTTACACGTATTAGATTATTTAAACGGTATTACAAAACTCGGGTGTCTAGCACCATCTGTTGTATATGCGATTGTTGTTTATGTGTTGTGTTATCTGTGTGTTCGTATTTAGTATTCGCAATGTATAAGACACTACTCAAAAACAATCTACGTTGTAATGCCATGCCAATCTTTTTAAAATTTGGTTGGAATCAGTAGTTAGACGTTTAGATGTACGCTTTAATAACAGCACTTACTTAATCGATTACTACACAGTAAAAGATATCCGGGTATATTGTGTCACGCAGGCTTTTGTGTGATGCTAATGTGAGTTTTATGCGATTAGTTCGTTCCAGCTGGCATTTACAACGTAGCCTTACACCGTTTTTGCATTATTTATTTTTGTGTACATTGCAACTCTGAGATTTCCTTCAACGGACATAATACATATTTTGAACATGTTTTAATTACCCAACTATACATGTTTTTAACTTAAAGGTATTGTTCCCGTAATAAACTATTGCGTTATATTTCGATGTCGGCTGACAACATTCATCGCATTGGACAATCGATTCTAAACGGTTGCATTCGGCTTAGTTCGGTTTACATTGCAGTTTAGTAAAATTGTAATTTTGTCATATGTAATAATCTGTGTATTCATTTGTATATGACTATTGTGTACTAGGTGTTGTATTGATATTTTCCTGTGTAAAAGTGTTATCATTATACCGGTACATAAAACATAAGATAAAAGCCAAACGTTAACATTTATTATATTTGTACGGTGATTTAAAACTACACCGTACAATTTGCACAGTTAACAGGTTAAGCATAGCATACCTATCCCGTATTATAGTATTACGACACTATTACGACACATTCCGTACAAAAGCGCTTCTTTTGGGAAAAGTATAAAGCGGTCACAATTGTGTGGTCTTCCTGCTGCTGAATAGAAAGTTAAGAGTATTATTTTTAACTTCATAAGAGTGCCTAGTGTGTCATTGGTTGTAAAAAAGTGCGACTGGGGTCGACAGCAGCTTGTTCACTTTGCAAAGAGAGTTATAGAAACTCAATTTGTTCGCTAAAATTTGTTTTACATTTATTTGTTAGTATCATTGACCAAAGGGTGCGATTTCATTTTGCATACATTACTTTTATATATTGATGCAGAAAAACGTACACCTGTCTTCTAATTTTAATATTCAAGTACATGATTTGTACTTTTGTTGTCATTTAAGATTTTGCGGATGAACCGACAGACGCACATTTACACTGAGGAAGGGATCTAATGACAGACATAAAGACAGCCTATAGCTTTATGTGTGTCCCAAGTGTCATGATAATTTCTTTGTTACTTTTTAAGGCATTAATATTAAACCTTTTTTAAAATATATTTTTGCAAGTGTTACCTGATATGTGCCCTTTGGTAAAAAGAAGTAGTCGTGCGTAATTTTGACATGTTCATGTATAGATTGATCAATAAACAACTTCAAAAAAGTTGAGCAATCGAAAAACCAAATTTTGCGGACGGCCTGGCGGACAGACAGACAGACGGGCACTAAGACAGTCGAACGAGGTTAACCTAATAGTTCCCCCGATGAAACAGGAAGAGGACTAATGCGTTTTATATTTAATCGTTATAACTTTGATTATGTATCTATGCACAGAATAGTCTTCTCAAATTTAGGTATAATATGAGTTCTATTGCGCATTACCAAATTAATGTGATTATGTTTGATAACGGCGTATCATCAATACTTTCAACAAATTTATTACGATTTGTATTGCACATATATACAAGTTAATCAAATTCAACATTAAGAAGATTAGTACGTCTGAAACACAGAGCGGTTCTTTAAAAATAAACAAAGATAAGTATGTTTTCTTTCAAAGCTAAATAGTATATCATTAAATAATAACACATATTGTTTCCTATTAACGTGTTCTCAACTGCGTTAACTATTTTATGTCGATGTATTCGATTGTTATTTACATACAATTACATGTCGAACAACTTACTCTGATTGTGGGAAGAAAAAATCAAACAAAACTACTTTATGGACGGATTATTTTATCCATGACACAAGCGCGTACATATCCATAATTGCACACGAATATGAAAATAAAGCCAATCATTTATTTACCATAAATTTATTACTTCAACGCTTAACTCAACCCTACGTTTATTCAGAATATTAAACGATATCGGCTTCAACAATTAGTACATCGTTGCAAACGATTACCGTAGCGTTTCTTGCCATAAGTTCAAGGCATCGGCCATAGGCTTAATTAAGTTTCACCTGCGATGTGTGAAGCCTGGTGCTAAGTAGCATCTGGTTGTCAACGGTACATCTCGCGATCGCAATTATGTCTTCTCTGATGTATTGTCCCTCGGCGGTCTATCGACATAAATTGACATAACGTACTTTACCTCATTATCGTTCGGATGTCAGAACAGTTTCACTACACACACATTCATTGTATTGCCATCCTCCAACATATAACATATGTCGTAAACAACCACTATACTTATTAAGGCATCTTCTCGGACAGGATTCTTGACATTGACTTATTAAATTATTATTCAAAATAATTAACATTTATTTGAATTGCTTAATCGCATTGCAAAGTTAAAAAATCAAGTATTTATTGATTTATATACTTTTATATTATTATTATGGTTAGTTATGAAATTGGGACCTAAACTTTACACATTTTTTTATTTTAGCTTTTGTGTTATGTTTATTGCCATGTTCTAAATTGGCAAGTATGTTCGTGTTGTGTTATTTGGGAAATTGGAGGTAATATACGGTGTTGATTTAAGAACGCAGATATTATCCAATGCAACTCATAACGAGCTGAAACTTATTGCTTAAACGAATTCTGATTGCTCAAGAGTATGGCTACACACGTAGCCTTTTTTTTAAAGGTTTGCGGTAGATTTGCAATGAGTTTCAAAAAATCATTAATGTCACAGCCGCCGTTGTACATTTAATGGCGTTATTAATTACCGCGTCCGCCATAGGTGTTTGCTTTTTTATAGCAATAAACATGCACACATATAACAACACAAACACATATATCGAGTATGCACGTAACACTATATGCGTCATTGCAAGTGCAGACGGATTGTTCATTTACTAATTCAATTAGAATTAACGAGCTATTGCACAGTAATGAGGTACTCATTCATCAGAGTAATATCACGCGCTGAATTATTCATTCAACAGACACGCTCGTATTTTCTATGACAGTTGAATTATGTCGTAGAATGCACTAAACAGGTTTGGATAGTAGCAGGAATACCATGTTTTACACTATACAATATATATAATGATTGATGCATAAGTTATACCACATGTATTCCGTTGTCTAAAACACATGTGCATTGATCACTTTTCTTTCTGTTTATTCAGTAGTTCATCTACAAGTATTGTACCGAAATCGTTAATAGTATTAAGATAACCATTATGATAAATTACTCTGATAAATACTACTCCAGTAAACTCTGAAGATAATTAGGGTAATGCCCCGCAAGTAAGTTCAACACAAGCAAATAACTATACTGCTTGATGATTATCATAGCTTCCAATTTAAAGTAATAAGATCTTTGAATAATTACCAAATATTGACTCACATTAAAAGTATGGAATCACCAAAGAGAGTGACACCATACTCAAGACACATTGAATGTTAAATATATATATATACGTGGGATTTATCTCGGGTTTACCGCAATTCGTGTGGTCCTATGTTCGCCAATTAGTGCATAAGTAATGGTTATGCAGGTGCAGGTGCTTATGGATTCAAAACATCATTACGGTAAATGAGTATTACATGATTAAAGCGGTGATTTAGTTAATACTTATAAGCATATCCGACTGCGTCAAGGCTGCCAAACTGTAATGTATTGTGAATACTAGAATAAAACATCAAGTGGGTGTGGTAAATATGTAATGGGCATAGTATTGGTGATGACATTCAAGCACTTTATACTATGTTATGTTTGCACTACAAATGATGAAATAATCAAAAATCATCTGCAAAAATGTGCACGAACAGGACCGCACACGTCAGCTCTCTAACATTTGTTATTTGATAATGTACGGGTATTTATAAGTGAGTATGCACAGAGACACTAAAAGTAATATTAATATAATAGCATAGTGCTGTTGTTTTTATTTGATAATATAAAACAGCCACATGAACCCGTTAATTTGAGGTAACGGACAATTAACTTTTCAGGGCGTGTTATTTAAAATCACTTCGATTTAGCAGTGCAAAAGACCAACAGGCTCCAATACATTAACAAAAGTCACGACTGCGATAAATCGTTGAAACAGAATATACATATTGTTTAAAGTAACATAAAATAGAAATGTTATTCTGACTTTGTTTCAATCAGTTATTTAAATTTTTTGTGTTTTTTTTTTATATTTTCAATTGTGATTATTATCCATGCTTTATTGTATCAAGTATTGCTACAAGGTTCATATATATGGCTTGTGTTTAGGGCTTTAACAAGTTGAACAATATCTTCGAACACATGTGATGTACGTTGCTGAGTATGCATATTGTGTATTGTACAGTTAATAATGTTTTATGTTGGCATACTAATTACCTAAGTTATATGAATTACGTGTTTGAATATAAATATAAACTTCTTATAGAAATTGAATTTGTACAATGCTTATTTCAGATTGTAAGTTTTCTACTTGTTCAGAAATGCAGTTAGGGAACGTATAAAAGGGAACGTATTGTAATTAATTTTTGAGATGGTAGAGGCTAGTACAATACACATATGTGTTGTCGAGTTGTCATACAACATGACCAATCAATTTATTTATGTTTACTTCCATATGGTCAATATAAAGTTGCATAATTGTGAATAGAAGGAAGTGTAAGTGTGAATGTGCGGGGGTATATTGTTTTTATTGTTTAAGCCTTTTGCAACATTTTTTTTCCAAACAAAACACACACTTTGTAATGAATACCATTAGCTGTTCGAATGAATTCATCGAATTCTTCTAGATACAAAAATACAACAGAGCCTATCAACCTAATACTTGAATAAACAAATTTTAACAAACACGATACTATAACGTGTAGAAATTATCTCTTTTAGGTATACACAGATTAATCACACACATAGTGCATGAATATGCTCTTTAGAGCAAGTGAAACAATATATGTATTTCAATATTTAAATGTTTTACTAATTAAGCTTAATTTGAGATTTTTATGCTGCATCTCCTACAATTATAGTCAAGCTAGAATAGAAGGTGCGTGTTATATAAACTGTATGATTTATTTTGTTTATTTTCGTTAACACTACTCATCAAAGCTATGCCAGCATATAGAATTTTCATTGCATGAAGTACTACACCGGCGTTGTTACCACAAAACTATTGTATGTATATCCTGTACCAGAACTTAGTTGATTGTATTATATATCAATAAACGGTTTTGGTCAACAAATTGTCGTATAATAAATTCGATGTACTAAAAGAGTATTCACTGAGCTAATAAAAGGACTGATTAAAACAGTCCGTTTTGAGACGTTTGTGAAAACACAGCATCAATCGACAAAAGCTCAACTACGTCATTTACAACAACGTATGGTGAACATGGCACCTTTTGAGAGTGTAAACCGAACGTTAGCGTGCGATTGTCGGTTTAAGGTATGTCTCATCATAACACAATTATTGACTTTAAAACCTTAACATATAATCCTGTATTCATTGGTAAAGGGAACATAGTCTTTTACAAGTAAATATCACATCATACTTTATGTCTCGTCAGGCTGCAATTATGCATTTCCCCATGTATCTGTTGCTTATACAATAAGCATTCGGTGTAAGGTCATTATCGTGGCACAATACATTGCATATACGCATCAGAGCTCATACCATTAGGCTGACATCTTTCAGATCGTCACACTATTCAATGACAATTCAATTGCAAGTAATTGATATCTATATCAACGTGCAGCGAATTATTTCTGCCAAATTGTTTCATTTGAATGATATAGCTTATATTTTTTTATAAGCATCCGCACGTGTTTTATTTGAAAAATTAGTATCGCATTTACAATAAATGCTGACACATACAAAACACATATAAACATGTGAAATATGTAAAGGTTAGAACCAAAACAGTTAACAAACGCCTCAAGATTATTGCATCCTCGAATAGAATACATCTGCAATGAACAGTGTTAATCATACATGGTGGAATTCATCTGGCAATTCCCATAGCATAACTTTCAATCCAGTACTAAAATTGCATTGCGGGCATTCAATCATCACTGTCACATTTATCACTTTCGATACATGTAGAAAGTGCATTGTGTTCGTCTTTTTAAGGATGCATAATATGTCCAGGCTAGTCTGATAGAGATTTTTTTTTCTTGATATAGCAACTGAGTTATATATGAGATGATATGGTTATGCAACGTTTGGATTATTTTGAAAACAAACTGTGTTTAGGTTTTAATGGACAATTTTTTAATCAGTTTCGTGATAGTCTACTATTTATATCTATGGTATTAAGGATGTAATTTAGTGAATTAAAATATTCCCCGCCGATGACAAGACCTCGTAATACAGCGACGGCTGCATACAAAATGGCTGAACAACACGCCACTGAACCAAAAAAACTGACTTAATTATTGCGTGTGTAATGTGAGCTAATTAATATGAAATTGTGTATTTATATTTGAACGTGATGCGTTGACAATGCCTGCGAGTGTACTGGCGTGGTCTGGGTTTACATTTGTATCACCCATTCACACCGTCACGCCTTCTTTCCGTTATTTCCAACAACATGTGTTTTCAGTTTAAATTGTATTATAAAAAAGTATAACATAAGGGCAAAGATTTCACTTGGTTTATATTGAAAATACATAATTTGACAGTCAATAAAGCATCATAATATGCAATGTAATTTAATATTTATGTTGTTATGCACGATGGTTAAATATAAAACAATTAAGGGGGTTAAACAACTTTGCATTTATCGTTCAAACTTCGTTACTATGAAATCGTAAATTTTTCATGGTTATTCATGGTAAATCAAGACATTTGAATTTTTTTGGAAAACGAGACTTTCATTTATGTAGTTGATTTCTTTAAAACAACGTAAAGTATATACTATCAGCAGATATACAACTTTCAGTATAATTTCAATATAAAACATGATGAATGTTTAAGAAGCAACAGTATGACCGTAATATGATATTCGGCAGAACCATAATAAAAGTGTTAACTTCCGTTTTGGAATTTATTTGTTTTGTAACAGCAATGTAGCATGATACAGAAATATACCAACATTAAACACCTTTTACGAAACCAGTTATTAAAGGCGAATACAAACATTTGCTACTGTTTGTACAATGCAGGATACAAAATAATAAAACTAATAATACAAGTGAACATTCCTTAGTACAGAAACTATAATACCAGTTACATTGATTGAAGCTAATGTTTACCTAGTAAACGAGTTTTTACTAAATATGTGCCGTAAAATGTTCATATTTTGTCAAGCTCGATCATCAAAACTAAACACACACACGAAGAGAATTGATTAGCCGTTGCTTATGAGCCATGTCGCACTGATAAGATGAAGTGCTTATTGTTCGTAGTGGCAATCTTGAAACGTTTCCTGTTAATGCAGTGCATAATGTTATTTCTATTTACGACACAGCTCAAGGCCTTCTAACCTTTAACTGATTCATAGGTTTTAGGCCGTTATTTTGGAATAATGTTAATTCAACTATGTAGTAAATGATCTTAAACGATCATATGCGAAATCTCAAATTGAGTCGGTTTTTAGAAATTAAAATTATAAACATGATGAGTTAGACATGTCTGAGAGTGTATGGACTTGTTATTGGTTCATTTGTGTTTCACACTGTGATATTTCTTTTTTTTTATATGCATTACATGATTTCTATAACAAAATTTATGAATATATTTGCGTTAAATAAACTCGTTGTAACATACTTATAAGAAGGGTTGACCAAATTCTACCACCATAGTTTTGTACAAATATATTAACGTTATAATACTATCCAGGAACTATCCATGAAGTATATATACATCATGGTGCTGTACAGCTACGTTAAAAACACACAACTTCAAAAATATCAGGTCATTGTAGTTGCTTGGAAATGAATCAATTACCATTTGTAACATAAATTATTAAACACAAAGTTGTATACTATGTGCTCATTATTATGTTGGTGCAAACGATTTTGTGAAAAAGCACTGCTTATGAAATAGTTGGCAATATTTGGTCATATTAATACTATGCCACCTATCTTAACGCATGAGTTGCAATGAACTACCAGTGTATTTCCTAATGTAATACAATGAGTTCGGGAACGTAGATTGTTAATAATGATTTATCGAGGGCGCCTCGCAATTTTAATTTACCATCTTTGTCAGTGGCATACATTAAGCTTTAAATAAAACAAAACTAAGTATTTATTAATAGGTTTACTATAAATACTTCGGTTGACACACCAAACAACATAAGCGTAATCGCCACTTTCATATAAAAATGCATGTTTATAATATAAATACATAATTCGGTTCAAAATTACATATATGTTTAATGTTGGAGGTACATACATGTACACAAGTTATGTTAGTACATATACAATTTAAGATAGTGTAAGTTAAGTTTTCTACGCCAAATCGCTTGGCATGGTTTGCAGCGCATAAACTCGAAGCATAACAGTAGCATTTTACCGTGTTATTATATTGCAGAACACACATGTGGCAGTTTTTCCTTCTTACAATAAGCATTTCTTATATGATTTATTACTGACAAATTGCCAGTTGCAGAAATACCTGGAGAACCTTCGTAATTATTTTGGTAGACATTGCTTATTTATATGTTTATTCGGGAAAATAAACAACTTCAACGCGTTTTCTAAATAACCGAGAAATTGATCCATGATCTACATTGTACGCTCCCGTATTATGCTTCTAGATATATCACGTCTACAATTATATGCCTCGTTTACAATAAAACCAAACACTGTTACCTTCAGTCTAGTGGTGATGTGTGGATTTATTATATCGCACACAATATTTGCTGTGCATTACATACAACATTTGAACAAATATTGTTAACTTGAATTGTTTATTATAATGTCTGACCTGTTTTATATTCATAATTTTGACTTAAGTTCGTCTGAAATGTGTAGTGAGACTATGTTACATATGCTCATAACTTTAAACTTTAAACTTTAGGTACTAAAGCAGATTATTTCAATGTAAACAAGTAAACAAGTTAATACCACATTTGTTACACGTCTTCATGTAAAGTCGTACCGTTTGTTTTGATCTACTTACGTTTTATGTTATCGTGAATATACACTCACATATTGTTTGAATATTTGGGCCTGCAATTAATACTGTTGTGATACTGATATAATTTTTATTTATTTTTTAATCGGTATGTTTACTTACGAGGCGAAATTGATTATGACCAACATGTATGTGTATAGTTCTTAAATCCTTATACATTAGTACACACATGATAAGTTTGAAGAATCATTTTCAATCATTTCAACTGGGAAAATACTAAGCCGTGAGCATTTACAAAATCTTTACCAATTGAGTTTCAACTTTAAATACACGACACACAAACGCACAGAAACACAAACACAAAAAAAAACAAGTCTACGTGCGAAAATATATATAAGTTATGATAATAGTGTAGAACATTTGTAAATAAGTTTTACGTAAGCAACGTCGTCATATGTGTATCGATATTAAGTAATTACGTTAAAGATGTTGAAGATGTATGACGAGCGAGGAAACACTACTTGAGGTAAAATGTAACTGAACTATCGACCCAGCAGGATGCTTATCGTTAGGAGCTTTCTTCTATTGAACAGAAAAATATATTGTTCTTCGGCTTTGCTAATAAGGCTCATCGCAGATGTTAACTTTGTGAATGATAGAAATCTACCCTTGACATGCACACGTTTTGCTTGTAATATGTAAACGGAGATTCCATGGCATTTGTGTCTGCTTATTGACTGTATTAATTTGAAGTCCAAATATTTTTCATCGTGTATGGCGTATGATTTGTGAACTTCATTTGTTGATTGAACAGCTATTTTTTAATGGTGATTAATATTTCTTTTTAATATTAAATTGTATTACATATTTTGCAATTAATTAAAGGTGCAGTATTAAATATCAACGGCGACATAGTAATTACAATTACCTCCGTGCAAATCCAAATTTAACAAAACATGGATATTTAAAAAAACATGTAAATATTTGCCAGTAAAAGCATGTTTAATAGCTATTAAGTTGCATTTTAAATGGTTAGATCTCTCTCTATTTCTCTCCCTCTCTCCCTGTCCCTGTCCCTCTCCCTGTCCATCTCTCTCTCTCTCTCTCTCTCTCTCTCTCTCTCTCTCTCTCTCTCTCTCTCTCTCTCTCTCAATTACAAATCACCTATACAATACAGTGCAAAACACACCATTTACAGCTATAAATCCATACAGATAAACATGTTTAAAGTTGTGGTAAGCGCATGGAAAAGAATTGGGGTTTTCAAAAATGTTTTTATTACCAAATAACATTTGATATTTTATGATGCAATATGTCCGACGTTTGGGTGGACATTTCGTGACTTTCTGACTTCTTCGTATTTTGTTAGTTGGTCGTGACTTTTTAATGCTACTACCTTGTATTAAACTGAAAGAGTAATGGGAAGTTTTAATAAATGTAGGTCTATCCCAAAACAAACCTTAGAATCCAAATTCACTTAATGTAATCTGATATATACACAGCAGTTCGTTTGAATATCAAAATCGTTTTACTATGTACCATTTTAACTTTGCGTGGGATGTACATTGAATTAGCATTTGGATATTGGCCAGTATTCTCCTCCTCTGTATGCCGTATATATTTATTTAATATAATTGCGATTGCCAAGTTTAATGAAGAATCAACAGTTGTTGAACGAAATGCAATCTGTATCATTACAACGTCTTAGTGTATAATATAAATATTATTGTAAAGATAACCCTCATCAGTCTACAGGCGCTGTAAGAGAGAAAGCTAGTTTTTGTTATTTGGAGAACACTATTTAGGATATTTCTCACACCTAGTTTGTTTGTCAATGTTCTATAGATGCATCGCTTACTCGATAGTTCAACATCTGTTATAGATGGACCATATTTCTTTGTATCACAATATGTTATATTACATAAATTTGATAAAATAAACAGTGTCGTTGTTTTTGTTTCTCGTTACACCCAGAACACACACGCGTTGGTTTTGAACCCATATGTTTATTTAAAAAAGGCTTTCCTTTTTCCGTTCCTTTGAAATATTTATAAAGCGAAAATTCAGCCGCACAGCAGGAGAAAAATGTTATTATAGAATGAAATCCTTTATTGATGGCAAGTGTCCAAATGCCAAACAGTCAGACGCAGCAAGTCTTTGAAACATAGGGCACAAATCATTTACCAGACTGGCAAAGGTGTTGGTCTCGACAGTTACATATTTTATTACATTTAAATCTGAACATAAGGAAGCTGTTTCAGTCAGTGTATTGTCTGCACTGATTAACAGCGCATTCTAAAGAAAGCAGAAACAGATGTAAAATCATTACCGCTGTGCATTTAGACGACAAACAAGCATAAAACTATGCCGCAAATACTACACTTGTGCATATTCACATTGGTGAAGTAAGTTACAAAATGATAAATAACAAGCATTAGCATAGGTGTTTTGATACGTATTTGCAACAAACAATGTATTTATATCCACACATTATATTCAGTCTTTTGTATCATCCGAAACAAGTTCGAGTATAACACTAATGAATTTTAAAGTATGGCTACGTAAGAGATATTTATTTCCATTTCACTACACAAACATCTCGCCCATGGTCGATTATACGCTTATTGCAGTGGTAACGGTTGCGCTAACGAATACGTGCGTTTTCAGTGGAGCAATCTCTTACCTTTCGATTTGCTATGCAATTGACACACCCAATACGTTTGTGTACATACACGAACATTTATACAATTTCAACACGTGTGCATGCATTTGAAATATCTTGACGTATGAAGTCTTTCTTTCTTGATCATTTGTATTCTGTCTTTCAGTTGAATCGCCTTGAAATTTGGTGACTCAAATGCTTCATTTATTTAAATGCAATTGAGTATACCTAATTTGTATTAATTCCTAACGGTAAATACCACACACTCACATTGGCGTTAACGCGCGCCTTACACTTCAAAGAAAAAAAACACATTTATTTGCGTTATNTTACACTCAGAACACACACGCTTTGGTTTTGAACCCATATGTTTATTTAAAAAAAGGATTTCCTTTTTCCGTTCCTTTGAAATATTAATATAGCGAAAATTAAGCTGCACAGCAGGAGAAAATTTTTATTATAGAATGTAATCCTTTATTGATGGCAAGTGCCCAAATGCCAAACAGTCAGACGCAGCAAGTCTTTGAAACATGGGGCACAAATCATTTACCAGACTGGCAAAGGTGTTGGTCTTGATAGTTACATATTTTATTACATTTAAATCTGAACATAAGGAAACTGTTTCAGTCAGTGTATTGTCTGCACTGATAAACAGCGCATTCTAAAGAAAGCAGAAACAGATGCAAAATCATTACCGCTGTGCATTTAGACGATGAACAATCATGAAACTATGCCGCAAATACTTCACTTGTGCATATTCACATTGGTGAAGTAAGTTACAAAATGATAAATAACAAGCATTAGCATATGTGTTTTGATACGTATTTGCAACAAACAATGTATTTATATCCACACATTATATTCAGTCTTTTGTATCATCCGAAACAAGTTCGAGTATAACACTAATGAATTTTAAAGTATGGCTACGTAAGAGATATTTATTTCCATTTCACTACACAAACATCTCGCCCATGGTCGATTATACGCTTATTGCAGTGGTAACGGTTGCGCTAACGAATACGTGCGTTTTCAGTGGAGCAATCTCTTACCTTTCGATTTGCTATGCAATTGACACACCCAATACGTTTGTGTACATACACGAACATTTATACAATTTCAACACGTGTGCATGCATTTGAAATATCTTGACGTATGAAGTCTTTCTTTCTTGATCATTTGTATTCTGTCTTTCAGTTGAATCGCCTTGAAATTTGGTGACTCAAATGCTTCATTTATTTAAATGCAATTGAGTATACCTAATTTGTATTAATTCCTAACGGTAAATACCACACACTCACATTGGCGTTAACGCGCGCCTTACACTTCAAAGAAAAAAAACACATTTATTTGCGTTATTCACTTATTATCCCTGATTATTCGGTATGTTTATGGAAATAGGTGTATATTTATTGATAAAATTCAATACACGTCAAAGAAAAACGAACGTATTAAATATGAATATGATTCTCTCTTTTTACGATATTTCTATTTGTTATTTCCGTTTTCCTTTTGAACATCTTGCATGACTCGTGCAGAATCTGAAGTATTTCGTTTATCCGAGATTATGTTTAAATGTGTCTGCCAGCACATGTAAATCTCATTGCCGAGAAAGTGATGCGTACACATGTTCTTTTAATAGTGTTTATGTTGGTGATTACACATCATTTGGCTTACAATTTCACTGTGTGAAAGCCAAATAATATATTACGCAATACCCCATGCATGTTATGTGTGCAAAATAGAGATCAACTTAAAGTGGCGTAAAGTATAGCTTATTGACAACTATGCGTCGATACATAATTATCATTTATTAATCCCTGATCGCAAGACAGACGCTACTTGAAATTTCACTGCAACACACTACATTAAGTCTCTAATGTTGTCTGAGTGGACATTTTTAAAGCTAAATGCCTATCACAACTGCAGCTGTATATCACAAGAGCAGAGCGTTTAACCGCACAAAAGTATGAACTTCTCTACTGAGTTGCTTAAACTGAATTTAAAGAAAAAGAAAACAAAATAAACATTCGATTATATTTTGTACTCCAAGCAAGAAACATGATTATTTAAGATATTATGAAGTGACATGTATCTTTGAAATTAAATTGTACGGTGTGTCATTATGTATGCTGGGATATACCGGCATATTATTCTATGTTTTCTTTGGATAATATAATGCAGTCACTTGAAATCGTTGTTTTCGGGGTAACATAAAATTTAGTCTGCAAATCGTGTTTTGTTAAGCCACAATAATACAGCAGCAGCAATATCGCTTACTTTTTTTCTGTAGCACATCAACCAGTTGACTCAAATACTTTCACAAAAACGGTGAGCTATACCAACCGATAAGTTACGACTGCGACTTATTGTAAAACACAATATGTATTGCTAAAGATTACATAAAACATAAATGTTATGACGATATTACATACATAATTTGTACAAATAATTGTTTATATGTCATTTTCTATGGGGATTATTATCGTTGATGGGAATGATCAAATATCGTAACATAATTTACATGAATGTCTTTTCGTGTAATGTAATTTACGACTACACTTGAGTGCGACTTTGTTCAAAGGTATTGATTATGTCTATTGTTTTAACATTTTAAAACTTGATCTCGAAATTATTTTAATTACTTTGCCGAGTATGCCTATATTCTTTATTGTTCGGTTAAATGATGTTTGATTTTGGAACTAAATACATTGTATGTTTGAACAAAAATATAAACCGCCTTAAGAATACGAATGTCATAAATGCCCATTTCAAATTTGTAATATTCTACATGCGCAGAATTGCGGTTAGGAGACGAATAAAAGGAAACGTCTTCTAATCCATTTTTGAGATGGGAGAAGATATTACCCTAAACATATATGTTGTCGCGTTTAAATACAACATTACCAATCATCTTAATAATTTTTACTTCCACATTGTCGAATTAAACGAATTACTCCAGACAAAAATACAACAGATCCTATCAACTAAGTAACTTTATAATCACATTTTAACAAATAAAATACTATTAAGTTTTGACTTTATTATATTTAAATAAATGTATACTAAAATCTATACAAAACAATGAAACACACGCCTAGTTTATACATTTGCTCTTTAGAGAAAGATTATTAATATATGGAGATCAATACTTAACTGATTTAATCATTAAGCTGGCTTTGACGGTTTTATATTGCATCTCATACAATTATAGCCAGAATAGAAGATTTGTGCAATATATACGTGCGTGTGTGTATATCTATTTGCATTGTGTTTTTATTTCCTTGAACACTTCTCATTTCAGCTTTTCTTGTAAATACTTTTCCATTTCAAGTATTAAACCTCTAATTTCTCGAAAGAAAAAAAAATAATGTTTACCATGTTCCAAAACTTGTAAGTGATTAATTGCCATGATAAATACAAAACATGCCGTTACATATTTAAACACCTCTAACCATGTTGACTATGCATGTGTTACACAGTAAACACACTCACCAAATTACTACATTCTTGATAACGGTAACTCTTCAAATAACAGTGTAATCAGACTTGGTAATATTCTACCGGTAAGTGCCACAGCCCTCATTTCAGTACAGGACAAAAATCACATTGCGTGAAATCAATCACTTCTGAGACTTGATTGCATTTCGAAGCATGTACGCCTTTCTTAGTGCTCTCCAACGCTGTTTCCTCTATTTACATCTCATTGCATGTATTATTCTATCCTTCACCTAACTTAATAAAACAAATGTTTGATATCAATTTTCTTTTTGGAGACTGACTGATTTAATTGGTATTAAAAACGCAGTACAAGCTATACTAGTACATCGACAGTGCAATGTGGATCTACACATACAGTTACATGTATAACGTTCGATACCTAAAGATATTGCGTTGTGATCCCCTTTCTCATGCTATATAGTATGTCAACACTTTTCCAATTAAGTAGTATGGAATCATTAATACAACAACTGAGGGTTTAACCTTATTAATGGTTTTTGGAAAACAATATGTTTTACGTATGCAGTTGAATTCTTTCAAACAAATGTCATTACTATATTTTCATGAGTAAAACACTTTCCAGTATAATAACAATAGGTACCACGTTGCAGGTTTAAGAAGCAACAGTATGACCCTTGTACTATATGGGACATTACACGTATGAAAGCGTTAACTGCCGTTAATTATTAAGCTCAGATAATTAGCACTTTACAAAAGACACTATCACACATATTACTATCTTTATATCTATATTTGTTAAACGATATCACGCATATCTAAGTTTAACGTGTGGTTTACTTTGAAAAAAATAAATAGTATGTTTAGGTGCACATTAGCATTTATTTAGTCATGTTCGTAGTAGTCTCAGTTCTAAATATAAAATATATAAATATATATGGTATTAACTAATGGTATAATTTAGTTATTTAAAATATCCCCACGCAGATACCAAGACGTCGAATAACAGCGAAGTCTGCATACAAAACGGCTAAAAAAATGGAAATAACATACCAAAATAACTAATGAAATAATTGCGTGGGTATCTTGATGACAGCTAATTAACATGTCGTTTTGTATGTATACTTGTTAGTGACAATACAACAACTCTAGGAGAATAAATAATTACATGACAACGCTTTTAAAATTCTGGAGTAAGCTTGGTTTGTAGAAACACGTAAATAGGTTCAGAAGGAAACAGCATTAAATAGTTTAGTTTGAAACCATTTACTTAATATAAATACAATTATTTCTTCTGTTGCTGCTACATAACATTCCAACTGACAAATGCATAGATTAGACATTATGAACCATGTCATATTTAGTGTAGCTAGAGTTAAGCGTTGATAATCGTTTTATACTCAACATGTTCATTGCCTTTAAATGTTCTTCATTTTTAAAGCTCGAGCATCCAACTGGAAACAAACAAGTAAAGATAATTGATAACAAAGCTGCTTATGTCTTATGTCTCACTGATATGATGGCGTGCTAAGTGCAGATATATGTTTGTAGTGGCAATCTTACAATCGAATCCTGTTGAAGCAGGACATTATACAATGTCTGTGCTTTAAGCAAATATAATCTCTCGTTTACATTTTATGTAAACAAACCATCATTAATGTATTAACGCGTGTACAAATGTAATCATCTTCCTCAGATACATCACATTGATGTAAAATTGTGATTTTACGATGCTTTATTGTGACCTTCATTGTGCGTCAGAAAGTTGTAATTATATCGATATGTGAGCTATGGATAAATCGAATCAATACAGTATGATGCACTAGAAGTAATATTCATATGAAGTATCGTTATATTTGACCTGCGATGCTTTGTGGTAATGTCTGTATTTACACATGTGCTGTTTGGGATGAATTCTGGGCTCAGTCTGAGGTTAAGCCGTATTCAAACCATTTTAAACCCCAATGCTTTGCGTTGATAGTATTTATGCGTAATGCCCTATGAAATGTAATGTTCTGTATTGTAGTATAAATTGATATTTTGCATTACATTAAGACTAACGGATGTTTTTGCAATTTCCTAACTCCAATATATGTAAACAAGTCATTGAAGTACTCAGTAAAACCATCCTTCGAACATCATATACGTATACTATTTAGTCTAACAACAGAATATTATTATTGTTGTGTGTCATACGCCGTACGTATTTGGGAATGGTTAGACAAACAATACACACCGATGTCAATTTCAAACTAAATACATCAAATGAAGTACCTACTAAGTGTTGTTCTACGTGTTGAAACAAAGGCGTTGTTATTGCGGTTAATCTATTTTCTCTTCGCTCAACAAGTTTATTTTCCGATTATTGTTTATTGTTAATTCACACATATCAAACTATGTAAACAATATTGAACAATTCACAATCGGTTTAATATGCTAGTGGTGCTTAAGTTGTGTGGTATTCGTATTTAGAACTCTAAATAAATTTGACTCTACTTAAAACAAATCAACGTCGTAATGTCATGCCTATCTTTGTACACTTGTATTGGAATCTGTAGTTAGACGTTCAATACACCAATCAATAGACGTACGTGTTAATAAAAGCACTACATAAATCCGTAGTTCAAGATGTCATTGTAACATCGTACAACGAAGGCTTTGTTTGCGATTCTCATGTTTATGTGATCAGTTCGCTATTTGAGTTATCGTTTTCTGAAGATTATCAGTAGATTTAGAACATTGCCAAAGACTTATTTGTGTTATAATCGATGTACATATTATGGCAAGACAAATGGACAAGACAAATATGTATTCAGACTTGCACAGTGTACATCGTCTAAACACTCTATATTTCACATACAATTATGTCCCAGAGATAAACATTGTACAAAAATAAACATAAGCAGCATCGTATACAGTTACGAAAAGAAAAGGTAAATTAATTGTTATATATGGAGGATTACTATTTGAAGTTAGGTAACAACATAAGCACTATTATTTCTTTAAATCAGAGGTCCTTTTACAAATTTGGCAAACTTAATAAATTCAACTTTATTCAACAATTGGCGAGGAGGCCTTAGACTGGCAATTAGGGTTTCTGGGTCCGCAAAAAAACGTTTGCTTTCTATAGAAATAGCCGTGCATACATTTTACAACACAAACAGAGATACCGAATATGCACGAGCCACTATTTCCTTTATGTCAAGTTAAGAAGTTGTGTTCATCAAGTAATTGCATTAGTATTAAATTACATAACATTAATGATGTACGTATTCATCAGAATAACATCAAACGTTGCATTGTTCATAAAAAAGGCAACTTCTTATTTTCTCCCACAGTTTATTTATGTCGTAGAATGCACTATAAGGTGTCACTAAATTAATCAAATTGTATACGTGCGCTTGACTGTGTTTTTAGTGTGCATGAGTATGGTGTGTTTGAATAGAAGCAGGAATACCGCGTTTATAAGTTACATTAAATATAATTATTGCTGCACTATGCATGTCCCATTCTTTCCTTTTAAATACGAATACACTCGGCACGTTTGTATGAAGATTTACAACAATGTTTAAAGACTTTGTTCTGTTGCAACCGGCGTAAATATCAAGGCATTCATGAGTACTGCGTTCGCAATCGACGTTTGCTTTAATGGGTATAAACATACACAAAATATAACAAAACAAACACCATTACCGAGTTTGCACGGAACACGATATGCGTCATAGCATGTTCAGAAGGATGGCTTAATCAGTAATTACATTATGATTAATCTAATCTAAATGAACTATAATGAGGAACCAATTCATCAGAATTACATCACGCGCTGCATTATGCATAAGGAAAGGCACGCTGGTTTTGAGCAGCAGTTTCGCTGTGTCGTATAATTGACTTCAAGATGCCGCTAAATTAATCTTGATTGAGATAACATGTGCTTGAATGTGCTCTCAGTGTGCGTGTGTATGGTGTGTTTGAATAGTTGCATGAATTGTGTTGACAATATATTATGTTTATAATATATAAGTTCAATACATGTTGGGCGATGTAGTTGCTGCATGATGTATAACCTTTGTATTCCTTTAACTAATACAAATATTAACTGATTTGAGTTAATCTAGAATGCTAGAATTCAAATAACGGAAATTCGGTCAGCGATGACTCCTTATTTCTTACACGTTTTTTGAATAATGCCCAAAGATGTATTACAATTAAAATATGGTATCGCAAAGAAGAGTGCTTAATAAATACTTAATGATTGCGCAGCTTCTTCTGCTTACTTGAAAACAACATATATTAGAGCGGCATTTTAAAGTTTTGCAAACCGAATATCATTGTGAAACGTTTGGCAAACAATTGTATTATACTTTGATACAATTGACTATAATTAAAAACGGAGCTTTAAGCGGACCTTGTTCATTACGCATGTTGAGTTGAACATAGTAACTAATGATTATATACTAACTTCTAAAATAGGTTTTAAATAATCGGAAGAATGTGATAACAAAATCGTGTTTGTTTATGATACTTCAGACCAATTGTTTGTCTAAATATGTACGTCCTAGAAGTGACTGTTTTATAACCACAGTTTAAACATGACTCCTGACCGCAGTTAGTTGGAACGCCTTTTTATCTTTTCTTATGAGGACATTATTTTTCCTCTGTGTTTACATCGTGGACTTAAAACAATATTAATATACTTTCACATAATTGTCGCTAATATACATATTGGGACATACGTTTATTAAACAAAAAACACATGCTTGAACATTAAAGTTACTCTTAAGCAATATTTTGAAGAGCAAACTGTGCATGATTTTATGCTTTCGCTGAGAATGTAATAATCAGATAACACAGTATTCGGTTTTTGATTATTAAGCTTTCTTCTCCCGATTCAGTTCGTGTGTTCATGCAGCGTCAGGTGTTCATTAGATGCAAACAACGGGCGCACATGATTTGATGCTTAACAGCACCAGGTCATCGAAGTTACATCATGCAATTGCAATTATTTCTTACTTTTGACAGTTTACCGTTTAGCTGTAATTTCTGTATTTTCCAGAAAATTAAAACATTTTGTGAAAGTGAGTTTTTAAATAACCTCGTGATTTGTCTCATCCGAATATTGATATGTTATTATCAAACGTGTAATTGTTTCAATACCTCTCTGAGTATGCAGTCCTGAGAAACATTCTCTTATGTTTTTGAAAGCTTCTCATTTACACACCTAGTTAGAGCTCAGATTTCGGGTAATTATTTGCTCAGATAATGCACTTTGGTCTAAACAATACCGTTTGATCTCAAACCCGGCAATTAACCCGCTTCCCCAAAAGTGTTATAATTAGACATGCTGATAAGGGCAATCAACTAAGAATAATGGTTAGTTATATCTTGTATTGCGAACACTATTTATTTTTTCTGATTGCCTAATCAGTAACGGGACAACATTTTGAAAAGCTCGGTTTATAAACCGCCATATTAAAACCTACAAATAGCTTTTGTCCCTGTTGTGTAAAGCCTCTCCTTCACAGTATTGTCACCTTTATAAAGTGCCATTATTGTAGGCTAGGATGGTTTATACAACGTTACAAATGTACATTCGTTATAGATTGAAATCATGCATACAGATTGTTATACATAAGTATGTGCGTGAACATGTTTCTAGTATTGCACAAAATATGGGTTTGGAATTGCAAACTATGTCAAACCACAAAAGGCCATGCAACAGTATTAATCTTAAGGACATGATCATTGAGATATAAATGTAAAAACAAAACACATGTTTCCTCATATAAACGTTTGTAAGTGTATACATCATAAATTGGTTCGCCACGAGCGGTTGTTTTTTTTACCACTAATGTTGTGATATAAACACTAATCGAGAAATAATATTAGTTCGTCATTGCCCTTCACTGAGGGGTGTTCATCAAAGTTTACAAGACACAAGTTAATTTTTCCATTAATCTTATCCATTAGGAATTACGATGACACATTAGCGAAATGGTGATTATAATAGATTGTATGTCATATAAGATAATTCGACTAATTTTGTAGAGTATATTGTTTGATTTGTTTTTCAAGAATTGTGTATCATGATGTTTCATATCGTGAATATATGACTTGAAGCATCATTCTATAAACAAAATTAGCAAAATGTGAAACGACGAACTTTACTGTCTTTCTTTTTCCTCAAAATCTCCTTTGTATATTTGATTTCATTTGCATAATGACTTACACCATTATCAAAGGTTTGATTGATATAATGAGATTCTATGAATATAAATGCGTTGACCAAATGGTCTTTTATCTTTGTAGTTAGTATACGAACCCAATCTAAGGACATCATGTGGAAATGCGATCAAGAGATTAGTCGTCGAATGTTCTTCAACATGACAATGTGGTTATCTTCTAGAACTGATTCAATCGCTTTATTGAGACGTCTTTGAAGTGATTGTGTGCTATGTTGTGATAGACAAAATGCAGTGTACATACTCGTCCCGTTACAATAATTCCTTTGGTTACAATTCTTAGCTTATAACTAATTACACTGGTTTTCAAAATGGCACAAGTATATTTAAACAAACTAAATACAATTAGCAATGGGGACCCGCGGTATCTACCTGTGTATATTCTGAAACAGGCTTTAAAGGAATCAGCAATTCATCACAAACACAGTAAATATTGAAATCTATTAACAAAGTTTAAATAATGTTGTTTACGAAGTCGTCTATGTCATTCAAGGAATATGGAAAGGGACTTATACGGGTATTCGTAATCACTGGAAACATTTTGATATCGAATTATTTATTGTGTCATAAACTATCCATCGCATGTTAGCTAATCGCTAGTTGAGCAGAGTACTCGTTAATCTGTTATTAAAACAATTATTAAAACAATAACAACATAGAAGTTGTTAACAACACATTAATAACACATACATCAGAACTGAGACTTTTAGAATCGAAAAAAAATGTGCGTGATCGTTTTTTTATGAGCCTTGTGTAATGCTTTGTGATGAAATATTAAAAATAATTGCGCAAACAATTCAAAATAAGTATCTCTATACCACGACTAGGGACTACTGAATTGTATTTTAAATTGATTTTAAGTGTTTTATGTGATGAATACAGTTATGTCTTGTCACCATTAATCATAGTTAATCATCAAAACTATGTTACGATACATTTTATTACCTTGTGATAGTACCTTTATTGCTCCCAATGCTTATTACATCTAAGCATAAATGGAATAACATAAACAATATTAAATTGCCTTACATAATATCCATCCTGCTATGTGTCGTCCTCAATGGTTTTAACGCAAAACGACTATGAGAATATATCTAGAGAGTACGCGTTATACCCACAAGGCATTGGAGATGGTCATATTAATAAACATTGTGAGTATTCAGTCCAATGTTAGATTAGCGTCAACATGTCCGCCGTCATTTTCCCAAGCCGACTTCCTGATTACATCTCGTACACATTGCATAATAGATATACACGAAAACAATAACTACCTATAATAAATCATGTTCAAAACAGTCTTTCATCGAACATGTTCGACAGTTTTTAATTTTAATGAGCATATTTAATATGTTCATTTTGTTTACAGAAAAATTAAGAGAACGTGATCTGAAAACTTTGTCGTATCCTTTACCGCACTGTATAGGTTAATGTATGCGTGGGTATTTTCGAGTAAATACGGCTAAAACATATGACGACTGTAGTAAGTATGCGTGTAAGGGCCGCCGCAAGGGCTCGAAACATTATGTTCACTTTACTGAGAACAATATTTCACAGTATAACTAAGAAAACCAAGCCGTATCCTAAACATACTATTTAAGCACTTGTCTAGTTTATTTAGTATTTGAATAAAATACGCCCAGTGTAACTAATAACTTAATACTTTATTTGAACATGGTTTAATAGTAATAATCTGATTGTTTACATGCACATGACTTGGTTTTATTCATTCATATTAGAACACGTCCACTGTTTCCATAGTTCTCCCAAAAACAACCTAATTATCAAATAAATAAAGTCTTGACCTTTTTCTTCATACATAAAATTGATGTTAGCATACTTTAGGTAAGTAATACTAATTTAATTCAATACTGTGTGTCATTGCAAGCTTAACAAGTACTTTATCTCGTTAATTAACCATTGAACTTATAATACACATCCCATTTTGTACAAAAACAAATTTGTGTAATGTCAACAACTTTAAGATATCATCATATGTATATGTTTATTTTTTTTTGTAGCGTCTTGACCAACATAATACAAGCATATTGTAGATATGAGTTTTGTTTGCAATTTTAGCTTATTCACATACAGTAAAATACAAATATAACCTTTTTTTTATTTCTACTACTTTGAAGTGTTCGTATTTAGTTGTATGATTAGAATAAATATGCATAACTATTTTACAAAAAATAAGGTCATGAAAAGAAATATATTCCCATTGTAAAAAAGGAACTAACATTTGGGAAGTTGAATGAAGATTTGGTGAAAAGTGAAGATAGCTGAAACGGCTATTTTTCTGATTTTTATAAATAAATGGCAATAACCCCAAAATGCCTGGTGTGATTTGGCTCAAAATCGATAGTGGCCTCCATTGAATGTCAACAAACAGTTCAAGGAAGTATGATGATGATTCTATGAAGACGGTACAAGGACGATAGATGAAAGCCGACCGCCCATCTATCAAACCGCTAAGTGTGTTCCCATAATATGTCCCTTCAAGAAACCGGCGTATAAAAACACATGGTCCTTATCTCTGACAAGTGTAATGCTTCATATCTCCATCGCGAAGAGAAGCACACAGTAACAGCAACTCTTTTGATTGATGTCACATCAACATTCCTGTAAATAACGATTGCACACATAGTGTACCACTGCAAATGCTAAATGTTTTTAATTTTGTCTGGAGCAATAAAAAAATGTCAATCGGCCTTGTAACTAGCATGGTGCGTAAGCATCACGATATATACATATTGGGCATGTACCCGTAACTATAATTGAAGAAACGTTCAGGTACATACGATAGTTGTTTACAAATAAAACTAACATCTACTGATTTACTTACGCATATCCGGAATACATGTTAAGATTTTGGTTCCAAAATAAATTAATTAATATCACCCGAATAATTTAACACCATTATCTAAGGTCATATTGATGTTTATATCCACGTCCACAAGTACTTGGAGTACACTATTATTTGTAAAAAGTGGTTCTTACGAAATTCCTACCTACTATACAAAGCGTTCGTCAAAAGAGTGAGTGCTAAGATAAGTTTAAGGCATGTAATGTCGTTAATGCAGACATTACGAATTTCGTATTTGTATTGGTTTTTACAACGTGTATGATATTATTATATAAATAGGTATTGTTAACAGACAAACGTGATGTGACTCGTACTTGACATACTCGTTCAATAACACAGCATTGTTGGCATTTGAATAATACTTAATCAAGACAACATATTATAATATTGCAGCATTCCTGATATAAGTTAACAACATAACATAAATAACTATAACCTGATTTATTAACATATATTAAACGCTGAGGGTTAACTATGAAAACGAATCGGTCTATTGTATGTATTTCTATTACACAAGTTGAACATTGTTTTCAATGTTGAAGGAGACAACTCTCTTCTAGCTTATATTGATAATCTTATCAAATAAAAAACATATATAAAATCAACTCTGGTGTCATTGTCACCAAAATACTCCCGTCAATACAAATACTTGTTCAGGTAAAGATTGGACAAAGTCGCAATATATTTCTCTTAGTTTACTGTTTACCTTATATTGAAGGTTTGACCCATGGTCTTGGTTGTAGTATGTACTACTTAGCATGCTTGTTACTAGTGCAAAGCTCTCATCATGCCATCTTCGATCCATCCTGTCACGCTGCTTACTTAAGTTTAGTTATACATGTATATGAAATCCATTTGTGATGGACAAAGATGCGCAAGACAAAGTTACAACTATTTTTTTTTCTAAAATTGACCTTTAAAATTGAATATTGTTTTCCTTTTAAATTTGACTTATGCGATTCTAATTGCGTATTACTATTTATCTGAACATTATTATGCGAATAAAAAAAATATGTTCTGGACATGTGAGTCATATGCACGTAATGAAGGTAGATATGACCGAACATAATTATATATTTCGATATACAAAACCGGTTATGTTTTAATAACAAGAATGTTGTCCCCATCAACTTCAAAACGCAAAAGTGTTAAACGTTACGTCATGTAAATAAACCGTGAATGAGATACATCTATTATCATTTGTTCAACAACACTAAGGTTTTAAAATTTTAGAAACATCATTCAATAATATGATGTGATGCGCGTTTTGGGAGAATATAAATAGTTCTCAACTCGAAAATGTTTATTTCGCTCGTTTAAATAAATAGTCAGTACATTCTGAAACGAACTTTCAACATGGTATTATGAACGAGTAACGAAGACCAAGTTTAAATGTCAATATATTGGTTATAATACCATTAAGCTGATATAAGTCTACCTAAAAGTCAGTGTGCTTTATTTGACAACAATTTTGTAGAATAGTGTTCAGGCTTAAGTTGTTATTTTGCTATTGTAAAAACACGTTTTGCTGACATTAGAACACGTTTTTAACATAAACTAGCGTTCCGTATGTAGTAAATGCGTGCATTAAAAATGGTTCATTCAATTTTACATCAACTGCTGGAATCATAAGTTTATTTATTCTATTATAATAAATAATGATTTTTGACTAGCAATCAAGCTTCGGTTGGAAAACATGTTTTCACAACTTATCGCTTGATAACAATAGGTTTATTGTTATCGGAGAACAGGCCTTGCTAGTTACATGTATTTCCCATTATACATCCGATCGCAACACTCGTTACAATGGAGGTGTTAACAACAACACCTGTATCTCGCAATTGTCTTATACATTCCTGTAATGTAAGTGACATTGTATATTATTTCCGTCTACGTCATTCCTTCATTCCTTCAGAATTGAGTTCAAGTATACAGCCTGGTGCATACTTCTTTGTATATATTATACATTATTGCTTAATGCTGTATACTACATACGTTAACACATAATTGCATCTGGTACATGTATATCTAGTGTGTTGTATATTGTTTCTGGACACTAACATGGTATTATATATAAACAATTATTTTCTTTCCATGATTCGAATTGTTTATTGTCTTACTAAAACTCATCTATGTCGCTGAATGATATTCTGTTTGGTCGATAACGGTGTCAGTGTCTAGGACTTATATGCACCAAATTATGACTTAGTATCTAAGACGTATATGCACCAATTGACGACTAAGTGTATATGTAACACAATATGACTACATGCATAGGACCTATGGGCACCAAATCATGACTACGTTTTGAAGGCTTATATGCACACAATGGTTAGTTCTAGTCTCAGACATGTATTCACCAGATGATGACTTGGCTAGTGACCCCATTATCACAATTATTCGAAAGACATTATTAAATGATGAAGCCATCTAGCTCGCTATTATTTATGTTAAGAAGACATAGCTGTTGGACAATACACTCACAACAATATATACTTGCAACAACACACATACGCACGCACACACACTCACACACACAGTATTTCGGTGTTGATTGTTAGGTACGACTTGCAGCTTGTAATGTATGATTGTCTCGTGTGAGTTTAACTTATATATGCGCGTGTTTTTAAATACAAATATTGTTAAATACTATGCCCGTGTCTGCAACAATGTTCCAGAAACACTGAATGTTAAAATTAAACGATGTTGCAGAAAAACTGAATGTTAAAGTTATACACATATTATACGAATTACGAATTGAGACGTTACAATGCATGTTTCTAGAATGTAATGACAAATTTTGAAATTCATTAAATTGTAATACTGTATGAAATTAAACGTTATGAGGTTAATGTTTATGTACAAATGTGTGGTTTGTGAGTAATACTGTTTACTATTAGATTCGCTATTCTTCAATTAACTGTTCAATATCAGAATGCTTCGTATTGACCCTTCCAAAGTTGTAACTACCAAATCAATTATTAATTTTCATGGTTTTAAAGAGCGTACGTATTTAATTGTCAAACTTCCTTTCAATCCTCTATAATTAAATATGTTTTAAAGAAACTGTCCATTGACACTGATGTTTGTAGCGTTATTTGCTTTTATTTCAGCACATCGCCGATTAATAAATCCAGTGTGAACATTCAACAAAACTGTTCTGGAATGGACTCGGAATGTGTAAACATGTCGATACCAACATAATCTTAATTTTAAATCGATATTTAAAATACAATTGCTGCACTTGTCGCGATGATGAGCTAAAATAAGATAAAACAATGTTAAATACAAGTGTGTAGTGTGCAAAATGCAAAACGATATTTGCATTTATCTGATTATCTTAATATTTCTCTCTCTCTCTCTCTCTCTCTCTCTCTCTCTCTCTCTCTCTCTCTCTCTCTCTCTCTCTCNAAGTTATTGTCCAAAGGTAAAAATATTTATACACATTGGCGCTCGGGTGTAACTAATATATAGTTTCTTTTAATTTACTGATGTTTATTATTCAAGGTGCAAAGTAATTTTGATGAAAGGTCTTGTGTTTGTATATAACGTTATATGTCCAAAGATATTTAAAATATTTTAAGTGTTCAGACAAAAAACTCAACAAATAATGTCGCTTCACAAAAAAATGTTTTGTTTTGGATACAACATCGGTTGTTCGGTTGAAATGGAAATTGTGTAATTAAAGGGACTGTAAACCACGAATGACGAAAAAAGAAAAGTTCTAAAATACCGTATTTTTTTACAATTATTAGTTTATATTAATTAAAATATCACGACTGGTATATTACATTACTTGACAAAAGTTCATATTTTCAGTATATTCGGTAATAAAATTTCGCGATGTGAAATCGAAAGTACATCGCGAAAAAAGGTGACATAACGATTTACACACTATAAATAACGCAAGTGCATTGATCATTATAAATATATAAAATATATACAATTCACTACGCATGTACAATTTGCATTCCTGGGTTTACCACGTGACGATGATGATCAATCTTCTTGCGTTATGTATAGTTAACTGGTATAGTTACCTGGTATGCATACCCAGTAAAAATAAATAAATAAAGTTAAAAAAAAAACTTTTTCCAAGTAATGTTATATACCAGTCCTGGTATTTTAATCAATATAAACTAATAATTGTAAAAAATACGGTATTTTAGATCTTTTCTTTTTCGTCAATCGTGGTTTACAGTCCCTTAAAAGCTGAATCTTAAAATAATTGTAACAAAGATACTAGGGCAGTAACGTGTTGATCTCCATGTATCTAACTAATCGAACGTTTTATTTATATTGGTTTTTATATGAAATTGGTATATCTCTTCTTTTACTCACTCGGGATACATGGAGAATATCTGGTTACATTTCCATGTACTGCATTTTGATAAATTGCCTTCTTCATTTGTTTCAATCAATCGTTTAAACTGAATAATAGCGTGTTCTTGTATTGTTGTTAAAGTTAACCGTTCTTTGCTATCATATTGTATTATTTCCGAACCCTGACAAAAACGTAAACACATACTTATCTAACAAGTACCGTTAATCACGGTGGCACATATTGGATAGCGAGGCATTCTATTTTAATCTCATCGTTCAATTATCAGAAACAACCCCCGCACTAACTGCCGAGAAATTAATATAAGAAACGCGTGTAAAGAAACACATTGTGTGCCAAAACAACGCGGATAGACCAATTTCAATCTTATCGAAGCAGCAATGTATGAGTTCCTTATCTTTCATCAGACTAACAAGTGATGTAGCTTAGCGCTAAACATATGTTCTGAATGTGTTATAGTACTAATGGACATATAATACTTACTTTATATACGTACTGGTGGATGGATCCATCAGAAAGGCAACGCAGAATAAACCCTTCAGTTTATCTGTGTATCTTTGGGATTCGGTTCTGCACTCTGACGTCATTTTCGCATTCTTAGGTAAAGAGGGATATTGGGCGAAACGGTCGAACCGATCCATTGACAGTCCGGTCAATTTCACCACATTCCTCCCCATTTTATAGCTCTCCTCTTCACCTCGCCAGGACAGTCTGCCACCACGGATCCAATCTTCTAGTCTGTACCCTCCACACCAAGTCCCAAGACCACACAACATGATCTCATACTTACAGGCCGGAAACATTATGGCCTAGTTGTTTCACTGCATGACCAAGTAATAAGTTGACCTATAACTTCCTACTGGAACATAGACCACAAAACCTTATATTATTTATTTTAACGCATCCGGGCAAGCATTACATTATTTAACCAAACTTTTCTCTTAAGCATAGACCACCTTACTGGACCCTGACACATATTCAATTGTTTGACCTTACACCTATTTCATTATTGAGTCTAAATAACCACAGGATCCTATACCAGTCTAGCCTCTAGCGTGCACATTCCTCACCCCTCAGCCAGTGTCTACCAGACATCCGACCGCCTCAGGCACTAGTTAAAGGGCGCCCAAAAAAGTGGCACCCTCCTATTGTTCAACTCGCGAACTGACTATTTCCAGCATCCGACACCTACAGGTTATAAAGACGCATGCCGTTCTCAGCAGTAGTGCGCAATATATCCCCGACGGTCACCTTTCGGATCTGGCCTTACAACTGCGGTTCAAGTGAAAGTGGCTGTCAAATGCGGTAAGTTCCGAAATCCAAGCCGAAATCCACTCACAAACCACAGGTGCGGTTTCCACCTCATCGTCCCATTCACACTCGTCCACCAGAGACCCGGGCTCTGGAATCGACACTACCACTTGAGTCTACGCCATCACATGGGTCCCTTCCACTACACAACTGCTGGCTCTGAATCCAATCCAAATCTGGACTCGACACAGTCGCCTGATCCTCAACAACCACACTCCGCTCTGATCCGGGTCCCTGTATCAACTCAGTTGCCTGATTTGATCTAGTCGCCTGGACCGCCACATAACCCTCTAGTCCGGGTCTCTGTAAACCGCCTCACAACAATTCGGTCCGGGTCTCTGCATCAACTCAGTTCCCTGAGTCGACACAGTCGCCTGGACCACGCCGCGCCGCAAGTCCCACAATTTGGCCAGTAAATTCGCCAGGTGGATCAGTTCCATGTGTGAGCCATTCCTAAATAAATCGGAACATGCTCACTGTTGCATCCACAATCCGCCAAAGTAAATGTCTTTTACTAACTTTTGCCTCTAATAGAACCTGTTCAGGTGACATGGGAACCACATAGCCACTAAATCCCATGTTTGCCTCTAATATGCCAATAGGGCCTCTTGGTCTGCTCAATAAATTCCACTCAAGCACATCTTCCTACACCGGAACCTTTTCCGGCAACTGAGCCGCTACCCGGTCTGATACCAAGGTAACCTCAGCTGCCGTAATGTCCCCAGCCTGTATTGCAAGGCCGTTCACATTGGCATTGAGACGGAACATCAAGTCAGACATAATCTGCCTCATGATAACCGGCGGGCGCTTAACGTTTTGGATCAGACTCAGACATTTTTGTTTAAGATGCCCAGTCGCTTTGCCATTAAAACATTTCCACCTGGCTGGAGATAGACTTATGCTGGGCCTTGCCAAAAGCTGGTCAAGCTGTCCCATACAAATGTTCATGTTCTCCTCTAACCTGGCTGGATATGGACTTCTGTTGGGCCTTGCCAAAAGCTGGTCAAGCTGTCCCATACAAATGTCCATTTTCTCCTCGAACCTTGCAGGAGATGGACTTCTGTTGGGAAATGCCAAAAGCTGGTCAAGCTGTCCCATACAAATGTCCATTTTCTCCTCTAACCTTTCCACCTTCATTTCGACATCTGACACTCTATCCACAAGCCTCATGTGCGAGGCTTCTTTCACCTCTTCCTGCCCTGCACACTCGGCTTTCCGTGCCAGGTTCGGTCGCCTGTACACCAAGCCTTGAGTGTGGATGGCCCACTTCAGCCTGTCTATAGCCTGTTCTATGGACATAGGCCTCTGATTAAAAACTCGCTCTCCAGTTTCTCTCTCTGTCGCACCCAAGCAGGATCTTAATATAGATTCCTGAACCAAATACTCTTCCGACAAGTTCTTAAATGCCGCGCCAGCAAGAGCAAACACCCTGTCCGCCCAGTCATCCACAGACTCCTTCTCCCCCTGCCACGCACTCGAAAATGTTACCATTGCCGTTTCCGGCAATTCGCGGTCACCAAATCTCCTCTCCAGCTTGTCAACTGCGTCCCAATAGCCAAGCTCCACCTCCCTACCAAAAACTAAGGCATAGAACTCACTCGCCTTTTCCGTCAAGCAGAGACCCAAGTTGTGTCTTTTCTCCAACCCCTCCCACTCAAAATATCGGCGTATTTCTCGAATGTGGTCAGGAAAGCCTGTCAGCTTCCCCGGCCATCATACACAAGCGCCTTAGGCAAAGAATGTAAGCTGGATATCTGGCGACCAAGAGCCGAAGCTCTCTGGCAAAAAGGTGCCACAGCCGCATTACTGAAAGCCTGCGCTGCAGTAGGAGGAGTTTCCATACTCCTGCCCACATGTTATACAGGTACCACCTGTGGTGAGGTAACATAGCCCGACTGCACTGGTGGGGGCATACATGTAAAGTGTGGTTGGGTGCCGGAGTCAATTAATTGACCCTGACCGCCCACCAACACATAATGCAGTTGGCCCCCTGTGAGACCGGCGTCATGTACTGGACAGGCTGTTCTCTGTGCGACATGGCATGGTACTGTACAGGGTATACCCCATTTGCCACGGGCACCTGAGCTAAAGCCTGATATTGACCCGACTGCACGCCATGTGTAATCTGGTACTGAACAGGCTGTGCCTCCTGTGCCATGGTATGGTACTGTATAGGGTACACCCCATGTGCCACGGCCACCTGAGTCACCGCCTGGTATTGACCCGACTCGACCCCCTGGGTCACCGGCATATGCGCCACCACCTTATATCGTACAGGCTGTGCCTCCCATACCACTGGTGTCGGTGTCGCAACCCGATATTGCACAGGCTGTTCCACTGACCCCTGCCGGGCCGGTTCAGTGACTGGTCCACCAACTAACATCGCCCCCTCTACATACCACTCCCCCTCCTCATTACCTTTCAGTTCGGTATCCGCATTCAGATGTACTGAACCAAAGCATGACCGACATCTACGTAGATACAAATGTTCATAATGACATGTTCATTCATAATGAACATTGGGTCATTTAGTTAAGAACATGAATTGTGAAACAATCAATTTAAATTACAATAAATTCAAACCTCTGGTATTCAATCTTAAATTTAAGATTTTAAACCCTTACGTAGAACATTACACCGTGTAAGAATTAATTTATTATAGAGACTACGGTAATAGAAGTGTGAAAAATAAAAATGGGCGTGCTTATTAACTAATGTTTAGTTTACAGTAATCCAATTAAAACCTTTCCAATATATCGTTGGACACGATATTTAAGACAGATACCAGCAACACCAATATTAATATTACAGGTTAGTGATTGTTTTAACTATCACACAAAAAGTGACTTAAATAATTAATAGGCCACACACTTTGAAGCGTGCAAGCCAAGAAAAAAAAAGTACATTCAAATGCCCTTTAAACTTCAAATTGGCATGAAATGTGATAAACACAGAAACACAATTTACATTTGTAACTAGTGAAATTAAAAATTCACTGAATAAATTGTTATTTTCCACTGCTGAAATTGTGACAAAATCACAATCAAATTGCAGTGAGTAAATACGATAAACTATCTATTCGAGTATATAACTACTCAAGTTAATGCAATACAATTACTGAATTTTCCACTGCCGAAATTGCGATAAAATCACAATCGAATTGCAGTGAGAAAATACGACATAGCAATGTAAACACACACTGCTCTAAATTTAGCCGTGTGATGAATTCTTGGAACAAGCAATCCAGCACAGTGTAACAATTGAAAACCTAAAAATAGAAAACATAGATAAGGCAGTTATACGGTTCAACGAACCGCAATATGACGTAAATAGTCTAAACTAAATTTCAGCAAATAAGCTGACAAAAACCGACGAAATCGGTTTAATTCAATGAAAAGTACATTAAGTTCATTAAACAAATATTTTATTTACATGAAGTAAACAAAATAACGATTAAAAACGGACAATTTAAATGAAACTTGATTTTTTTTCAAGATGGCCGACTTTTAACGCTATGGTTAAAAATAGCCGATTGTTTACACAATCAAATGCAGCAAGTTTGGTGCTCGCAGCGCCATTTATAGTACTAATGGACATTGATACATATAATACTTACTTAATATAAGTACTGGTGGATGGATCCATCAGAGAGGCAACGCAGAATAAACCCTTCAGAGGATGAACGATACCAAGGAACTGTGTATCTTTGGGAGGATTCGGTTCTGCACTCTGACGTCATTTTCGCATTCTTTGGTAAAGAGGACAATTGGGCAAAACGGTCGGAACGATCCATTGACAGTCCGGTCAATTTAACCACAGTGTCTTAATCAGTAATCTGAAATTCCCAATTAATGTCTTTACTTTTTTATGACATCCGTTGTGAACATTTTCTGAGATGTACAATGAATAATTGTACTCAATATATTATGTAACTCCTTCCGTTATTGTATGGATTTATTGCAACTATTCAACGGTTAAGTTATATGATGATGATGGATATATTCGACTACCCTCAGCAATTAGACAAATGCCTGTATCTGTATGTGTTATTTTCTTAATATTTTATTTAATGATATACGCAAACATATCCTTCACTTTATGTCAACCCTGGCTTATTACACATCGAACTGGCGTATGCTGATTGCTTATGAAAAATCTTAGTAACGTTGACATTTATGTTAAATGCTTTTGATATGGCTGCTTTAAATATTCGATGTTGATTTTATAATTGTAATAGTGACATATTTTTTTATTTTTTTTTTATATCATTTAGCGCATACTATTGCATACTAACGGCCGTCTTTACACAAATGTTTATTTTTCTTTAACACCATTTGTTTTCAAAAGTACACATTTAAAACAATGTAATATATANTATGAAAATTAATGACATAATAAAAAGAAGGTAATACTTCTCATCAAATGAAAACGTATTACATAAGTATGTGCACTTAAGTGAGTAATTATGAATTTAATTGTCGCGATTATAGATAATAATTGCGATATGCACTTAAGTGCGAACTCGAAATTGTCTCAAAACATTAATTTATTACAATAAGAGAGCAATTATATCGTTTTTTTTTTCGTTTGTCTCTGCTTTATAATAAATATTAGCTTCTTTGCAGGAAAATTACTGTCATTAATCACCGACTAAAAAAATCATATTTTTATAACTAATTTAGGATGAGATGCTTGATTTTGGAAGTTTTTTTTATTTCGCAATTATTAAACTCAGAATGGGAAATTTAATTTGTCAGCCCAAAACGTTGTATTGATAAACTTCATTACACATTATCTGTTCTACTCCGGTAAATAATTGATGCCAAGTAAGACCCGTGGCAATTAAATATTCTAGGGATTGTCCTACACTCTAATGAAACGTTGTATTTCTGTGGCAAAGAAATATGAAAGGTATGTGTTTGCTTCCGTGGTATAACCTTGAAAAGTGACAAATTAACATTTTCACCATCTATTGATTTGTGCATCCTTCTTAGTTTTAATAGCTTTAAGTACGACCCCCAAAAAGCAATATTCACACAAAATGGTAACGCAGATGTGTTTTCGTAAAAAAGGTGAAAACATCGATTCATACTCCATAAAATGCAATACCATCGAAGAAGTTCGGTGGAAGAAGGTTTTGGAACGAAAATACTCATAGGTAAAGCATGTTGCCATATCTGTGTTTTTCAAAACATAGACATTATTTGATGGCTGAAAAAGGAACGACTTATTCATCACACAAATTACCCTTTTAATTCAACATCGATTTCCTTCGAAAAGTTAAAGAACAATTCACTGACAATTTTCTGTATCCGTCCATTGTTAAACAAAACATCGCGTTATTCGAATCCATTTGACAGTTCTAAGAAATCGGAAATGCAGTCTCACCGTTTCATTCGAGTTATATATTCCAACACTGTTATTCACATTGTATTCTAATAATCCATCGTACAAACACACACACTCGTTATAATAAAAACGACTAACTTGACCTGAATGACGCAATTGAGTGATTTCGTCAGCTATGTAGTAAAATTATGTCTTTTTAATTCAAACAGTTACGCAATCTGGTGAGCTCTTCGTGGTTAGAGTGTCGGCTTTCCACGCGGAAGACCCTAGTTCAATCCCCCGTTACAACAAAGCCACAATATAATCTAATACAATTGTCTTTTTTCCTTCAAAATAATAAAAGGGGTTTTACCTCACAATTCTCCCATGCCCGGGATCCAGCGTTTGATCATGTTAATACATACAACCTATTGTGGATTAGTTGAAAAGTTGATATGTTTAATAGTTGAATACTGCAACACTGACTTACAAGGGACTCGGTCATGTAAATAGTGCTGTAATCAGTTGAAGTTATCGCTAATTGATCCGATACCTGTAATCTATATTACTAAAACATAAATTCTGGAAAGTCGAATTCTAAACTTAACGAGTTATATTCAATGAAGAAGTTTATCACAGTATTCATAAATGACAGACATGGTTAGATGAGTGTTGGCAATATATTTTACAAAAGTTGCATCAAACTTGTATAAGTATACTGAGTATATTTTTTATTTGTGTTCACACTGTAAATCAATCTCCAACTTTAAATCAGAATCGACGAACATTATAACACAAATAAATAGTATACATCAGGAAGTACTGTTCTGATCAGTGCGATGAACTTATCGTACAAGTTTATATTGTATACATGCGCGGTAGAATCCCACTTCCGCGATCACTTCCTTGCTTTCTTGTGTCTGGAAATTTCATTTAGTATCATATAGATGCAATGCTAGTGCTCAGTGTACTGGAGTCATTGAAAACGTTTCCTGCACACTAACAACACACCCATTGTTCTTTCATTTCAGGAAATTCCATTTTAAATAATGTAGATACAATGACCGTATTCATTCTCTTAAATCATATTAATGGATAACGTTTCATGAACACTTATAACGCACTTACTGCTTTCAAGCTGTTATTATCATCATGCGCGTTATAAAGCAGTTTTGGTGTTCAGTTTTAAAAAGCACGTGCTAATAGTCAAATGTAATATTAACAAAACAATCCACTTATATGGTAAACATTATTTAATGAACGTTCTGTTGGAGTGAATACTCTATTTCTTTTTTAATGAACGTAATGCAGTACACAGACATTACTACCAACGTCCACATCATACTATGTAGTCTCTGGGTATACACATTATAAGTGTTTGGCACTCATAGTTATGGCTGTAGGGAAACAATACGATATCAAAATGGTGTGTGCATCCGTTTTGCACTGAAAATCTACGATTTCAGTAATAATAAGCCTATATGAATACAAGAGGACACGAATATCTTTCTGTCCAATAGCAACCTTAAAGCACCAAAATAGAAATATCACCCTGGTAAATCGTATATTAATAATTTACTCTCTGATTTAAGTGACCAACACTTTACAAAATACACTATTGAATACAAAACTATAGATATTTTGTAATCAGGATAAAAAAATGTTTTACATAAATTCCTAAATATTAAAAGAAACACCTAAACGTCAGAGCAATTTCACGTTTATGTAATCATGATACATCGTATTCGTCAATTATAATTCGGTGTAGTGTACTTTTATATGGATATAGCTTTTCTGTATTGATACAACTCTGAATACTCAGTCATGGGAATGACGACTTATTGCGCCTGGTCGTTAAGATTGTACAGTCACTGATAGTTCCGATACAACATAGTTGTTATTAATTGTCCTCATATAAATATCCGTATTTATTTACACACGAATCACTGTTTGCACGTTCTTTTTAAATGATTGCCAGAAAGGCTCTGCCAATATCAATAATAAAGCTTGTGCTATTGTAAGCAGCTTGCTAAATCATGACGTATGATGGGAACATTGTTGTTAATTGAAGATAGCATAGCACTAAAGATTACTTTTCATAGAACGATACAACTAAAAAGCAGCAACCGCTTAAACTGGTAAATGTCACATGTTCTCTTGTTAAATAGATACAACATACACACAAACAATTGTAAATTAAAATGTATTTATATAACTAGATTAAATTCTCTAAAGTGTGAACATTGAAATAAAAATGTGCATAGCATTTGTAAAAAAAAACAATCAAATCAAAATCTCACGTATAAAATATTTCGACGTGACATATCAAGCGTTCTCATGGTTAGTTAGGTTTCCAGTGCAATGACTCATAATTATGGGAATACTCGAGACATGAATAATTACAAATGGGGATGATAAATGAGGTTTCGGTTGTTCAACTCTATTAGAATAATGTAATTCCAAAAGCATTTTAGGAGATAAATTCTTGTTAAATCGCGTAAAGGCAGTTGACTAATTGCCTTTAGAATGAACAATTAACTCTGTGGTAACCTTCTGAGAGGTGCTAATTTAAAGTGTTTGGGGGTTAAAACCATTTGAAAGACACGCCAAACGTCACACTTAGCTCAATAATAACTCAGAATACATACAAGTGTTAATACCAATCAATCAATAGACTTGAAAGATTTAAAAAAAACAATTAAAAGTACAACGACTTAATAAACATTTCATTGTATTGCATTTTGACAACTCTTTGGTCTGGAATGTATTAGTTAAAACAATTGCAACCTGTGAAGGCTTTAAGAGCCTCAAAGACCGTGCGGAGAGAGAAGCTGTAATTTGTCAGGCTGTATTGACAGACTTCATTACACATGGATCTTCAAATCCGGTAAATAATTGATAACAAGTTAGAGTCATGCTAATTGTTTGTTCTTGGGATTGTTCTCAGATCTAGGTGGCACGATGTACTTCTGCGCGAATATATTCAGATGACATTTCTTTTCTTTCCATGTACTACTGTGAACTAATATTCTAAGAAAAATGAGAAACGTAATATGTTCAAGAGCTTCTTAATTATGCATTTTTGTCAGTACGATCGGCGTTAAATACGACTCAACAAAGTCGCTGTCACACAAAATGGAAACACATCTTAGAAACACAGATGTGTTTCCGAAAATAAGGTGACGTATGGTCCTTAAAATACAATGCTTAAAGGAAATACTCAAACGTGCATTGTTTACGTATCTTTTTATTTAAAAATATCAATGTAATTGATTCGGAAAGGTGGCATAAAACACACAAAGGATAATTGAAAGCGGAGAACAAAATCGGACTAAAAATATGATGCCTGATGTTAACATAACCCGTGTTCTAAGATGACCAACCCCAAACCAATAAAAAAGAGCATTTTGTATCGTGTTAAATCCATGTTACCAGACCACATCTAGCGTTGAAATATAGTATATTAATATTAGGAACACTGATTTGTTATGGGATAACTGTATTTATAAAACAATTAACGAAATGTTTATTGATTTTGAGTAGTATAAGGGCTTTAAATGTTTATGTTTAAAACACTGATTTTTTTTTCATTTTTTATTTCGGTATTGGGCATCACATATCTTTCCTTTTGTCTTATTTTATTTCACCAATACCATTATGTGTTCTATTGAAAAGCATTTCTTAAAAAATAAAATTCGTGTAACAATATCACCCGAATAGGTTAATAACAATACATAAGGTCAAATAAATATTCAAAGCCTCGTCCACAAATACTTGGCACAAAACACTTCCTATAGAAATTGTCTTTTAAATAATTATTTTCGACTAAACTAAGTGTATGTTAACAGGGTGAGAAAGTTCATAGATAATACTAAGGCATGTACTGTCGTCAATGCGCATTACGACTGTCACATTTGTATTAATATGCAATGCTAAAAACTGATTTGTTTGCAGAAGGATATTCGCGTTAAAGTACGTATAGTGACCATACCATTCAACCATTCGTATTAATTTAATATTAATTAGTGCCTTCCTATTCAAAATAGACATCAGTTGCTTAAACTTTATAAAAGAAGGTCAGCGTAGATAATATTTAGGTAACACTAGTTTTCTTAAATCTCTATACAATGGACAAATTAACAAAAACTGGTATCCATTCTCAATTTCACCCATTTCACTTCTTGGACTAGTTCTATATCTACCTTCTTCAATGAATTGTAAGTGAGCAGAACAGCGAAGTATGGTCAGACATATTCTATCCCTATTAAACACTTAGCTCTGAGTAAAACCGACTTTAAGTGGCTAATTCAAAGGGTTTGGGGGTTAAAACCATTTGAAAGACACGCTGAACCTCACACTTAGCCCATAATAACTCACAATACATACACGTGTAAATAAAAATCAATCAATACACCTACAATATATGAAAACAAATTAAAAGCACAACGACATAATATACATTTAATTGAATTGCATTTCGCCTGCTCATGGGTTTGGCATTCATCAGAGCAACACAATTGCAACCTTTGGAGGCAGTAAGAGCCTAATGGAAGCTGTAATGTGTCAGCCACATGCGTTTTATTGACATACCTCATTGCACATAAAATGTTTTAATCCGGTAAATAAGTGATAACAAGTTAGATTCATGTCGATTATTTGTTGTTGGGATTTTCCTCAAATCTAGGTGGCACGTTGTAATGTTGCGGGCAAAATATATAGAGAACATTCGTTTGCTTTCCAGGTTTTACTGTGAAATAATGTTCTAAGAAAAATGAGAGCAGTCATATTCTAAAGAGCATCTGATTTATGCATCTTTTGCAGTATTAGCGGCGTTAAGAAAGACCCAACGAAGTCGTTGTGACACAAACTAGAAACGCAGATGTGTTTTTGAAATATAAGGTGACTTATGATCCTTACAATGCAAAACTAAACTAAAATACTCATACGTATAACTTTTGACGTTTCTGTTTATTTCAAAATGTCAATGAAATTGATTAGACAAGGTGATTATGAAAGCACACACGATAATTGAAAGCTGAACACACAATTACTCCTAATGTTAACATGATGCGCGTACCAACATGACCAATACCAATAAAAGACTTCATCAGTAACCTTTAAATGGTGTCTGTTAGTCGTCTTAGCCCAAGATGGTTGAGGAAAACCCAAAACCATGATAATGAACAATGTACGCATTTTATGATTTTAAAACTTTCAACTTGTGAATTGTTAATAAGTATGTGTTACTTTTAACTGTATTTTAAAGAGTTACTGATATGTATATTAACTTTTTTTACGAGTAATTATAATTAACAGTGATATGCATCTACAGTATTCATTAAATCAAAATTAATTTGAAATTAAAAATAATTAGACTCTCATCTGGCCAGTGAGAAAATTTTCAGAGATCAATTGTCCGAAAAGTTTCAATAATTCATTGTTAACCAGAAATAATATGTGTGTTAAGCATATTACAATAACTAGCTAGATAGCGAATTTTTTACACACTTCTAGTATGTTGCAGAATATTAAAGTTGTGCATTCTAAATATGACCAAGCAACACGAAAACCGTAATTCAGAGTCACACGATATTTTTTCTAATACAGAACTTCCTGGAAGAGAATGGATTGTATCTGAATATTAAAATACGTGTATATGATTAAATATCGCAAAAGCCTGTTAAATAAAGTCAAATTATGGTAAATACGTGTTTGTGTTTTATGATGCAAATGACGTTTACCAGTATAAGAGTGTGTTATAATTATAATTTATCAAAGTTTTAAATGTTTACGGTTTAAACCATGTATTGTATTTTTTTGCGGTTACGATCTTGGACAATATAACATCTTGTATATTCCATGTTATCTGATTGTATTTCACTAATAAGATTATGTGTTTCACTGAAAACAACGCGTAATATACAACAATTCATTAAACCAATATCAACCGAATAAAATAACAGCACTACCTATGGTCACATTAATGTTTTAAGGCACGTCCACAAGTACACAACACGATCTGTATAGAACTTGTCATTAACGGAAAAATTACCGACTTTACTAACCGTGTGTCAACAAGTTTAAAAACTAATTTGTGTTCAGAAGGATTTAGGCGTGCAAGTACGTATAGCGACCATTATATTCAATCCTTCTATTGCAAGATAGTTAACATGCGTATTACGTTAATTATGATTTGAATTGTGTTCAGGTGATTGCCAAGAACATGAACGTCCATTTACGAAAAGAACAATTGCGGAAAGAGATTTAGCAGTATGAACTTGTTTTATCATATAGCTGTTTAAAACTGATTAAATGTCAAGGATTTCAACTTATGTGTTTGTTCCGACCATAACGTTCGTGTATGTTAATGGAACAAAGCAATACGGATATACCATATATTGAAATTAATCTCTTATAATAGGTATCTATATTAAATAATACCATCCCGACGTGTACTATATACATTGATATATAGGTAAAAGACATTTATTCCTACAACATTATTGTATTATACAGTAAATCAAAGATTTATGGTTTTAGTCCTTCAGTTGAATCGTAATATAGTACTGACGATAGACATTAAAAAAGCCTTTTTTGTTTCAATTCTTTTACAAAAACAGATATGATGTTTGTGGTTACACATTAATAATGCATTCTGACAGTTAGTGTAACCCAACCACATAAGTTATAATGAAAACAACACTGTGCACGTGTCATGAATGTCTTGCAGAAAAACGTGATGGAAAAAGAAAAAGAAGTTATGTATTGTCCCCATTTCGAAGACACTGTCATTTTTGTTCGTGATATAATAGATCAATTACGCAGCGCTGTATATAGTTTTCAGATACGTAATCAAGACAAAATATAATAATATTGCACCATTCCTGACATTAATATATAACATTACATGTATAATGTAATGCGATTGATATATATAAATACTACGCTCAGGGTTAACTATGAAAAGCAATCGGTTCTTTTTTGTTTGAAATATATATATAGAGAGAGGATATTTGTTCACGTCTGTGAAAGATCGTTTGTTATTTCATGAGTGATCATAGAAAATATATTTTCACGAGTGGCGAAGCCACGAGTGAAAATGTTATTTTTCTATGATCACGAGTGAAATAACAAACGATCTTACACTGAAATGAACAAATTTTCTGTTTCTTTTATGCCCCTTTTTCAAGAAAATAATTAATAATAATTTCCCTTTCGATTAAAATTGACCCTCTCTCCAGTGGCGTGCCTCAATACATTGAAATGACGTCATTTTGTTGACGAAATGACGTCATTATTCCAGGGACATTCTNAAAAAAAAAAAAAAAAAAAAAAAAAAAAAAAAAAAAAAAAAAACATTGGTGTCATTGTCAACAAGATACTACCGTCAATACAAACATTTTTTCAGGTGAAGATTGGACAAAGTCTCAATACATTTCTTTTGTTTTACTTTTGACCATATACTGTAGGCTTGACCTATGTACGTTGTTGTAGAATATACTACTCAGCGTGCTTGGTACGACTGCACAGTTCTCATCATGTCATCATGTGTATCTTTGTGAACATACCTCAACTAAATATTTAATCTTAAAGTGTGGCCTTGTTCTTCGATCTAGGGACCTGGTAGTGTTGTACGACATTCCATCCTCTCACGCTGCTTACTTAATTTAAGTAATAAAGGAAAGTCATTATTGCTGGACAAAGATGTGGAACACAAAGTGTCAACTATTTATTTCCTACAATCGACCATTAACATGGAATATTGACCTTAAATTTGAACCTATGCACGGTTATTGCGTGCGACACTCCGCCTTTTCATGCTTATTAATTATAACTAGCTATATGACATATTGATTTGAATAAAAAAAAATGTTTTCGAATATGAGTCATATTTATATAATGAAGTTAGATATGTTTGAACGTATAAACACTTATAAATTAAGATAAACACAACCGGTTCTTAAAAAAACACACATACATTTTGCTTCCAACAGCATCAAACTTTAACAGTGTAATAAGTTCATCGCGTAAACAATACGTAAATGAGATACATTAATTATAATTTAATAAAAACATAAAGGTTTTCTTATGTCAGCAATATCATTTAATTATATGATGATGCGCTTATTGTTAGAATGTAAGCAGTTTTTAACTCGAATATGTCTGCGTCGCTCGTAAAAATAATAAGTCAGTTCATTGTGAAATGAACTTTAAATATGGTATTATCAACTCTTGCTAGGAAAGAAGACATACTTTAAATGACAATATATTGGCATACATAAAATTAAGCTGACATTAGTCTACCTTGAAGTAATTGTGTCAACTATTTTGTAGAATGGTGTTGAGGCTAAAGTTCTTTTTTTTCACTATAAATATACGTGCTGTAAGTGAGTAATGAAGATAAGCTTTAAATGTGCATATATAACGATAATAACATTAAGCTGACACAGGTCTACCTGAACAAATGTGTTTTCTTTTACAACTAACGGTGTTGAGGCTATAGTGGTTATTTTGCCATTGTAAATACACCTGCTACGTACGTTTGAACTCATTGTTTATAACATAAGCTACCATTATGATTTAGTAATTGTGCGCATTATAAGAAGTTGCATTCAGTCTTACATAAACTGCTGTCATCATATGGTAATTGTCTACTTACGTAAAATAAAGGACTGACATGATATAATATAGGCGTTTTATGTTGAACTCGGTACCTCCGATTGAACCATAGCTTTATACGGTGTTAAGTTTTGTTAGTAGATCTGTATTGTATAGGGAATTTAGCATTGCTTTAAAACACTTGCGGAAGGTTACACGAAATTCTAACCAGATAATGGTTCGCGAGCCTCGTTTTTCTTTTTCATCAATATTGACAGCTTGAACATAAAAGCTGCGATTAATTGTATACCACTTCACTGATTGCACGACCCCAGACGTAATACAAACGTCGAGAGTTAGATCATCAGCGCATTGAATACATTGATTTAGTTACGTAGACCCAAAGCAAGAGTGCAGAATTAGAGACAGTATTGTCTTATCGGAACATTGCCAGAATTGCTATTGCTTTGTGTTAACTGTGGTTGAGAATAAAACTGTTATCGTTGTATATGTGTTGTGTGCGAATGTTAGTAAATACCGCACGTGTTTGCTCTCATCTTTTACAAGGTCGTAATATACACAAATGCGCATATTACTTAGTTTAAGTGCAAAGAGGTTTCTTGGCATATATATTCTTGTATTTAAAAAATAACCAAATCAACCTTCAATAGTATACACATACATGCTAATACAATGTTTATGTCGTTGTAAAGTAAATCATTAACAACAAAAATCAGTTCTCAAATCAGTGCACATTTAATTCACGAACCATACCTAGCCCCAAACAGTTTTTTTTTACGAATAAATACCATTACAGTATTCATCTTCCTTAATATACATCGTTTTACCAAATCGACATTTTCCGCTTTGCTCTCTTATAATGAACATGTCACGATAGAATCAAATTTTTCAGCAGCCGCGATACAATCAACATTTAAATAAGTGACTAGATGATAGATATGATTTCCATAAATCAACATCAATTTAAAATGAAGATGTGGCGCAATGCTTTGAAATACAATAAGTACAAATCAATCATCAAAGATGTGTTTGTTACGACATAAACAAAAAAAAGGTAAAATTAGTTTTGTTTTGTTGTCTTGATCAATGTCTCGGCCAGAAACGTTACAATCCTCAAATGATTGTGTCTTTCAACATGCGATCAGTTTGACTCAATTCAATTGCATATTAGTGTAAACAAACGAAGCGATACAGTACGTATTTGATGTTAGTCATTATTTTTATTTCACTAGTTGATTGTATCCGTTTGCGTGTTAAATATAAAACGTGTTTGCTCCTCTGTGAATAAGCCTACTTTATTGCACCACGATTGTAAGCGCTTTAATCGTTGGGATGATGTTTGCTTATAAACTGTTTATTCAAAATTGACATTTATTTAAAAATATGTGTATATAGCTATATTAAGAATTTTGTGTTTTGGAATTGTGTTAGTAAAATATTATGGGTGCCTTAATTAACCCATGTATGCCTAGCGTGTAGAAAAAAGGCCTTGGCAAACAGCGTAGACCCAGATGAGACGCCGCATAATGCGGCGTCTCATCAGGGTCTGCGCTGTTTGCTTAAAGGAATTTCTGTAAGAAATATTCTAAATATAGAAATAAATATACTTGACATCCCTAATTTTGGAAATAAATTGATCCAATTTAGAAGGATGGGAGAGTCCACTCGGCATAAATGGGTTCAGCATATCTCTGGCTTCCCCCATATCGCATGGATACAGGTCGTTAATCGTGTGCATCAGGTCAACAAATTGACATTAAAGACACACTGTTTGACACGATAAAATACAGTTTAGGAGAACTGAAATCTTAACACAACTGCTCATACTTTTTTTAATACTATTTTTAAACAAATGTAAAAAAAATAAAAAATAAATTATAAGTAAATTAATGACCTAAACATTAAAGACTTGTCTTCTCTATCAAATTACAATTTAAGTATGTGTTACACAAATATAAATATCATCTAATTTACGAATGTAATACATAATTTTAATATTGCGCTTGATTGCAATCTGTGCGATATGTTCAAATGCTTCTTAGACGATGGTTTTATAACATACAAGAGTGTGTTACGTAACCCAGTGTCTATTGTTGTATCTACCGTATAATGAATAATATTTTTTTTTATGGAAAAAAAAAATGTCATCATTTTATTAGAAATTTAGGAAACAGTTTGTTTAATCTTTCATTATAACACTCAGAGTGGGAAGCTGTTATTTGTCCACCACATGCGTTGTATTAACATACTAAATTGCACATACAATTTTCTAGTCCGGTAAATAATTGATGTCACGTTAGAACTGTGGTTATTATGTATTCTTAGGATTGTCCTCAAATATAATGGCACGATGTACTGTTGCAGCAACAAGTTGATATGTACATGTGTTTTGCTTTCTGTGTATTACCCTTGCAACTATTTTCAATGATATATATATATATATACATAATAAATAAATTGTTTTGTCATGCAATGCATAGCCGATATTTCATTTGAGCTGTGTAGATATGTGGTTTAGAAATCGCAAATGTTTTATGATAAATTATAACACCACGTGGTATTCATACCACAATATTAACATACAACTCTACCATTACTGAAAGAAAGTTAAGTTTGTGTTTCATTTTTCTTGAATAAAATATTATTTAACGTGTACATGTACATCTTTAGTAAGACATGCCAACACAAATATCCGCACATATGTGCATTATAACAACTGTCCGGAACTTAAATATATGAGCCAAGATGTTCAGTCACCCTCTACTGTTTGATGCATGTACTATGCATCGCTAAAGGTATGAATGCATTGTTATAATAATGCTTTCTGAGATTGACACAGAATTAGTATATTGTTGTTTTACTTGCATTGCATCTTACATACACATTGACTATTACACGACTGTGGATGAAACGATAATATTCTCCGCCCACCTTCTACTTGTATAAACAAACCGCTTGTGAATGTGTCAAAAGAAATATCGGATACGGAACAAATGTGAAACTTGTTGATTTGCGTGTAAAGTATACAATGATAACCTCGGTACCTTAATTACACGTGTATGCTAAGAAAAAACAACTGTACTGAATATTCGCGACGGTTAAGTTTTTGACGGAAGCACAAAGAACTTATACAACAAGATGAGTACACCCGTTTTAGTATGACCTGCTTGCAACAGAACAAATTAGTGGAACAGATCATCTAGGTACATACTTCATACGTATCCTTTGATGTATAAATAATATCCAGACACAAGTAACGTGTGAATTTATTCCATACATATCTTTCGAAATATTAACTATCTTGCTTTCTAAAAAATAACGATTCATGTTTTAATGTTGCATGAAGAAAATGCGTTGCATTGAAAGCAATCCACTGCGTTGCCGTCGTTTGCTTGAAAAAAGCAGCAACATACTCGTTTTCCAATTACACACATAAGTACCGAGCGGTGTTGTTCGGTGTTGCAATGTGGTTTGGAACTTATAATAATCGTATTAACGGACCGTTGTTAACTTAACATTATAGCCTGATAATTTGTATGGAGTTTTATTATTTTCTTAATTATAACTGATATAGTTATTTCAGCATTCTTCAGCGTTTACTACAGTAAACGTGCAAATCGATGTATACGTGTTATTTCCTGGCAATAATTATTATGTACAATTGCTTTTATTGACACTTTCTATATGTGCATCATTTATAAAAAGTTCTTATTACAACGATGATTTTGTTTTTAAAGAGGCAACAAAAAACACAGTTTATTAAGTATTCCGAATATTCGTGCCATAAATATCACACTTTGATCACTTACGTACGAAGCTAAATTGAAGAACGTCATTAATAAAATGTGCATCATACATTATAATTATGTTCTGGCTCATGACTGACGGTTGCCCGTCATTACCATTAAATTGCCAATTATAATTGAGATAGTGGTTTATGAAGTTGGTCGATATATAATGTTAATTATAGAATACATGCGTCTTATGTTTTTTTTTCTACTTAAGAACGCGCTGGTAATGAAATAACATTTACGTCATGTTATAAACAGTAAATTTCAAACAGATCACATATGTCGGTGGTGAATTATTGCCTCAATTGTATATAGTGTAATTGTTTGTTTTATATCTTAACATACAACTCTTACTTGTTTTGAATTAGTCACATAAACAATCAAGTAGGTATTTTGGATCTTTTACACCCAATATTGCTGCTTCTTCCTGTAGGTGCGCGATGATGATCTGAAATATTAACTGTATGATGCTTTATTCTGAAATCTGTTTTGTATAAAGAAGGGATGTAGTTGATGCGTGTTAGTAATTTCATTTCATCGTGCCTCAAAAAGTTGTAACTCTGTTGCTCTGGTCTCCTTTCAACCATTGAGTAATAAAATAGTAATTAAATTGAATGCGTTTTAATTCCCTTTTATTACTGTTTAATTTGAGTTGCAATGCTATGAGGTTAAATTTTATTTACACTTATATGTATCATGAATATTGCTGGGCCAAGTGTGAGGTTGAGCGCTCATTAACTGGTTTAAACCCCCAATGCTTAGCATTGACCGTTCCAAGGCGGTGACCCCAGCTTTATTCTACTATGTGTATATGTTGTTTCGTTTTGTGCCGTACTGTACCGTTTTGGCAATTGGTTCCTTGCCATAAATAAAGGACCACAGAGGTGTGTATGATAAAACTGCAATACTGCTGCAGCTTCTGGAGTTTCACTTCTTCATATTATATCTGAGTAACTTGCTAACCACGTAACTATGATTTATCATAAAAGAGACATCAACGCATTTAGTTGAATAATTATATAATACAAAATAGTTATGTTCCTATGATATGTTATGGGTTATATACTATGTTTAAAACGATGGTATACACATTAATGTGTTTTAATTTTCGATTCAGATGTGTACGTGTACACGCTTTCATATGTTGCACACTGAAGTAGGTTCTTCAAAACATTTTACTGCAACAGACACACACATCTTATTTAGAACGGACTTACATGTAAACACGTGTAACTAAACGCAGTGTTTCCACATTATGATAATTATATTTGTTTGATGATTTGTTAGTGTCATTCACGTCACGTTGCAATCACGTCACGTTGATTGCAACGCAATTTGATATAAAACGGTCATGGACATAATGTCGATAGTGTACGTAATTGTACTGTAATGTGATTGTATTTACATTATGAATCATGTTTAAAAAAGAAGCCTTTTCCTAATTACAAAAATGATTAGTCGTCCAAACAAACATTGCTAATTGATGTTGCAATTTAGACGGGAGTGAACTACAGAAAAACACGGTGTTGGGTAATTCTGAAACGTCTGAAAGGATCTTGTAGTATAACACAATATACACACCATATGAAATTCGGATCACAGCTAAATGCAAAATGAACATACGTTTATAACATTATATGTAGACGTTAATGTTGTAGTTCCTCTTGACATGGATACAATATATCCCTTATGTTAAGTTGTATCATGCTCAATCATGTTTGCCGATCATAACATATCATTCAACACATCGTTTAGACTATCGCTGGGAATGCGTATAACATCTGCTACACAACGTACATTTTGAAAATAATTCGGTTAATGTTTGCCGCAGTTATTAAACAAAAACCAAGGTCATGCTATTATAAAAAGGTTGTGCATTTAGTTAAACATTGAAATGGACATACACAATTCAAGAAGTAGAAATTGTAAGCATTTGACTTACCTATGAATTATGAAGTAAAGCGGTAGATCATTTGTGTTTGCCCCAACACTTGACTTGAACGTACTTATGCAACAAAATATTTTAGGCATATGTAATATTCATTTTTGACTGTATCAAAGCGGAAAACATTTCTCGCGTGTATCGTAGATTTTGTAAAAGACTATCAAATGTTGAAAAATCCATAAACGATGTATTCCGAAGTTGGAAGATTCCGCTTTTATATAGACATATTTAGGGGAAAGATATTGTTTGACGAGTTGCACTATTACAGTGATTATGAATTGTACGTACAAATTACGCGAACATTTGCTCATCGAAAGAACGTGACATTCTTAACGAAACCAGTTTGACCAAGTTTCACCAATGTATTGCTTCCCTGTATCTGTGAACACTGATCAATTTATCACATTAGTTTAAAACAGAACTAAAACCAGTATTCGAAAGATAATCGTTTCTTGAAATAATTGATGCCCATAAACGCATACGAACATTACACATTTCCCAAAAAAATACAAAAACGGGGAAACACACGCGTGGTTTTAGTTTGAAAACGAAACAATTTTTTTTATTAGCATGTGTTTAATAATTGTTCGTGAAAGTCGTCTCAATTCTTAATATAATATATAAATATGTGTGGTAAAACCTAATGATGTAATTTAATACCAGCCAAGTCTGCACACAAAACGGAAATAAACAAACCAACTAATGATATAATTTCGTGAGTATGTTTATGACAGTTAATTGAAATGACATGTGTTGGTATCCTTGTTATTGACCATACAACAAACCTAGACGAATAAATAGTAACATGACACCGGTCTTTACATTCTGGTATATATTTGGTTTGTAGAAACAACGTAAACAAGTTTTTTTAAAGGCATCATCATTAAATATCTTTGTTCGGAAACTTTGATTAAAGATAATTAAAATTATTTCTTCTTTTGTTACAAACTACTAATAATGAAAAAAAATACAAAAATAATAGTGTAACTGATAAATGCATAGATCATAAATTATTAACCGCTTAATATTTATTTTCGGTAGTATTTAGAGTGAATATGCGGTTTATAATCCATGTTTGCATTGCCTTTAAATTTGCTTAATGTGTCGAGCTTGGGCATCAAACTGAAAACCGACAAGTGAAAACAAATGATAAAACGCAATCTCACTGATAAGAACTAGAGCTTATGGAGAATGCATGTTCGTAGTGGCAATCTTAAGATCGAATCCTGTTGAAGTAGGACATAATGACATGTTCATGCACTAAAGCAAAAGCAAACATTATCTCCATTTTTTTACATTTGATGTAAACCAACATCCATTAATACATTCACAAGCAACACGCATGCAATTTTTCTGAGATACATTACTTTGATGTGTCATTTCGATTACATGATGCACAATCTCTTGTCTTTGCGATAACCTTGAATTTTCTTGGATTACTAAAATTGTTGTCATTGGTAATAAGTCACTTAAACAGTTTCGTCATTGAGTTGACTATGTAAATTATTTGTGAACAATAACAGTATTCGTGTATGTTTATAGATGCATTATCAATTACTGGCTATGTGTTATGTTTAGCACTTTACACGTTTAACTTAGTAAATCATTACACTTATGTTTCATTCATCTTAACCACAAATGATGTGCAGGCATAAATCCATTAGAAAGCGTAACGAAGGCAAGACTAATTCAATAAGGACCTTCTGTGATACCAGCCACGGCATCGAATTTGATGGTCGAATTGTTGGTCGTTTGCATGCTTTGACAATGTTATTTGGTTTTCAATCCATACTCAATATCCACGACAAATGAGTCAGAGGCCACTCTGGAGTTTACTCAGAAGTAAAAGTGCGTCATATAGGATGTTTTAATTATTTTTATGATTTTTATGTTAATGTATATCTATGTATATCTTTGCTTATACGTACCTGAAAATTTCTGTCTCGATCTCTGGAAACAGCACAGTCTATAGTATAGTTATTATGCATAATAGAGACAGCATCGTTAATAAGCCCTGAATATTTAATCAAACAAAGTTGATGTATATATTTATGAGGTGTTTTGAGCCAGACATTGTATAATATATTACACGTTGAAATATAATGATATGTAAACGCAAAATACCCAATCGGACGGGCCAAATTGCTTTCCAATAAAGTTCATTCTTGTCATGAAATGCAAATCAGTATGTAATGCTTAATTCAACACCAATACTTTTTAACGAAAACATGCATGCACGATGATATTAAGTCTTACAATATATAAGTTATGCCAATCTTGCACGCACTACACGGATACTTTAAAGGTCCGATAAAAGTCCATACAAATTACAAATTCGTATCACGTGCATTCACTTGTATTATGTATAGCAAGTTCATTATCATATTCTATGTGCTTGTCAAGACATCTCTTTTTTATGAAAGAACAGACTGATAGATTGATTCACAGAGGAAGAGATTTACGGACAAAAAAGGCAATATAAGAATAGTATAAATATATACAATCATCAACGAATGAAACTCCAGGAATTCTTACAGGTTTAAATATTCTATCTGATATAGTTTTTGAGTAATTAAAATAGTAATATGTAAATACAACCAATCGTTTATTTACAATACATAAGTTAGTTAAACGCTAAAATCAACTCTACGTATAATTATAATACCAATTGATTTATGTTTAATTGATTTAACCTTTTCAAACGATAACTGTACCGTTTGTTTCTTACAAAAAATTGCACATGCTTCATATTGGCATTATTCCTTCCAATAGTTCCATGTGTTCAATGAGTCGGCGTCAGGCTAAATTGTGTTGGACCTAAGGTGTGTGAAGCCTTGTGCTTGGCAGCACCTGGTCATCGATGGTACATCATGCGATCTCAATGATATCATATTTGATGTATTGTCTCCCGGTTTTTCAACACGAATTGGCATTATGTAGTTGACCTCAGTATTATTCGGATGTGAAAGGGTGTAAACACTGAAAACACTTTCAGCTTATTTTCATCCTCCAAAATATCACATATTACGAAAACAACCACTATAATTGTCAAGGCATCTTATTGGAAAGAAGTCTTGACAACGACTTAAATTAAATTAAATTGTTATTCAAAATAATTAACATTTCTTTGTATTCGAATCTCAATTGTATCGTTACGAGAATAGTAGTGATGGTTTCTTACATTATAATGGTTTATTATGAATTTCACACCCCAACTTTAATTATTGTATGGTAACTGTTGATTTGTGTGTATTGTCATGTTATGAATTTGCAACTGGAAACGCTTTTTGTTTTGTTTATTTTTTTATCGGTTAAAAGGATATCATTGACGGTATTGATTAATAAACGCAGATATCATCCAATGCAACTCATAACTTGCCGTAAAACAAAACTTGTTGTAATGACCAAAAAGAATACTGATTGCAGAACATTATTACTGTACACGTTGATTCTGATCACCACTAAATTCTAGTTGACACTTCGTTTTATAAAGGTTATCTACAGAATTACAGCAATTAAAAAAAAAATGATGTTATAACCGGTGTAGATCGCATGGCATTATTATGTATACGTCCGCAATGGTTGTTTGCTTTTTGTGGGAATAAACATGCAGAACAACCAAAAACAAACACCAATATCGCGCGTGCAGCACGGAACGCGATATGCGTCATTGCAAGTTCAGACGGATTGTGCAATCAGTAATTTCATTAGGATTAACGATGTAATGGAGAGTAATGAGATACTAATTCATCAGAATTACAATCTGAATTATTCATTAACAAAGGCACGCTCTTTTGGGTAGCATTTTCGTTGTGTCGCATAATGCACTATACAATTTCACTTAACTAATCTTAATAAAGATAGCAAAGCTGCTTTACAAGCTATACATATGATGTCAGTGTGTGTGTATACAGTGTTTATACTATTTAATTAATGTCAAACACGTTAAGATATCAGCATATTTACATATTTACATTTTTGTCCCCATCATGGCCAACATAATACAAACATAGTGTAGGCATGGTGGTTTTTTTAACCATTTTAGTTTATACACATAACATTAAATACAAGTTTAAGCTTGTTAATTTCCTGTACTGTGAAGGGCAGGGTTTCAATTCGTATTTGTAATTGTTTTTCATAATATGTTACAATAAAAATAAGGTCCTGAACATACATATATTTCCGTAACAAAAAAGAAACCCACATCTGGGAAGTTTGATGAGGTTTTGGTAAGAAGTGATAAGAGCTGAAACGGCGAGTTTGTGTTATTTGGACAAATAAATGGCAATATCCCCAAAGTGCTTGGTGTGATTTGACTCGTTATCGATATTGGCCTCCATTGAATATCAACACACATTTCCAGGAAGTATGATGAAGATTCTATAAAAACTGTTCAACGAAGATAGATGAAAGCCATCCGTCAATCCGCTTAGTGTGTTTTCATTATATGTCCCATCAAAACACGGGCGTATTGAAACACAGAATCCCCTATCTCTGACAAGCTGTAAAGTATTATATCCCACGCGAAGAGAAGCACAGAGTAACAGCAATTCGTTTGATTGATTCAACATCAATATTTATGTATTTTGCGTAATTGGAAACCCTTCATTTTTAGTCACTTATGCGATGAATTATTAAAACGTCATAAATTTGCCTTTTCGTTTCCAGCACAAGCAGTAAATAGTGTATATTGTTAAATATGATAAAATTGTTTAACGTAAATTATTATAATTATTGCAGCTGATGTCTATCAAAAATGTCTTCAGTAACGATTTGCAGAACACTGTTTGTTTCACCAGAGAAATAAATAACTGGGCTACATTAAAATGAAATAGCTTGAAATCTCAATTTAAAATTGCATACATTATACACGCAAACATTAGTAGGGCTAAGCATAAATATACTTTGCAATGAGCATTTTGTATAAGTATAAAATGTACGATTTTTACTTTTGGTCTTTGATATCCGTATGCATGTATTTGTATGAATGTTAGAACAAAATGAGGCTGATTATACTAGCAAACATGTAACCATTACATCGGTTTTATATAATTATGTGTATGCTCCTATTAGCAGAATAGTAATAACACGCTGGCTGAATTATTGCATTGATTTTATTAATACGGCTTTCTGTAATGCACCAAACAACGAAATGTAAGGGCATTAACATTCTGCGTTAATAGTCTGAACTCCTTGCTAGAAATGACTTTGTTAACAGTCGTTGTCAACCACATGTGCGTCGATCACTTAACCGATCGTTAAAGCAATCACACTATTATCTTGGTCAAACGCAGTACTGTTAATGAAAGCTCTTCTAACATTTTCCGAAATTTCCAGATATACTGGGTCGACATTAACCTAATAAGATTAATTATAGAGAATGCCTTATTCATCAAATATAGCGTGTAGTTTTATGCTTAGGTAGGTCTTTTTAACAATAAACACGCACTTTTTTTAATAACGCAACACTTTGCTATATAACAGGACATCAGAGAGCACGATCTATTGCGCTTCAACTGACCAATCCTCATATTAAACACAATCATTGCAGCGTTGTTCATTGCTAAGTTATTGTTCTTATTTTCAACAAAAAGCGTTACAATCCTCCAATTAGTATGTCTATTTCAACAGACGATCAGTGTGCACTCAAATTTAATTGACTAGTATTGTACACAAACAAAGCGATACATTACATATTTACCAATAGTCGTTAATGCTATTTCTCTTGTTTTAAATATCCGTCTATGTGTTACATATCATTTAATTTTGCTCCTCTGTGAAAAAGCCCAATTTGATGCACCACTGCTATAAGCGCTTTAAGGTGTTTTTCGTGCTGTCATGCAGCATGGTTCCCAATCCGAAATAATCTTACTTAATCCACCAATAACGATCCCTCTGTAACCAGACTCATGTATAGCCATATATACGCGCAAGAAGTCAATACTTTGGCACCGTGCCAATAAATACAGATTTCTATGAGGGTGCCAGGATAAAAAGCTTATCCACTGATTGCTATACAATGAAAACGGTCTGCTTATCGACAAATACCGTTAATTCATTGTAAGAACTAATATAATTATTATTGAAATCAAGTGCATATTAAACATTCCATGGCTTGTAGATTATGAGTATACATGTAATTTTGAGCCTCGTACATTAAGGTTTTGTCTATATATACTACCCGAACTGATAGTCCTTCTTAAAGTGCCCTACCAATGTCAACGGGAAAGAGAGGACTACAGGTTGAATGTAACATATCTGTCTGGCTGTTCGTGAGTCAGTCCATCTGACTGCAAAAGAGGATCCTGCGACTTCTCAAAAAGAAGTAAAGCCATGTAATGACACTGTGCATAATTTTATAACAATGGCAAGGTGAGGATGATATAAGAGACCAAAGGGCAGATCACTGTCATTTAAACTGAACCATACTACACAACATGTTCTTCCCTCAATCCCTTCCTCTGTTTTTTACTCGGTTAACACTAAAATGAGTCACACAATATATAACAAAATTAAAGCTAAATCAAGTACTGAAGATAAATTAATAAACTAAAGTATACTAATAAACTGCAGAAACGGTAAGACTATGCTCGATCTTTCGGTTTGAATCACCTGTCAAATCGCAATTTAATATTGCAATTACTAGAAAAGTTACATTAGATCTTTCAGTCCGCAAAAAATGATATAACTCGAAAAGGATATAACTTTTGATCACACGACATGGTACACAACGTGATGGCATGATTATTTATGTCCCGAAATGTATGCTGTTTTATGTATTAACGAATCACTTAACGTTCACATAAAGAGCAAAACAAGAGGTACGTTCCAATCTTTAAATGATATGGGTTTTACACGATATGGAGACTCATTATTTGCTTGCAATACTGTAAAGGCCTGTGTTATTATTGTCTTACATAATACTTAACATTGTTTAAACATCGATGTATATTATATTCGTCTACGTCATTCCTTCATTCCTCCCTTCATAATTAAGTTCAATTATATAGCGTCTGGGATACTTATAGCTATTTAATATAAATAATTTCTTACTGCTGTATACTTCATACGTTAAATAAAAATTGCATCTGGTATATACTGTGTGTTGTATATTGTATCTGGACAATTACATGCCATTCTATATCAATAATTATTTTCTTTCCAGGTTTCACATTTTCAATTTTATTACTGAAAACTTATCTGTGACGCTGAATGATATTTTGTTTTGGTCGATAAGTCAGTAGGACTTATATGCACCTAATAATGACTTATTGTCTAAGACCTTATATGCACCGATTGACGCCTTAGTGTCTCGGACTTATATGCAACACGTTATGACTAAGTGTATAGCACCTAATCATGACTGAATTGTAAAAACATAAGCACGAAATGATGACTTTGTGTCTAGGACCTATATGCACCTGATGATGTCTTTGCTAGTTTTTCCACAATCATAATTTGTTGAACGACATTATTAAATGATAATGACATCAAGCTCGGTATTATTAATTTGAAGGAAACATAGTTTTTTTGGACAATAAACTCAGAATTGGGTCATCATGATCAAACCCAAATACGCACCCATACACGCTAATACACACAGAATATTTCGATGTTGATTATTGTGTACGGCTTGCAGCTTTTAGTGGATGGTGAGCTCATGTGAGTTAAACTTATATATGCACATGTTTTACATTTGTTTTGCTTTTATTTCAGCACATCGCCGATATAATAAATCAAGTGTGAACATAGAAAAATTGTTATGTAATGGACTCGGATTGTGTTAAAAAATGTCGATACCAACACAATTTTAACTTTAAATTGTTATTAAGAATATAATTGCTGCACTTCTCGGGTCGTTGTGAGTTAAAATAAGAAACATACAATGTTGAATACACGTGTTTTTTATGCAAAATTCAAAACAATATTGGCATCTATCTGATTATCTTAATATATATTTCATAAGATTACGATACGTTCAGAATCGCATTCATGTATTATCCCCATAATATATGCACACACTTATTCGTTCGATTGCCTTTCATATATAAATATGTAAATTAATTATTTATAAATAAATGCGTGTCCAAAAGTATAATTATGCATACACATAGGTACTCTAATGTACATTATACATTATTCTTTGAATTTACTGATCTTTTCTGTAATTTATTATTCAAGGTGCAAAGTAATTTATATGAAAGGTATTGTGTTTGCCTAATATGTCCAAATATAATTGAATGAAATATTTTACGTGTTCCGAAAACAACAACCTTACCGAAGTATTTCGCTCGACAAAGATTTAAAGAAAAGGTGTTTCGGTTCAAACGGGAAGTGTGTTATTATAGATGGATCTTAAAATTAATATAACAGCGATAATAGGGCAGTAACGTGTTGTTCCCCATGCATCTTACACATACTACAGTGTATTTATATCGATATATATGTTTTGTGTTAATATGAAATCGTTATTTCTATGATTGAATACATAACAACAAAGTAAAATATATGTTAACAAGTCCATGTCCTACATTTTAAGATTATGTTCATAGAGCCTTCTTCATTTGCTTACATCTAACTGTTTAATTGTATACTACCATGTTCAGCTATTCTTGTTTGTTTACCAGTCTATGATACCATTTTGTAGTATTTCCGAACGCTGATTCAAACACAGATGCATACTTTTTTTAAAACGCCTCGTTTATAACGTTGGAAAACATTGGATATCGAAGCATTCTATTTTTATCCATGGTTCTATCATCAGAAACAGCTCCCACACTAAATTCCGAGAAATACAAACAACGCGTGTAAATGAACACATTGTGTACCAACAACGCTGATAAGTCAAATTATATCTTATCGCAACAGCAATTTATGTTTGCGCTATGTTTCATAAGACTTACAAGTGCTATAGCTTTGAATGAAATATATGTTCTGAATGTTTCTGTATCAGTAATATGAAATGTCAAGTTAATGTCTCAACTATGTTATTACTTCCGATGTGAACAGTTTCGGAGATGTATTATGCAAACCTGTTTTTGCTATATTATGTTATGCCTTACGTTAATGTATGGATTAATATTTACTATGCAACGGTTAAGTTGTATGATGCTGATGGATATACTCGCATATCTGCAGCAATGTGTATGGTGTTGTATCGTTACGTGTTATTACATACGCATTTATCATGGCACTTCCACGTTGCATTATCGAAGAATGTCTTTACGACTGTTATGTTACAAAGAACTAAGCATGCTTGTGTCATCATAACCTGAATTTAGGAAATTGAGTGCATAATTCTCGACAGTAATACGTTTCGTTAGCCGATCATGTTTCTGTAAGAATTAAGGCGAATTCTTGTTGTGCCTCGCTTGATTGCTTTACCTCAACTAATAATTGGCATCTCACATAAAATGGACATGAATAATAGACACATCGGTTATGATATATACGTGCATGTCGTACATATATAATAAATACTATCTAGCTTTTCGTATGTCTACTTGTGGGTAATTCATCTACGGTTTATTAAATGCCCTTGTAGTGACGGTGAAATGTATTTTATGCAGATCCAAGTCGCGACCCAATTTGTTGTTTACATTTAAAAGACTGAAATTCAAAATTGAGGTCTATCAATTTTGTAATCATAACTTTCTAATTCGCTAAAATTGAAATGTATATGGTCTATTTTTATACCATTTGTTAGTCAGCGCTTTTTATGTAATATATGTATTGTATTATATGAACATTATTGTTTTTGTTTAATTAAGATTATTCCATCTAAATGCATCGTGCTAGAATAATTGTTATATTCCTCTCATTAAATCGTGGAGGCATGTGTTTTCTGAGATAAGAAAGTCATAATCAATACTTACTGGCTCGTGCTTTGTTTATTTCTCGGTCACACTGTCACGAATCAGAGCTACGAACGAGCTACAAATACTTTTCGGCACAGTTCGTAGCTATCTTTACTGGACCATGGCTCTCCGTACTTGATCCGTGATCAGTCGTAGTAGTTTTTGGATGCCCGTAGCGACTCTTGACAAATTTTGAACATGTTAAAAAAATTGCTACGAATTTATCGACCGTAGCGTATCCGTAGCAGTCCGTACTTAACCGTACTGATCCGTACTAGTTCGTAACGACACCGTAGTCGTCCGTACCTTTTCGTAGGCCCAAAGATTTACAAGGACTTCTACGGATTGATACGAAGAACTACGGAGCGGTACGGTTACGCTACGTATTAGCTACGATTATTCCACGGATATACTACGGAAAGCCACGGTTCTAGTACGTTGTACTACGGATAGGCAGGAATTTGCACGATCTTGTACGATGTACTACATTTCAGCACGAAACAGTACGGACATGTACGGTCCACTACAATAAATTGCTACTGAAATACATCATTGAAATTATAAAGCAACCGTACTTGCATTTGTTGAGTTCACAATCATGAACCGCCAGCAAATTGCGTTTGCGATAAATTTGTTACACTTGGATATTGATATGGCACAAAATGCAGAGGCCGTAGTCGAGCTGCTTGACGATATGCACAGAGGTAATAATGATTCAATATCGTATAACTAGTATAGCTTTGTGCTAAAGGTTACGTATTTTGAAAATATTAGAATTTGAACTTACTAGTAATACATTTTTTTTTTATTTGCAGGTAAGTGTCTGCCTCATATGCGTTTTGAATTTTGCTCTTACTTTTACGTGATTTAATACTTGTTAAATTAATAGCCGACATAATAAAATACAAAATTAATCACACTTTCCT
>VMBQ01000655.1:173556-222650 GCA_007657795.1 Dreissena rostriformis
TATGGCTGTAAATTACAACTACCCTACTTGTATACACCACTAAGTGCGTATACCTATGGCTGTAAATTACAACTACCCTACTTGTATACACCACTAAGTGCGTATACCTATGTCTGTAAATTACAACTACCCTATTTGTATACACCACTAAGTGCGTATACCTTTGTCTGTAAATTACAACTACCCTATTTGTATACACCACTAAGTGCATTTACCTATGGCTGTAAATTACAACTACCCTACTTGTATACACCACTAAGTGCGTATACCTATGTCTGTAAATTACAACTACCCTATTTGTATACACCACTAAGTGCGTATACCTATGGCTGTAAATTACAACTACCCTACTTGACTTAGAGTTAGAGACAAAAATGCTGAAGAAAGAATTTCAAAACCAATCCCCACACAAGTTAAGTAACAGAGCTGGGAATCGAACAGACAAAACTCATATTTGTTATCCAGCGCTCTACCAACTGAGCTAGCTCCCAGCTCGTGAATTCAAAGAATATAGTCATTCAGTTATGTGCATATGCACTATTAATAGCTGTATAGTTTTACTTGACAATAATTTTGAACAAAAATAAATCACCAGATGATCATGCATTGTAAAGATGAGTTTTTTTTTTAAAGTTTATTGAGTAAGTAAATCTTAAATTACCCCTATAGATTGTTATGCTGCTACTAACGTGGCTGCCATATTGCAGGTGTCCCCTCCATACGATGTGCAGGGCACCACAGCCCTGACTGGGGCCAACCTGCTGTTTGAAATGCTGTGTGTCCTGCCCAAGTGTAAATATGGCCGCCGATAGTGTGCACCATCAGAATAGCCACTTGGGAACTACGCAAACAGCTTCAATATTAAATCATGAAAGTATACTAGTCAGTTTGATGCATTTATACTTCGTTTTTGTTCTTAGTATAACCAGAAACAAAATATGACAATTGTTAAACTATACGTAATCAGACACAACTAAAAAATGTACCTTTATCTGTCCCTGTCATCTTGTAACATTTGTTCAGTCATTATTGGTTGTTGTAATCTTATTGGTTGTTATCATGTACAAGTCCGGTCTAATATTATTGTTAATACTTAAACTCTTAACTGGCAATTTGCTCACTAGTTGTATTTCAATCAATATGTTGTGTGTTTTTTTGGGTGCTATATCATTGGTCTGTGATAATCATTACTTTTTATAATTTGGTCTTATCTTGTATTGATATCATTCTTTTAATGTTTTTTATAACCCCCCATAACAAAGAAGTGGGAGCTATACTGGAATTTCCATGGACAACTGGCTGTCCCTCTGTCTGTCTATCGCTCCCTAGACACAAACTTGTTATCAGATGTTCCCCTAAACTGATCAACATACAACATTCAAACTTGCAGCATTGTTACTTATGATATGTAGTTGTGCATTTGTGATTTTTTATGTTTCACATTTAACATTACAAAAGAAATTGCTTTTTTAACTAAGACATTCTATAACATAATAAATATTATGACATGCTGCGTTATGTGTGCAGGGGTTTCACTGGGTGTGTGTGTGGGGTGGGGGGGGGTGGGGGGATTCTTCGCACTATTGTGACAAGTTTATATCAGGGTAAAATCTTGCAATGATTTGTATTTATAGTCCTATTATTGGGTGTTGTTACTTTTCAACATGTGTTCTTATATAGACAGAAGCGCAATATTGTTAAAATATATATTCTGTAGAATAAACTGTAAAATGACAACTAGTTATTATTATTATATATTACACCTGAACATCGTTAACTCAAAGTTGACAGGAATATAATCGCAAACACGGAAAGAGGTGCGAGGAGTTAAAGAAGCTTCACTGAGTGCATAGGTAAACGGAAGGTCATAGCTTCATTGAAGCTTCACTGAGTGCATAGGTATATGGAAGGTCATAGCTTTATTTAAGCTTCACTGAGTGCATAGGTATACGGAAGGTCATAGCTTCATTGAAGCTTCAATGAGTGCATAGGTATACGGAAGGTCATAGCTTCATTGAAGCTTCACTGAGTGCATAGGTATACGGAAGGTCATAGCTTCACTGAGTGCACAGGTAAACGGAAGGTCATAGCTTCACTGAGTGCATAGGTAAACGGAAGGTCATAGCTTTATTGAAGCTTGAAGACGTTTCGAGGCCTGAAGCTTCGTTGGGGCCACACGTCTCTTTGAGGCAGTGGACGGCTTCGTTGAAGCCATGAGCTTAACTGAGACAGCGTCACTAAAGCCTGAAGTCTCCTCGGTACGTTGCATCGTCTGTATTTAAAACAACTTGATATATTTTTGTTAACATATCAATCGGAGGCAAAACAGCACTTAAAATGTTTTTTATTGATATTTTATTAAAGTCCTTCCGAGGGGTTCGCACTGATATTGTGAGGCCGCGCACATGGCGCTCAGTGGCGTTCTCAAAAAGTCGGCCACGCGCTTCTCTGGAGTGTTTTGTGTTCTTGTTTAATTGCTAACATCAAGCCGCATCAGGATGGACTGCCATGTTAAGTTGAGTTCCTCGTTATTGCGTGTCAGACATAAATGATGGAATAATGTCTACCAACACAGTCCTGCTTATGTTCCATTATCAGTAATGTGAACATTGACGGAAAACAAATGTTCATGCACGAAATGCATTTGCTGTAATTAATTTATTTAAAACAATCGTCGTTGAAGTACTGTTTTATGTCTCACATATATGACATCAGTCTTCGACAATAATTATTATTCGCGAGAATTTTGGATTCATACATTTAATGAGGCTGCCGTTTTTCCTTATGTCATTGGAGTAATCTAGTACATGCATGGAAATCTGATAATTTATTAGATAAACGGTAGGACTATAATAATATTTTTAAGATATCAGTGTTTCTACCCGGTTACAGGAAAAGGTTAACCGGTCAATGTTTTTTTGTAACCTGTTGCATCCCTATTTTTAAATACATTTAATTTCATAAAAATGTAATTAAACGTATTTAAAACACTTAAATTATGAACGGTTTTGAACGGATACAATTGTATATTTCTCTGATGGTTTCATATAGGGCAATCAGTCAGTTGACAACGATTTTGGAGAAGGGACGCGCTGGAATTAAATGAGCCTCGTTGTGGGAAAACTGGCCCTAATGGATGTGCGTACAATGCCTCCCAGATAAGCGTTTGCAGTCCGCACATGCTAATGAGGGACAACAGTTTCCGCCTTTACTAGATTTTTGTTTAGAAGAGACATCCTTTAAACGAAAAATTCCACAAAAGTTGAAAGTGTCGTCTCTGATACGCCTGTGCGGACTGCAGAGGCTAATCTGGGATGACATTTTACGCACATGCATTAAGCTCAGTTTCTCCCAGAACGAGGCTCAAATAACGAGACCGTTAGGCGTTTATCAGCATCGCATAAGAACGGAACGCAATGTATTGGAACATCGATTTAGAGAAAACTCAGTATTCATGGTATACTCTGACCTTAATCATTTTAAAAGGAAACAAAAGTTAACAATTCTCCACTAAAAATCGTTTGTGCTCCTTTTGTTTTTAATAAGTTTGTTATATAAGTAAATATATAAATAGGTGTAATAAGTAGATCTATATAAATAGTGTCATTCAAGACCAAATTTTAGGGATAACAACATTGTTTACTATCTGATATATCAGATCTAGGTATCTGGATAAATACGATCCGACTTGTCAGAGGTGTTTACCAAAAATAAAGGTGATACATACGAACTTGTTTATTTTAAGCAGGGATACTTTTTTATGTTTTAGTAGTACTTGTATGGTAAAAACTGATATAACACTGTTATAAAAAAATCTGTTTCTTTTTTTCACGAACAACGGTTAATTGGACTATTTTTATGCCCCCGAAGGTGGGCATATAGTGGTAGCACTGTCCATCTGTCCGTCTGTCTGAAATTCCGTCACACTTTGCGTTAAGGTTTTGCGTTTAGGTTTCATTTTTTTTTCAAAGCGGCGCAGTAGGGGGCATTGTGTTTCTGACAAACACATCTCTTGTTAATTAAGTGTTCTTGAAAGTGAATATGAATATTTTGTTAAATTCCGTTAATTACCAGTGTCCTACAAATATTGTCTTATACCTTAGTATGAGTTTCCAAAATTCGCTGTCTTCTGCAGCGCGTTTTGATCGGAAGTCCGTCAGACTGTGTCGTTGTCGTGACCTGTCGCTGGACGTCGCTTGGCCGGACTGACCCGAAGTAGCCGTAGGCATATGACGGAGTGTAACATAGCTGTTAAGAAATTAATAATTGTAGAAAATTATTTATAAATCTTTCATATCAAAAACTATTAATTTCATAAATAGAATTCTTGAATTTTGGAGATTATGAATACATGTTAAATTTTAAAGAATATAATGTAATAGATGTTTAATTGAATATAATGGTTTAAATAAAATCTTAATTTAAATATTTGCCAAATCATAGAGAACGTAATTATGTTAACATTCAAATGCACTCAGTTATGGCGTTGCCTAAAGGTATATACTTAAAGATGTCAAACAAGATTAGTTACGAAACACAGTTTGAATTGATTATCTTGATCGACCAGCAAAAACATTCATTGACAGGGTCAAATAAGATAATTTCTGTCCAGCACCTGCCTACTGTGTCATAGGGGCGGAGCATTAGCGTTGTAATAACCAATCAAAATTTTATAAGGCCGGATGTGTTATCTTTGAATTTTTATTTTTGGGTAGAGAGATCAGTCCACTTTTAGCCAGTGACTAGAGAAGTCGATCTTTGTTGTGCAGCGGGGCCATTTGGCCCCGCGCTGTTAAAATTGTATTTTACGAACATTTGCAAGCGTTGTATTAGAAAATATTCAACAGAAATAAATCGCGATGAAAAAAGACATGAACTGTGTTTGTTACTGTGTTTAACAACCATTATGTTACAGGGAAAAACTTGTAGGTATCAATTCCGGTTAAACACCCGACGTAGCAGAACACTTCCACAAAGCCGGATCCTCTGAACGCAGCCATATTTCTAGTTTTGCCCCTCCCGGTGGCGTCTGCTCTCAATATCAACAAATCAAACGCACAGACAAACTTGTAGAATTTGTTCACAATATTGTACTTTCTAAGATTGTTTTACGCGGAATTGTCAATGTGTTCTGTAGTTAAGAGAGTATACCTGCTTAAGTTACACTTGCATTAGTATGTTGATAGTTTTTTTACAGAATCTTAGTCATGTTAAAATAATACTTTTGAGTGATGGGCTCGGTTTCTCATTCAGTCATATGTAATTTGAAATGACGAAATGGCTGTTTTTAACTTACATGTCCCGGTGACAAAATATTCAAACTCTGATTTAAGTTCTATTTGATAACACATAACATCGCCGTTGCGAAACTCCGTTCATGTGTATCAATATGTTCAACAATCACAACAGATCGTGCATTGTACTCAGGGACACCCAGGCCTTCAGGCTGTTTTATATAGGCCTCGTGGAGTCCCTCGGTCCGGTCGTTTGTGGTAACGGCGAGCGGAAACTTGGGCGCGAGGGAAGGCTCGCGGAGCATCAACAAACACACATACACTCTCAAACGCTCGGGCCACTTAACCTTTACGCGAGTGAATCGTTCATAATATATGAAGTCATAATACTAAAACGATTGCTAACGATGTCTTCCGTTGTGTGTGGTGTCCATTCGCGAAGGAGGTGTAGTAGGGTCCCAATCGTGCTCGACTTGAGTGATGCTGTGATTGCTTTTGTAGGCGCAAACAAACATTATTTTTGTATACACAATGATTCACGTATTATTGATTTTTCTTCTGCAATCAAGGGATTCCGGATGTATTATCTTAAGAAAAAATGGGCGACTTATAAGACATCTGCCGATTGCAACCTATATTTATTTTGTACATTCTTATTAAGTTGAAATTTTTAATGCTATAGGCCACAGTGACGTGCCTCGACTTCCTTTCGACGGATGTGCTCGTGAGATCGTCGTATAAGTCGCTACGGAAGTAGATTACACAGGGCATCGGCGTGGCATCAGTTGTTTGATTGGGGACATTTTGCATCATGGCCGATTTAATGCAAAGGGACTTGTTCACAGATTTTCTTATTTTGAAAATTTACAAAGCTGTAAACAATTCGGAATAATTTATAAAAATTATATTGGCAAAAAAAGTTGAACAAAGTTGAATGCCATTGTAAACGCTACTTTAGTATTAAACCTACTTTGCAATTGTCGACGAAAAGCGTTGCAAACGCTTTATTATTTAATCAATTTCAATTGATGAATATCCATAAACCAAACGACATTTTTCATTTTTTTTCTTTGGGGGCATATAGTTATCATATTGTCTTTCCGTCCGTCAGTCCGTCCCGCTTATTGTTACTTCTTTTTACTTATGAAGCAAAAAAGGAATTTAAATTAAATTTAGTAAATGAAACTTCATTTTATATGATAGAGCGGGAAGAGCAGTATAAGACCTATACATCTCTCTTCAAGATTTACAGAGTTATTGCGATTAAGTTAATTATTATGTGTGGAGAAGAACTCCCTTATTATTCATTAGGTTTTGTATAAAGCTTTGAACAGTAATTGAGGTTATGTAGAGAGAATGTGCAGAGTACAAGAATTACAACTCTCTTATCTTTATTTTTGAGTTACATGTATTGCATTTTGCTTATTTTAGGTTAAGTCCGTTTCTTGCGTGGAGCATAATTATGCAAGTAGTAAAGTGTAATGATAGACATAATGACAGATGTAATGATAGATGACTAATAGACAAAATGCCGAGTGTACTTTATCATTTGAGGCGACTTGTAGATTATTAAATAAGTCATGCCCTAATTATTGCCCTTAACATATGTGTGACCTTGTAATGGTATACGCTATCCTCGAGATCAAAGAGTGCAACAGAGTCATGTGCGAAAGAGTGCTTTGGGTTGTTGGGGATTATTAATATTTAAACAATTTAAAAATGAATAAGCAGCACATTTTGCAAAACAATGTAATTTAAAATTAAGTCCTGCAGAGATGATGTATAAGACTTTCTTGTGAAAATCAAAACACTAACAGTTTAGAGCGACTGCAGTAAGCGAGGAAAGAACCTAAAAACAAATGAATTTGAATTTATTTGTAATCATAAGGAGCAATCATTTGTATGAAGTCACTTCCGCAAAAATAATTATTGTAACTGCTTTACTTTAAATTACTATAAAAAGTACGTGGCTAGGTCCAAACATGTGGATTTGGAAAAAAAACCACTAAGGCAACGATTTTTATCATCGTTGCAAAGCGTTAATTCGTGTTTTAATATACCTTAACTGGTAACTTCATGTCATGTATTTAAGTATTCTTTAAACACACCTTCAGCCCCATTGAGAACCAATTTACTGCAACTTCAAATCATTCCTATCGGATCATTTCATCTTCATCACGTTTTGCACGTCTGGTGAATTGAAACACCATCTTGCTTCAGTTCTGGTTTACTTCAACTTCAGCTCGCGTAAGCACTAGTCCAGTGAAACTTAAGCTTTCGATAGCACTGGTTTAGTGAAACTTAAGCTTTCGATAGTACTGGTAAAGTGCAACTTAAGCTTTCGATAGTACTGGTTAAGTGCAACTTAAGCTTTTGATAGTACTGGTTTAGTGCAACTTAAGCTTTCGATAGTACTGGTTTAGTGCAACTTAAGCTTTCGATAGTACTGGTTTAGTGAAACTTAAGCTTTCGATAGAACTGGTCTAGTGCAACTTAAGCTTTTGATAGTACTGGTTTAGTGCAACTTAAGCTTTCGATAGTACTGGTTCAGTGCAACTTAAGCTTTCGATAGTACTGGTTTAGTGCAACTTAAGCTTTCGATAGTACTGGTTCAGTGCAGCTTTAGCTTTCAATAGTACTGGTTCAGTACAACTAACGCTCACGTTAGTACTGATTCAGTACAACGTAAGTTCTCTTAAGTACTGGTTTAATACAACTTCAGCTCTCTTTAGTACTACTTAAGTACAACTTCCGCTCTCTTCAGTACTGTTTCAGTGTAACTTACGCTCACTTTAGTACTGGTAAAGTACAACTAAAGTTCTCTTAAGTGCTGGTCAAGTACAACTTCCGCTCTCTTCAGTACTGTTTCAGTGAAACTTACGCTCTCTTTAGTACTGGTTATGTACAACATAAACTCTCTTTAGTACTGTTATAGTGTAACTTAAACTCTCTTTAGTATTGGTTCAGTACAACTTAAGGTCTCTTCAGTACTGGTTAAGTACAACGTAAGGTCTCTTTAGTACTGGTTCAGTAAAACTTAAGCTCTCTTCAGTACTGTTTCAATGTAACTTACGCTCTCTTTAGTACTGGTTAAGTACAACTTAAGGTCTCTTAAGTACTGGTTCAGTACAACATAAGTTCTCTTAAGTACTGTTTCAGTGTAACTTATTCTCTCTTTAGTACTAAGTAAGTACAACTTAAGCTCTCTTTAGTGCTGTTTCAGTGTAACTTTAACTTTTTTTAGTACTGGTTCAGTACAACTAAAGTTCTATTACGTACTGGTTCAGTGCAACTTACGCTCTCTTTAGTACTGGTTAAGAACAACGTGAGCTCTCTTTGTACTGGTTGAACACAACTTAAGCTCTCTTTAGTATTGGTTTAGTACGACTTCAGCTCTCTTAAGTACTGGTTCAGTACAACTTAAGGTCTCTTAAGTACTGGTTCAGTACAACAAAAGTTCTCTTTAGTACTGGTTCAGTTCAATTTAAGCTCTCTTTAGTACTGGTTGAGTACAATTTAAGCTCTCTTTAGTACTGGTTGAGTACAACTTAAGCTCGCTTTAGTACTGGTTTAGTACAACTTGTGCTCTCTTTAGTACTGGTTGAGTACAAATTAAGATCTCTGTAGTACTGGTAAAGTACAACTTTAGCTCTCTTCAGTACTGGTTCAGTACAACTTAAGGTCTCTTTAGTACTGGTTCAGTGTAACTTTAGCTCTCTTTAGTACTGGTTCAGTATATCTTTAGGTCTCTTAAATACTGGTTTAGTGTAACTTTAGCCCTCTTTAGTACAACTTAAGCTCTCTTTAGTACTGGTTCAGTGTAAATTTATCTATCTTTAGTACTGGTTCAGTAGAAATGTAGCTGTCTTTGGTACTGGTTCAGTAGAACTGTAGCTCTCTTAAGTACTGGTTGAGTTCAACTTAAGCTCTCTTAAGTACTGGTTTAGTTCAACTTAAGCTATCTTTAGTACTGGTTGAGTTCAACTTAAGCTATGTTCAGTACTGGTTGAGTTCAACTTAAGCTTTCTTAAGTACTGGTTGAGTTCAACTTAAGCTCTCTTTAGTACTGGTTGAGTTCAATTTAAGCTCTCTTTAGTACTGGTTCAGTAGAACTGTAGCTCTCTTTAGTACTGGTTGAGTACAACTTAAGCTCTCTTTAGTACTGATTCAGCACAACTTAAGCTCTCTGTAGTACTGGTTCAGTGTAACTTTAGCTCTCTTTAGTACTGGTTCAATGCAACGGAAGCTCTCTAATATACTAATTCAGTGCAACGTAAGCTGCCTAAAGTACTGTTTAGTGCAACTTAAACTCACTCTGGTACTGGTTATATTGACCTTAAGCTCACTTTAGTACAGGTTCAGTACAACTTATTGTCACTTTAGTACCGATTCAGTTTAACTTAAGCTCACATTAGTACTGAGTTAAGTTCAACTTTAGCTCTCTTTAGTACTAATTCAGTGCAACGTCATCATTCTAAAGTACGTGTTTCTTGATTTCCAACTCGCTTGGTCTACCGGTAATATTTAAGCGTTAAGGCTTTGCCCAATTTAGTTAACATGACAATGCAATTTTAAAGCATAAAATACGTGTACATGTGCAGAAATTGTGATTATAGCCTGAATGTGAGGTAGTATAGATATACAATTCATTTTAATTTTGTTCCATAGTTTGTAGTAAAATATCAGCGATTTAAAACTGGCATATTGCAATTTCAAACAGACAATAGTAGGGAAATTGATCGATAAACATTTAAACTTGTTATATATTGTGTGTTCTGTGCATGTTGTAACCTAGGTAAATGTGGGGTTGATCAGACGGAATGATTGATGACGGCGCAACGATGGGGACACGTGATAGAAATGAGGACATATGATTTGATAATACACACATGTGTATAATAATATAAAATAATAAAAATCGCGCATGAGCACAATAACAGTTCGTTATACCGCGATATTATCACCGTACATGTCGGTAGAAAGGATTTCAGGCGAGTATGCCATCCTATGAGTTCTAATATGCAGACCGCTAGTGTTTGAATTTATATACCAGTAAAAGACCGATTTATCGAACCGCTCCGCAAAGTTTTGAAGATAACAATGATATTTCCAAACTAATGTTAACCCTTACTCTATTGTACTGTATACTATGGTGAAAATATTAGTGTATAGCTATCGTGAAGTAACCGCAATATTCACCCAGTGGTCCACTACTGTACAACAATTATTCTCTGACCATACATTGACCGTGTTCAAATAGATTATATAAAGTTATAAAGTTCAAATAGTTCATATTAACTTATTAAGCAAACTTCCTGTAAAATCTTTCGAAAACCATTCTCCATTCTTCACACGAGCAAACTCTTGGCCCTCGTTTTATGGTTTTCCTTACCTAGTGTGGTGCATATATGCGTCTGATTATGCTGGTGAAATTGTAAATTGTGATTATCCGTATTAAGTCATGGTTTCATTCCTACGCCCATGTTTCAAGCCCGTGGCTGGGGGCACAAAGAGCACGTGCCTACCGCCCCACTTGTCCCTGACTGACCCCAAAGCTTATGTACTGTATATGCTTTACGTTTAAAATTTGAATAGAAAACGTATATTTCCTACAAATATGTGTTGCCCCTGGGGTGAGCAGTATTGGTAACCCATCCTTCAATGTGTACAATGTGCGTCATTAATGCTCGGTGTGATGTAAACGATAATTTGAGGACGGTTCTTATAATCATGTGCTATTCTCATTATGATTTGTTAATTCATTATATTTCTCCAACCGCAGTTTTATTTTAATATTCTTCATTTTGCCAAAATCACGAATCCTATGAGAAGAATGGCAAACGCGCTAATACGTTACGTTCTTTTATTTTACGTTTATCAAACGCAATGTGATTGATACACGTATGCTCTAAAATTTCAATAAAAAGCGAAACAAAAACTTGTTATTGTATCCCTTTTGATTAATGAATATCATTACACGAAGGGATATTTATTTTAGATTTCTTCGTCGTTAGCGATATATTTCACCAGTTTATATATACATGTAATGAATACATTCACTTTTGGAGTCTAATTTATTATGTCTCTAACAGCAAATATTGGAGCAATTCCCTCAAACTATTTTAATCGAGAATACTTCAAATTAAACAATCATCTGTGAACAAGTACTTTTTATAGTAGGTATATCACACTTATGTCACAATTTTGCAAATGCTAAGAATCTGTAAACAAAAAATGATTCTAGTTATATATTTTGCTTGGTATATGCTTTTAAACTTCAATAAATCTATGATTATGCACGTTAAATCCCTGTACGTGTTTGTATTTGTATTGAATTGATGTTTATATTTGGTTGATTTTAAGATGTTTGTAGGTTAAAGATCATCACCAAAATCATCATCAACAAGAGCAATGTCACTTTAAAAACAAGTATTTTTACATAATCTAGAGAATAACACAACATTCATTTAAATGGTTAGCAACCCTATAACATTAACAGATATATGGAAGAATATTCAAAAATGAGCGTAGAAACAAGTTTCTTAAATAAAACAAAAATTAAGATTTTGTTTATCACGTTATCAAACAGTGGTTAATGCACCCGATGACGTGATTAAAGTCACTAAGAATTTAAAGCTACATGTATAAAAGAGCAAATTGCAAAAAAAGCAAAGAGGTTTCATATAAGGTTCGTAACGTTTTATTTTAATTTGCATCGAAAGGGATAAAATAAAATAGCTAGCTAATGTTCCGCTTTTACTGGTAATTTTAGAAAATACGCATACCAAGCACATGGGGGAATTAATACATCAAATATATGATGAATTATGACATAATGTAGAAGAGTCTCGAACCCAGAAGTGCCTGTTCTGGTGGTGGGTGGGGCACGAGTCTGCCTGGGGATGGGAAGGGCGTTGCAGTATAGACTAGTGCCATCAGGGCATCGACAGGACTGTCATTTTATTTTCAAACATTCAGACAGACAGTCAGTCAGTCGATCAAGTAGTCAGTTAGTCAGTCAGTCTTTTGTTAATTCATTCTTTCATTTATTTTTCATTCATTAATTAACATATTCAGTCATAACTTGGGAGAATTGGTTTTATTTCAAATACTGTCATTCAAAGGGCACTACGTTTCCGTAGGAAATTTACGTGTTCTATGTAAATTTCAACGGTAAGGCCTATACAGTGCATAAGCTTTTGGGTCAGCCGGGGAGGGGTGAGGGGTAGGCACGTGCTCTCTTTGCCCGCCCCCCCCCCATGGTAAAACTGGGGCCTGAAGCATGGGCGTAAGAATGAAAGCATGACTCAATACGGATAGTAATGTAAGCTACCTTACATATTTAGTTTCGCTTAGATACGCTTTTCTTACTCGATGTTGATATGAGTTTGAGTCAAGCAACAAACTCTTAGGATGACGGAGTCGCATAAAGATTTGAAATTATATCTTTTTATTCGTTAGTGCATGAAAAATACTTTACAATACAATAATACTATATTAACAAATAAATGACCAGATCTAGCGTTTGACGAACAGTTGCTCTGTGTCGTGAATAGTTGTTATCATAAAAGAGTTCTTAACTTCTTAAACTGTACTTATTTAAGANCTGCATTATCAATATTAAAAACGTTATTGACGACTTAATACGCAAGTTCCTGATTGTTTACGATTGACACGGCTCACTGTATGTGCATTTTTAGTTCATTTATATAGTTTTCTCAGCAGTTTTCATGGAAAGGTGGACTCGAGAACCATCATAGTGTCCTTTGCCTGAACACCAGGATGCTTCCAAAAGGCAATTGCACCATATGCATCAACATTCGAAAATTAACCCCCATTTTCATAACTGTTGAGCACCATTTTGAACAATAGTTTCTCACTGACGCCACAACAGTAACTTGCGTACGATCTACCCCCTGACAAGGGCGATATGATGAAAGAAGGGCGAGATTAAAGATGGCAGTATCCGAAATCCGTAATAAACGGAGAATAATATTTTGATAATTATATCTTATAAACAATATGCTTAAAACTATACAGTTTATAGCATCTTTGCACCAACTATATGTCTATAATTCGTATTATTTATGGTATATATATATATTTATATATTATGTCTTTATAAATAATTGTAGTTATCAAATACGTATATTTATAATATATATATGTTCTTTACATGGATGGTAGGTCAGCATATCAATTAAATTTTTCGATAGTGGGGACAGAAGCAAATTAATAAATACCAATTGTTGGCTCTTAAATGGCAAGCGCTGTAAAGCATTAAAAAGAACACTGTTATCAAGAATGTGTCTTTGTCTGAAAATACTAGTGCAGATAAAACAGTGCCAATTACCTCACATGTTATTTAAGTAACGTGCTTATCGATTCATTCCTCTTGATTGGCTGGTAAAGATTATACTGTTGATGACTCATTCAAAATTACTAATCGATGATGTGAGGTGTGCTTATTAAATTCCTTATAGAAGTTTGAATCCATATAAAAATAATTGTATATAGATGCATCGAATACTCGATGATGATTTTGTAATTGTGTTAGTGGAATAATATTGTTCTTTCTGTTAATGTAGCATATTTATGCATCCCTATCATATGAATTCATGTCGGAAATCCACAATGTATTACACTATTACAAAGGATGCATGGCTACTGCCATCTTTACATGAATGTTTATGTTTTAATTAACACTAAGGTAAACACCATGTAAACAAAAAAAAATCGTAAAATTGATATCCCCCGCAAATTTCAAAATTGTGTGAGAGACGGAATGACAGACGGACACCTCCAATTCTATATCTCTCCGCCTTTGGTGGCGGATAATTAATAATCCTCTGTATATTAATTTACTAATACGCGATATCTAAAATATTCTGATTTTTTTTTGCAATTAGAGAGCGTTTATAATGTATTTACGAGTCTATTGATTGTGTCTTCTCTATAATGAATAATAGCTTATTTGTTGGAAAATCACTGAAATTTCTCACCGACTGCGAAACATAACATTTTTATTTAAAATTAAGGAAGCTTGTGACGGATATTTTTAATTGTATCATTATAGAACTCATAGCGGGAAGCTTTAATGTGTCACCCACATGCATCGTTGTGACAAACTTAATTGCACATAAAACGTTCGATTCCGGTTAATAATTGATACCAAGTTACACTGTGTAAATCAATTACTCTTGGAAATTTCCTCAAATGGACTGACGCGATTTACTGCTTAAAACAACTATAAATTGAAGAATGGCATGTGGTGTTCTCCAAAACATTAATGTATACTGCAACAAACGAACGCATAAATCACATTAAGAACGAACTTAAAGCAAGTGTTTATTATTGCATTGTTTACATATAATACACTAATAAGCCTATTTATACATTCGGTATTTAACTATATTTAATTTGGTTGGTGATTTAGTATTGACATTTACATAATGTTGATTGCATTAGAATTCAAAAGGTCATAGACAAAATGTCGAGGATGTTTGCTATTCTACTGTAATGTGATCTCGTTGTTTATATCTGAATAATGTTGCTGAATTAACCCTTTGAACGCTGGAACCGGATTTTGAAGGCCTTTGCAAACAGTTTGGATCCAGATGAGACGCCACAGAACGTGGCGTCTCATCAGGATCCAAACTGTTTGCTATTCTGATAGTATTCTTTGAAAAAAAATCAAAGAAAATGCTAATTTTAGAAATTTAGCAGACAACATTTTAGCAGACGACAAATTTCCCAGCATGCAAAGGGTTAATATTGTGTTTAAATTAGTAATATTAGTATTCAGAACAAACATTACTGATTGATGTTGAAATTAAGACGGGAGTTAAACTGTATAAATTTATTTATTTTAGTTGTAGTATGTACGTTTATGTTTTTAATACATACTACATAAACTCTTGGTTTCAGGTTTCAATGGTTTGCATTAACAATAACACGGTGAATTAAGACGGGAGTTAAACTGTATAAATTTATTTATTTTAGTTATAGTACATGTATGTACGTGTATGTTTTTAATACATACTACATAAACTCTTGGTTTCAGGTCTCAATGCTTTGCATTAACAATAACACGGTGATAACATTGGATTTTATCATTTGTTGATCGCCAATTCTTTTGTCATTTTTTCTACCTGTGTGTTATTATTGTTTTCGTATTATCGATGAGTTTTATCTCTTGAAGATACCTACTTTGATGTTTATATTTATAAGTGAGATACTGAAATCAAAAGTCATGTCATACCGTTTAATAATTGAGACTTTCTAACTCGCGTAATATGACACTTATGTACACGTATTTAACCCATTTATGCCTAGTGGACTCTCCCATTCTTCTAAATTGGATCAATTTATTTCCAAAATAAGGGTCGTCTAGTATATTTATTTCTATATTTAGAATATTTTTTAAAGAAATTCCTTCAAGCAAACAGCGCAGACCTTGATGAGACGACGCATCATGCGGCGTCTCATCAGGGTCTACGCTGTTTGCCAAGGCCTTTTTTTAAACGCTAGGCATTAATGGGTTAAACTGTGTATTTGGCATATGATACATGTTTGTAAAGCATTGTTTATTAGATAGCATGTTATTCATTCTACGTTTGTGATATAATATGACTTTGGTGTTTATTTAATTTCATTGCACACCGATGTAAACTTCAGTTCTCCCAAATGCATCGTATTATAATAATTGTTATATTCGTTTCGTGAAATCATAAAGGCATGTGTTTTTCTGATATAAGAAAGTAATATTTCATATATGATATCTTTTTCGTGCTTTGGTTAGTGTGCTAGCTCAATGTTTAGTCTCTGCCTCGGTTATATTACTTGCTCGAGATTGTTAGTGTTGGCGTGTGTACTTGTATAGATTCGTAAAAATAATTTCTTCAAGTTATATAAACGTTAATATAGGTCATGTGTAAAGTGCTATTATGTTGAGACCGAAAATCAGTAAGTGGTGTTTACCCTACAAGCAAAATATACTCGCGCTGTTCATATATTCAATAAAGATACGTAATCAGCTGTTGTCGAAACGTTTTGTTTATTGAGGCACTAAACATTTCTCTCACTCCCTGCAAACCCTGACTTATCGGAAATGTTATAAAAAATTGTCCATTGGAAACGAGATTCATTAAGATCTATACTCCATAGTTATAGATAAAGCATGAACTTGGTTTGACCGACTTTTTTTTATTTCAGCGCAGCGCGGAGAAAACGAATCCATTTCCTTTATTTTAACGATTATTGTGCTACTTTTTCAGTCTTACTGAGTTACACAAGTGCGACGATGCAACACGATGTGTTAAATGTTCCTGTCGAAAAGGTGCGTTTATAAATAGGCTCACATGAACTACAAAATAAACGTGCGCGATCATCTGGAAATAAATGTGTATAATGTGTTACCCTAGTTTTTAAGAGATATAATTGTATCATAGCTGAAATTGAACACTACAGATGTTGAATAATCTGCGCATTCCGATATAAAGTATTTACAAAAGTTTCTTTTAATATAAGAACGAGTAATTTCGAACAGTGTTTAAAACAGTCAAAATGTGGATATAGTAAGCATCCGGTACAACATGCGTTTCTTTAACAGCACTATCAACAGTTTATAAACTAAACTGACGGTATCAACGACACTATAAACGGAGAGTAATCCTTCAATACGTATATATTAAGACCCATAAGCTTAACACTATAAAGTTTAAATCATGTCTGCCACAAAGATATTTCTATAAGGTGCACATACTATATATGTTGTGTCCGTATACATAGATGTAGTTATCAAATACGTATACTTGCGACATATACGAGAACGCAACATATACAACAACAAGAGAGCGCAAATAACGTTTTTTTTTGTTTTTTTTTTCTCTACCCTATAATGACACATAGCTTCTGTGCTGAAAATTCACTGTGATAAATCACCGACTGCGAATATAATAGTTTTATTAATAATTTAGGAGACTGATGATGGAAAAGTTTTTTATTTAGCAATTATTAAACTCAGGTTGGGAAACTGTAATTAGTCAGTCACATGCGTTGCCTTGCTCATAAACTATTCGATTCCGGTTAATAATTGATACCAAGTTTAAACTGTGGCAATTGTGTATTATTTCAGAAAGCAGCTCAGTACCCCATGTGTTAACCAAGATTCGATTCATTCATCTGGTTAGCGTTATTCGGATCACAAAGTGTAACCATCGTTTAGCGTTTGTCTATGTCATAAGCGTTCGATACATTAGTCTTCTTATCAAATAGATCCCTGATCATTTGTCGACATCCACTTGTTCTACGCATATTTATTAACAAGAGCAAGAACTGCTGAATAATTACTACAAAAGCCAACTTTGTCAGTTACATATTTTATTATACGTGTGTAATGTGTTACATTACGTAAACACATTTTGATATTCTATCGTTAAACAATACAAAATATATGAAATGAACAATACAAAAAGATACATGGAATGTATTGGCCAAATGGCGGAATATAATTTACACCAGACTAGCACTAAAATAAATATAACCTCGGCTATAGACTAGCACTACAACTGAGGCACGTCGCGGAGGCGACCGGAAGTTCTGCCCTAAATATAGCCCCCAACCCACATTGCACTATTGATTTAGCTTCTCGTTTATGCAATCATCGCCACCAGATAATGCACCGCATCCTATGCTATTTAGCAAGAGCTCCGCAACGGGCTCACATTTNCGACATTTAAAGTTATGGAAGCCAGATCTAAATTCATGACAGTTTGACACTACTCCAATGAAGCGCATAAAATTTTTCGATCTGAACAATTCTGGAATCATGGGAATGTATTATTTTGTTTCTATTCAAGGTTGATATTCTTTGTTACTTTATGACTAACTTATATTTTTAATTGAAGTGCAAACAAAGGATTCACCCAAACAAAGGACACATTAATTGGAAAATCCATATGGATTATTAATGATAATAATCATTATAAGAGATTGCCCATACGTCAATATAATGATAACATCCATGCAAAGGACGAATCTAGTCTAAATGTGCCCAATCATACCTTATATAATGAGCTGACAGCTGATTTTGACGTTTCGGGGTCGTTGAACGTAAATGACCTGATTCCACCACCACCAGCTTCAGCAGGATGTAAACAATACTACTCAAACTTAATTATTATATTCTTCATTATCCATTAAACTTGAAATGCTCTTTTTTGCATAAAATTAACGGTTAATATGTCTTTAAAATTGACAATTACAGTGGAACAGTGCCGATTTCTTATAAACAATGCCCGGTCAATGGCACCAGCGAACAGATTGTGACATTATAAGGTTACAAAACAGTAAACTTATTTGTCACTGTGTCCCGTTCTTACCAGTCTGGTACCCGTACGTATGTTGTTGTTTTTTTTTCGACGGTGAAATTTAATCCAGATGAAGTCAATCAGACCACATCCATCATATCTGAAGACAGGCATGTTGAGAATGAAACCACAAAAAGGAACTTATCAATTAGAGTTCTACCCTTGTCGCTTTACCCCAAGTCGTTTCCGTCCTCGCCGTTTTCCTCCCATTTTTAATAGAACGAAGGGATGATACTAGCCTCAATCATTTATTGCGATATTAATTGATTCAAGTTTAAAAAAAAAAACAATAACTATAATGGCAAAGCGAAGACGTGACACTCAATTTGCATTTTTTTCACATCCAATCAAAATTGATTGATTTGACTTATGCATAATTTAGTAAAATGACCACGCATACACAAGCCCAAAGAAGTTTTCATTGTGATTTTATTTTGCTATCAAACGAGTCCAAAAAAATATTTCAATCAATAAGATACATTCAGTAATTTTTAATTTCGTAAAATATTCAAGTTCAATAATCGAAAAAGGATATCAGTAAAACTGTTGGATGCTCCCCAATGATGCTTTGTCGATATATGGGTTAATTATGTGAAAAAAAAACTTGACCCCAGTGACCTCAAACCTCACCAAAAGGTAGAGGTCCATGCAAGGTACCTACTTGCCAAATATGGAAGAGATCGGTAAACTATTGAAGTCGCTATGAGAAACTGTAATAAACGTGTGACGGAAGGAAGGAAGTACGGAAGTACGGAAGTACAAACTGGCCACTTTATAGGCTCCCAATATATATATATATATATGGGGAGCATAAAAATACAAGTGGAGCGGCCTGACCCTTTCGGGCCTGGAAGCCATTTTATCAACAGATCGTAGGGAGATATACGATTCTTAAGATTAGGTCGTACGCTTAGCGTAAGTACTGCGAACCATTTTATAACAAAAAAAATCGCAGCTAAGATGTCGCTAGATTTCTACTTAACACTACGATTGGGTAAAAGCAGTCTTAGCGCTCGTAAATATGGCGTCCGAACGAGCTTTAGACGTTGGTTAAGCGAGAGAGATGAGAATGTTTCGAGAAAGAAAGGCTTTAAGCAATCTCCGTGACGGAGAAATATTGATACTTTTGAAAGTATTCATGTTTGATAACGTTCAATGAATTCGTTATATCATTCTCTGTATTAAACGTCCAAGGGAATTGACATTTTTTATGTTGGAATAATTAATTGTTTAGCCGTTAAAAAGATAAGTATTTATATAGTAATCTTTGTTTCCAGACCAAACGTTTTTTGATTTCCTTTACAGTAAAACAGCTCATTTGCCCATATATCTTGAACTGGATTTAAGATAAGATCCGCTAAGATAAGATCTGTTGATAAAACACGCTATTCACACGTGAATGAATCCGATGTCTATCCTAGCTGAAATTTAGCTGAACTCTCCGTATATGAAAAACAGTCCACTTTTATATTTAATGGTTGTCAATGGTTTTGTAGTTCCAAAAATGCACTTGTTGCATGGTTATCATTATATTTTGTTATGCAATCGGACCAATTTTGTAATAATAAATATACTGTTATATCAAACTATTCTTTGATAAATATATGGATCATATACATTGGATGTAAGTATTGACTATGAATGGATTTTTGATGCAATCACACATTTATTTAATACAACTTCTGCGTATAATAGATCGGTCATTTTCATACTCAAAGATTTTTGTTTGAATTCAGAATTTACATTAACATTTTTTCAATAGATTTAATTATGAAAGTCGATACTCAAACAACATGACTTTGCATTGATGTTGATCCGATTATGTGTTACAAAGCTTAAGTTACGGTAATAGAGATCTCTTCTACAATAACTAGTGCATACATTCTCACAAACGATAAATTGGGGAGGAGAGGCGAAACAACGATGGTGGAAACAACAATGAAACTACTTTTTCGCGAAACAGAAAAAGGCCAAATACTATTGGTTGGATAGGCCTGTGTTAGTTTGCTGCTTTCCAATTTTTATTCCAGTGGTTTTCTGTTTTAAATCACAATTTTTAACTTCAAATGACCAATCTTACCTGCGGGTAACTATTGTATTTATATGTGTATTTTCGACATCGGCACCAGCATACTGGAGTCGTTTCACTGCAATTATCATGCACTTCAAAACACCGGATCGTCATCGCGCCGATATGATTGTGTACATTGTCCCGATATCGGACCAGCAAAACGCTGCGATGTCGGTCAGACATCAACACCGGCATACTGCCATCATCCCATCGCAATGTGTCCGATATTCAAAATCGCCTTCTATGCTTCCATTGAACCATTTTTACTGCCACAGAGATTAAGATTTGTTAGCAGAAATTGCTCTCGATAGAAATCGTGTAAACAAAAGGATATACCATTACGCGTTTATTTATTTTCATGTGTTGTTTTCTTCAGTCTGTTTCCTCGTATCAACATAAGACATGCAGTTTAAAAATTAAATACATGTACACATGTATACAGATAAACGAATGAATTCATTAAGTTAAAACAAACGAAAGTACAAACACACAATATATGTGTTTTAAATATGAAACTTCGGCCCTAGTCCAATGGCTTTCTACTGCTGGTGGTAACAATAGATCATGGTTTTACAGAATGATCATTTGTCTCGGGAAATTTTAGAAAACACACTGCAACAAAGAAAATGGTGGCCGAAATGTATGACACATACAATAAATATGAACGATAAGCAGTTCACACATCCAAGCTTAGCAAACACTTAAAGAAATTAATAGATTACTTCTATCCGTAGACAATCACTTCGATCCATTAGGTGAAGATAAACAAAGGCATATTACAAACTACATCTTCATCAGAAAAAAACGAAAAGAAAAACAGAAGCTAATCCTGTGTTTTGAAAAATAAAACATAGAGAAAAAACCTGGCCAATACATGACTATGATAACGCTTCCTTGTACATTCAAAAAGAATCAACAAAGGAACAATAAAAAATATAAATAGTAATTTTAATTAGAATCCAATCAACCAAGTTCAAAATACATCAACATAACATAAGCTGTAATATATAGTATGTGTTCATAAGCATGTGTCGTCATGTCGGGCCTATGTCTGGCCGATATCATTCATGTTGCGCTCTGTATACGTCGGTTGCACGACATCGGGCATCCGTTGGACCAATATTTGGATGGACAACCGACATCTGTTCATTTTGAATTACTTCTTATATAGGTATGAAATGACATTGAACCAGAATTGAACCAGAAGGTCGCCGTTGCGTAGTGGATATGGTGTCCGCCAAGCGATCGGGAGGACACGAGGTCGATCCCCACAGTGGGAATGTTCTTTAGACACTCCCAAAGACACCAAATACTGGTTCTACCCAGGGCCAAGACTTCTTGTATAGTCAAAGTGCGTCGATGATCCAGGGGAGCCCTCTACCTCATGGGAAGAAGAAGAAGAAGATCTAAAAAAATTATAACTCGCAGCCAACATATAACTTCAACATCGGGCCGATATCGGCCTTGCATCGGCTTACGCGTTAGGTATACTGTCATCATGCAGCCATCATCGGGCCTATATGTGCATCTTTGCTGTGATATCGTATTCAAATTTTGCCAAATATCGAAGACTACCAAACACGACTGACATCCAGCCATGCCAGACATCAACATCACAAAAAATGGAATAACTAAACAATTAAATAACATTAAAATTCACAAAGCCTCAGGTCCAGATCAAATACCCTGCAGAGTATTAAAGGAATGCAGTGCAGAAATATCGCCAATCCTGACCTCAATCTTAAATAATTGAGTACCTGTCTCTTGGAAAATCCCAACTGATCGGAAATATGCTAATGTATGCACAGACTTTAAAAAAGGAGACAAACATAATGCTATAGATTACAGGCCAATATCACCTACATATGCATTTGCTGTAAAATACTTGAACATGTCATCGCTAGCTTTATCATGTCTCACCTTGATAGAAATAGTATTTTATATGACCTTCAACACGGGTTTAGACCTAACCGTTCCTGCGAAACCCAACTGATATCATTCCTCCAAAACCTAACCCAATCAAATAATCAAGGTATACAAACTGACGTCATCATTATGGATTCTGTCAAAGCATTCGATAAAGTACCACCCCAGCACCTCTTATACAAACTTAAATACTATGGAATTAATTCAAACGCTTTCTTCTGGATATCTGAATTCCTATCAAATAGACGTCAGACAGTTGTCCTTGAGGGAACCATGTAAGTTAAGGTACCTGTTACCTCCGGAGTCCCACAGGGCACTGTCTTGGGGCCCATCTTAGTTCTTATCTACATAAATGACTTTGCTGACTATATCAAACATAGCACTCTGAGACTTTTTGCAGATAATAGCATCATCTGAAAAAATATCAACAACCTATCCGACGCCCATAAGCTCCAGTTAGATATTTAAGCTGCTGGTCGATGGAAGCAGGACTGGTTAATGCAATTCCATCCAAAAAAATGTAACATCCTCAGCATTACTCAACAAAGAAATCCTATCATCTTCTCATATAAACTACACGATTTCATCATTGAAAAAGTAAATCACGCCAAATATCTCGGCATTACACTCCAAAGTAACCTCAAATGGGAAAAACATATCAACTCCATCACTAATAATGCAAACCAGGCACTAGGATTTCTTCGTCGCAACCTAAGAATAAGCTCTTCAAAAGTGAAGACAATGCTTACAAAGCTATAGTTACGCCTAAATTAGAATACTCCTCCAGTGTCTGTGACCCGCATAAAAAAGCTCAAATATATCAACTAGAAAAAGTACAACGACGTGCAGCCAGATTCGTAACAAACAGATATCACAACACAAGCTCAGTAACTAATATGATAGACACCCTCAATTGGCCCACACTTGAAACACGCAGAACAAAATTCCGTCTCATCATGCTTTATAAAAATATCCACCATGTAGTTGCCATCACTCCTCCTGATAATATCCTTGTTCCTATCGACCGCAGATCCAGACTCAGCAGGTACCATGGCTCTAGACATATACAAACATCAAAAGATCATTCTACCCAAGAACAGTCATCCAATGGAATTCACTAACTCCCCATATACACGAGGCAGCCTGCAGGGGCGTTGCTTGGCATACGCAAATACGCACGTGCGTACGCTGTTTGGAAATGAATAAAAAATTAAAGTGCTCGAAAAATGCAATAAAATGTGATGCATAACCCGGGTTAAGCATATTTTCTATGTGAGAGATGTGTTTTCATATCGAAAACACTTAAACTGTCTTAAAAAAAAATCGACTTCATAGAATACGCATGTTTACCTTTGCGTGGTCACGTTTCTTTTGGTGGTGACATACATAACATTATTATCGACTGCGCTTTATTGTTGTTTTCTACTATGTATCCGAATGGATTGTTTACAAAGCGGGCGATTTTAAGAATGGCTTCTAATTTGATTTCGCCCCCGTACATAGATGTTTTCGACGGAAAATCAGACCAGCCAACATCCCATCCAGTGCAGATAAAATACAATTGTTGACTGCTGACTTGAGCAATGTTCATTTGTATAAGTTTCCTGTTAGGTAGGTTTAACCTTAGTGTCCTCTGTGCATGAATGTTAATAATAATAATAATAATAATACTAATAATAATAATAATAATAATAATAATAATAATAATAATAATAATAATAATAATAATAATAATAATAATAACAATAATAATAATAATAATAATAATACACATGCGTTTTAACGGTCAATGATTATATACAAATTAAGTATATGTAAATCTAATACACATGCGTTTAAACGGTCAATGATTATATACAAATTAAGTATATGTAAATCAGCGATAAACAAACATTAATCTATTTAATGTTCGGGTTTATGTTTGGACGATGCAGTGATATGGTTTAATATACTAAACCGTGGGACAAATTAAAAAAATACTGCGATGCCATTAGTCAAAATATAAATCCGAACATAAAGTGTTCTTTCCAATCAGGAGGCACAGATTATACAAACTCTTTTGTTATAGCTTTATGCAATATGCCGTATGTATATCCCGATTCAATGACGCGACACGTTTTTTTTATATTGAAGGTGAGCGAATTTACAGACGATCTTGTTAAAGAGATTTTCACCGAGTTCCAGCCGGACATTGAGGTTAACGATGTACATTTGCCAGAGAGTGTAGAAGTCGGAAGGCGAAGTGGCAGATTTAATCTCCTGAGCCATTCAAAACCCTCGAGTCGGTGCTTACCCCCGCAACGGAAAACTCCTACACCCATGTTCGAAGATTTCTTTTCGTTCTGCTGTGCATGCCAGTATCGACAGCAAGAGCGGAGAGGTCTTTTTCTACAATGAGACGGGTGAAGACATACCTCCGTAGCACCATGGGAACGGAGCGCATGTCCGGTCTTGCCCTGTTGAATATACACCGAGAGCGATCTGGAAGAGGTCGTTGACGTATTTGCCAGATGAAGGGAGCGCCGTTTGGCCCTTTTAGTTCGTGTGTTATGTAATGCATCAAATACAGGAGACCTTGCATTAATTAGAATGTAAACAGTTTTACGTGTATTGTTTTTTAAAAGTATTTTGCTATAGGTAGAGAATACAAGACGAGATGTAAGTGACTAGAGTTATCGAGTACATATGATAGACATATATAGTTTCTATCTAAAAGATGGATATTTTGCTTTATTATGTCTCTCGTGTTTTAACAATGCAAATAAAGATTAACGTCCTTTTATCCAAAAGTGTTATATCCTATTTTATACCATGCCATATCGGTTTTATTTAGACATACATTAAATGATATACCCCGACATAATTCTAGAATATAAATCTTGAAGGAAGATCACATGTTTTAAAGTTCCGATGCGTAGGAATAAAACCACGAGGGCCGTCGATTATTTCGATTCTACGACAATTCCACCACGAAAATAAGTTTCAATAACATCCAAAATATAGTTTCCGAATTATATGCCACATGATTCAAACAGCTTACATGTGCCTTTTCTTCCTGTTAAAACTTATTTTATATACAGAAACATTGAATTAACTTTGCTTCCAGTGCGTAAGTTCGGTAATAAGTACTTTAAGAAGTAAAGAAACGACATTTTGTAAGTTTATTCTGTAAAATAGATTCACGCACTGTGCGAGGAAAACAACCGTTGGTATATCGGGGCAATAACCCACGGTAAGCTCCCTTCTCATTCTTATGATCATGCGTTGGTTATTGATATGCGACTGTGGTAGAATCGAAGATGATAATGGTATCATATCCGAGTTTATCACGCCATATTTTGCACTATAATATTGTCTCAAACCTCTCTAGAATTCACGTACGGCTTCGTAGAGATAAAAAATACGGGGAGCATACCCCCGGACCCCCCTAGCATGCCGTTTGCGTTCACTGAAAATCAGCCCAGCTACGCCCCTTAGTCACCTGTAGACACCTATAATGTTAATAATTTTAAATTAACACCCAACTGTGCAACTCTGTACAGTTTTTATTTTCACCCCCTAACAAATTGGCGCAGGCACAAAATCTTCTTTTAAGAGGGAGTGCTGTATCGGAAGAAGAGGAGAAGAAGACTGTATATTTATATATGGGGATTAATCAAAAGTAGACTATATTCGTATTTATAACACTAGTCAATTAACCATATTCATTCATGAATCAAACCAAAGATCTGTCAAGGTCCCTGATTAAAACAGTTTTTGTAGAAATACATTGCAAAAAAAGAGAGAAAAAGTATGACGTTTAAGACAAATAAGTGGAATAAATCAACCAATAACCACAACTTGCACGGGTTTTAGAAATCGCCACTATTACCTTGACCTTTGTGCACTTGAGAGGTCTTGCGGATTACCTCGGATTCGTCCGTTACCAAAGTCAACACAACGACCTTCACCCATCAACAATGGCTGCTGCTAGAATTGCTAGAAATGTCCTTTCCAGGTACCGCGGGTTTTCGTTGCAAAACGTTGTCGGCAAACATGCGCGATGCCTTTCCGTCGTCGCCGGAAGCACCCAGCACGCGCTAAGCGTGAAAAGGAGAATTGACAAGGCCAGGGAAGAGTCCCTGCTCGGTGGTGGCCAGAAGCGTATCGATAAACAACATCAGAAGGTTTGCACTTGACTTCACATTTAGTTGTTTGTTGAGTTATTTGGCTGTTGCAAGCGTATTTTCTGGGGGTCATCGGTGCTTTGACTTTGGATAGTCATCTAGCACTACTGGTTTTAAGTGTATCTGGAGTATTTCACTTAATTTGACCTTCTTTAATTATTCAATCATAAATCAGTTTTATGAAAACAATATCTCTGATAGCTGCAATGCTTCACAGCTTCCGTTCTTATTGCAACATTGATATCCTATTTAAATTAAACAAAAACCATGGAAAATACTGATTCTTGTCTCATTATGTACATAAGTATACGACACTACCACTCTAATGAAACTAATCATGCTGTTTGTTTTTAATTAATATATTGTAAAGTAAAGTGTCACACCAGATTAGCATGTGCAGTACACACACACTAATCAGGGATGGCACTTTCCACCTAGACTGGAGATTCATTTTGGATTTATTTTTTATGAAAAATTCCATAAAAGCGGAAAGTGTCATCCCTGATAAGCCTGTGTGGGCTAAACAGGCTAATTTGGAATGATACTTAACACACATGCATTAAGCCCGGTTTTCCAGAACATGTCTCATCTTAGTTTTATTTATAGGGCAAGCTGACGGCTCGGGAGCGTGTCAATCTCATGCTGGACCCTGGCAGTTTTGTGGAATATGACGCCTTTCTGGAGCATGACTGTACCGACTTCAACATGCAGAGTGAGAAGGTAGGCGTGATTTAGATGAGCCACATTCTTGGAAAATGGGGCTTAATGCATTTGCGTAAAGTGTCGTGCCAGATTAACCTGTGCAGTCCGCACAGGCGAATCATGGATAACACTTTCTGCTTGAATGGTGTTTTTTGTTTAAAGGAATTGCTTTTTTTTAGCAAAAATTCAGTTTAGGCGGAAAGTTTCGCAACTAATTAGCAGGTGCGGACTGCACAGGCTAATTAAGGATGAGTCGACACTTTACACACATGCGTTATGCCCAGTTTTCCCAGAATGAGGCTCATATTTATACGAAATTTCAAGTACTGGCTCACAGGACTGAACAGCTAACAAATATATATGTGCATTGCAGGAATTTTTCTAGCTGTAATGTTTGTTCAAAAGCATTGAAAAGGATCAGTCATAAACCTTTGTCCCCTTTCAGTATCCTGGTGACAGCGTTGTCACGGGCAGAGGTACCATCAACGGTCGCATGTGCTTTGTCTTCAGCCAGGTGAGAAACCTTATGTTATGTTATTACGGAAATCATTGTATTTAATAATGTGAACGTATGTGACTTTTATATTAATAATATTAGTAATTAAAGAACAAAGGTTAAAATAGTGAAAATGTTTGTGACAATTTATTTTATCTGCCAACAAACATTTTCTACAAAAGTTTTATTGGCTTCATTAAAATGATACCAGATCGCTTTATTTTAAACCTCATAAGCATATCAAATTAATACAGATAAGTGAAACAAAACAAAATTGTTTGTTTAATGATCTGGAATTGAATCTTGGTGCAATATAAGCTAGTCAACTACTGGTCGATAACCAAAAGCTGCGGGAAATTACCACATAAATCTATTTGAAATAAAATTGGTACTTAACGTGTTTTTGATTTCTGCTCCTGCGCACTTGTAAATAGAAATCATCAGCTGAGTTTGACATGACACATATAAACAAAAGCTAGTAATCACTGAATTGTTATAAAAACTTGCTGGATTTTTTTCTTAATAAGGAGAATGTGTTTCTGCAATGAATTGTATTCTCATTTGGCAAGATTGACACGGTTTTATTGATACATATATACAAATGTTCTTGGGTTATTGGTACATCGGCAATTGGTCCTTGACCAGTATGTATTACAAGAAATGTTGCAGCAGCTCTAATGTAGTCTTTGTTGTGGAGTTGTATTTAGCATATGTGTGAAGTACAAATAGTTTGAGCAAACAATTGTTTTTCAGTTGTTATGTTTTGCACAAAGTTAATACTACAATTATTGTATTGGTAGCATTTGATCTTTAAGATTCAGTGCTTTAAAATAGCAATCTTTCTTTATCATAAACTAATTATATCGGCTCTTTAACTTAATTTCAGTGTTTTTATATTGAGAACAAGCAACCATTTGTATGTTCCAAAAATTAACTTTGGAAAGTCTGGCAGTGTTGTATAGAACAATTTAACTCAACATTATCATTGTTTTGCTTTGTCTCGTTTTGTTTGCAGGACTTCACTGTGTTTGGAGGCAGTCTGTCTGGGGCTCATGCCAAGAAAATCTGCAAGGTATGTAACCGTGCATGAACCCCTGGGGCTTGGAAGAACATCAGGGAATAATCTACATACGCGTCCTGCGTCTATGACGCACAAATATCGAAATAGACGCATAGTTTTTAAAGATGTGCGTCCACTCAGACGCATTGCTGAAACGAATCCGTTAATGCATATGCGAATCACGATAAGTACGAACCATCTTGAGTATGAGTCAAAAGTGTAGCGATGAACGCTGAGTTTAACTGAATGACGCTTGAAGAATGCAACAAGTCTTTTGATTGGCTCTAGTAGAGCCGCTGTTGTATAATACGAACCAATTAGAATCGACCTTTTAAATAGAGTGTGTTATGATATTTTCTAGAGTCCCCGGATAAAGGCCTGCTTTAACTTTTTGTAACTTAGTCATAAATAATACAGAAATAATGCCCTCGAAATAAGGTGTTGAAGCTAGATCCAAAACAAACAACTCTAAACTTTAATAACGGTGGTCAACGGCTCGCAATTCGGATGTTAACAATAATATTATCAGGCTCGCAATTCGGATGTTAACAATAATATTTTCATTGACTTGAATCAAGTTGCAATGTTCTAACAGGTTACATTCATGTAACAGACACTTTTATAGTCTATGTGAAGGCAAACCCCCCCCCCCCCCCCCCCCNTAGTTTACCTAATAATTCACAGTATTTTTTATAAATTGTAAAGAAAAACAATCTGTTAAACCCTGATTATTGTTGGGAGAGTGGTGCAGGGATTTTTAATGTTTTCAGTAAAAGTCCACACAGGCTTATCAGGGACAACACTTTCCGCTTTTATGGAATTTTTCCTTTAAAGGAGGTCTATTCTAAACAAAATGCAGTCTAGTTGTAAATGGTTGTCCCTTATTAGCCTGTGCGGACGACACTTTACGCACATGCATTAAGCCAGGTTTTCCCTGAACTTGGGAATTGTAAATTAATTGTAAGAGGGCTCATATTTATATATCATTATAGATCATGGACCAGGCTATGCTGGTAGGGGCGCCGATGATTAGACTCGACGACTCTGTTATATATCATTATAGAGTATGGACCAGGCTATGCTGGTGGGGGCCCCGGTGATTGGACTCAACGACTCTGTTATATATCATAATAGATCATGGACCAGGCTATGCTGGTGGGGGCCCCGATGATTGGACTCAAAGACTCTGTTATATATCATTATAGATCATGTACCAGGCTATGCTGGTGGGGGCCCCGGTGATTGGACTCAACAACTCTGTTATATATCATTATAGATCATGGACCAGGCTTTGCTGGTGGGGGCCCCGGTGATTGGACTCATATTTATATATCATTACATATCATGGACCAGGCTATGCTGGTGGGGGCCCCGGTGATTGGACTCATATTTATATATCATTATAGATCATGGACCAGGCTATGCTGGTGGGGGCGCCGGTGATTGGACTCAACGACTCTGGTGGAGCCAGGATCCAGGAGGGAGTAGAGTCACTCGCAGGATACGCAGACATCTTCCAGGTAGTACAATGTGTTAACCCTTTGCATGCTGGGAAATTTGTTGTCTGCTAAAATGTCGTCTGCTGAATTTCTAAAAGTAGCATTTTCTTCGATTTTTTTTCAAAGAATACTATCACAATAACAAACAGTTTGGATCCTAATGAGACGCCAGGTTCTGTGGCGTTTCTGTGGCGTCTCATCTGGATCCAAACTGTTTGCAAAGGCTTTTAAAATTCGGTTCCAGCACCGAAAGAGTTAAAGAGCCGGGGATCAGTTTTATTTATATGCCATACTAACATTCTTTGTTGTTTTTTTTCGTCAAATTTGGAGCTAAATTAAGGCCCCTTTCCGGATCTCAAAAAGTATATATTATATAGGCAAAGGCCTTCAAAACTCGGTTCAAGCACTGAAAGAGCTAACTCAAAAAGCCGGGATCTGTCTTCATGAGCATCATTCTCCATATTTGCATAAAAATACAATTTGTAGTGGTTTTGTCAGGTATTGGAATATATTTAAAGCCAGGGACTTGTATTACTAAAAATCGAACACACAATTTTCAACAAATCATACTTAGCAGCAACATTTACCATAAACTTCAGTTCAGTAATGATATTCATTGCCTTTTTATCTGTTCCACATGAGTTGTTTCAGGAGAATACTTATAATGACATAAGTATTTGCACTTAATTGCAATCTGTCAAGGTTTGGGAAAACTGTGAGTTAATTCAGGTTGGCTGACAGCAGTAAATCAAATTGGAATTTAGAAAAACTTTAAAAAAAACACATGATTTTCATATTTCAGAGAAACGTCAATGCATCCGGAGTCATCCCACAGATCTCTCTTATCATGGGACCATGTGCAGGTATGTGCGGCATCTGTGTCTTAAGACTGTAGAATCCACTTATGTCAAAAACATACTTGGCCCCACCATTCTGTTGGTCAAAATTGTTTATCCAAGGATGTTGAGTACATGAATCGGTCTCTGGTGAAAACGGGCTTTATGCATGTGCACAAAGTATTTCCACGACTAGCCTGTGCACATGTTTGTCTGGGATGAAAATTTCTGGTTTTATGGATTTTTTTGTATAAAGAAAATAATTTATTATCTTCTAAATGAAAATAAAGTCTAGGCGGAAAGTGTCGTCCCTGATTAGTCTGTGGGGATTGCACAGGCTAATCTGGGATGAAACTTTATGCACATGTATTAAGCCCAGTTTTCCTAGAAACCGACACAAATTTATTGGATTAGATAACCACATGCTGTACTGGAACCCCAATATAAAAGCTGATAACTTGCCAAAGTTTGGTTGAAAATTGAAAGCTGGTCAGTTAAGGAATTTGAAAGGAGACATATCCATGAAACTCTTCACAAAAATGTTAAATTTCATTTGAAAAGAGAATTTCTCTTAATTTTTGTTATATGTGTTCTTAATAGTATATAAATAAAATGCTGTGTATGGCAGTTTTTTGTTCAGTGCTGAACTATTTTTAATAGAAAAACATGCATAAATTAGCATAAATTATATATGCTTGAATTATTTCCTACAATCTTATTCAGTTTTGTTCATGCATGTGTAACACAAGTTTACTGAGGTAATCACAATATATTTGATGTGGTATTCTTTAATCGATGTTATTCAATTTAAACATTACAAGGAAACTATGTATACAACATTATAGTTTGCATAAAGATTTACTGTCAGGATAATATTGCTAAGCTTTACCCAACTGTTGCCTCACATATGCAAAAATATTCATGAGTTATTTCTAAGATTAAATTTTATACAGTTAACCAATAGAAATAAACGCTCAAATGTTATAAGCAGTCTTATTGGTCAATCTTTTGAGTTGAGATTAACTTTGAAAGAAAGAGCATTCATAGTCTTGAAACCTGGTGCTCACAATTTGAGCCTCTCTCTGGGAAAACAGGTCTTAATTAATGTGCATAAAGTATCGTCCCAGATTAGCCTGTGCAGTTTGCTCAGGCTTATCAGGTACAACACTTTCTGCCTTAACTGAATTTAAGCTAAGATGAGACTTCCTTTAAACCAAAAATACCATAAAAGCAGAAAGTTTTGTCCCTGATTAACATGTGAGAACTGCACAGGCTAATCTGGGACAACACTTTTTGCACATGCATTAAGCCCCGTTTTCCCAGAGCAAGTCATTTACTGTTCTGTGACAACTATGTTGCAGGTGGCGCTGTGTACTCCCCGGCTCTCACTGACTGGACGTTCATGGTCAAGGACACCTCATATCTGTTTATCACTGGACCTGATGTCGTCAAGGTAAGGACACCTCATATCTGTTTATCACTGGACCTGATGTCGTCAAGGTAAGGACACCTCATATCTGTTTATCACTGGACCTGATGTCGTCAAGGTAAGGACACCTCATATCTGTTTATCACTGGACCTGATGTCGTCAAGGTAAGGACACCTCATATCTGTTTATCACTGGACCTGATGTCGTCAAGGTAAGGACACCTCATATCTGTTTATCACTGGACCTGATGTCGTCAAGGTAAGGACACCTCATATCTGTTTATCACTGGACCTGATGTCGTCAAGGTAAGGACACCTCATATCTGTTTATCACTGGACCTGATGTCGTCAAGGTAAGGACACCTCATATCTGTTTATCACTGGACCTGATGTCGTCAAGGTAAGGACACCTCATATCTGTTTATCACTGGACCTGATGTCGTCAAGGTAAGGACACCTCATATCTGTTTATCACTGGACCTGATGTCGTCAAGGTAAGGACACCTCATATCTGTTTATCACTGGACCTGATGTCGTCAAGGTAAGGACACCTCATATCTGTTTATCACTGGACCTGATGTCGTCAAGGTAAGGACACCTCATATCTGTTTATCACTGGACCTGATGTCGTCAAGGTAAGGACACCTCATATCTGTTTATCACTGGACCTGATGTCGTCAAGGTAAGGACACCTCATATCTGTTTATCACTGGACCTGATGTCGTCAAGGTAAGGACACCTCATATCTGTTTATCACTGGACCTGATGTCGTCAAGGTAAGGACACCTCATATCTGTTTATCACTGGACCTGATGTCGTCAAGGTAAGGACACCTCATATCTGTTTATCACTGGACCTGATGTCGTCAAGGTAAGGACACCTCATATCTGTTTATCACTGGACCTGATGTCGTCAAGGTAAGGACACCTCATATCTGTTTATCACTGGACCTGATGTCGTCAAGGTAAGGACACCTCATATCTGTTTATCACTGGACCTGATGTCGTCAAGGTAAGGACACCTCATATCTGTTTATCACTGGACCTGATGTCGTCAAGGTAAGGACACCTCATATCTGTTTATCACTGGACCTGATGTCGTCAAGGTAAGGACACCTCATATCTGTTTATCACTGGACCTGATGTCGTCAAGGTAAGGACACCTCATATCTGTTTATCACTGGACCTGATGTCGTCAAGGTAAGGACACCTCATATCTGTTTATCACTGGACCTGATGTCGTCAAGGTAAGGACACCTCATATCTGTTTATCACTGGACCTGATGTCGTCAAGGTAAGGACACCTCATATCTGTTTATCACTGGACCTGATGTCGTCAAGGTAAGGACACCTCATATCTGTTTATCACTGGACCTGATGTCGTCAAGGTAAGGACACCTCATATCTGTTTATCACTGGACCTGATGTCGTCAAGGTAAGGACACCTCATATCTGTTTATCACTGGACCTGATGTCGTCAAGGTAAGGACACCTCATATCTGTTTATCACTGGACCTGATGTCGTCAAGGTAAGGACACCTCATATCTGTTTATCACTGGACCTGATGTCGTCAAGGTAAGGACACCTCATATCTGTTTATCACTGGACCTGATGTCGTCAAGGTAAGGACACCTCATATCTGTTTATCACTGGACCTGATGTCGTCAAGGTAAGGACACCTCATATCTGTTTATCACTGGACCTGATGTCGTCAAGGTAAGGACACCTCATATCTGTTTATCACTGGACCTGATGTCGTCAAGGTAAGGACACCTCATATCTGTTTATCACTGGACCTGATGTCGTCAAGGTAAGGACACCTCATATCTGTTTATCACTGGACCTGATGTCGTCAAGGTAAGGACACCTCATATCTGTTTATCACTGGACCTGATGTCGTCAAGGTAAGGACACCTCATATCTGTTTATCACTGGACCTGATGTCGTCAAGGTAAGGACACCTCATATCTGTTTATCACTGGACCTGATGTCGTCAAGGTAAGGACACCTCATATCTGTTTATCACTGGACCTGATGTCGTCAAGGTAAGGACACCTCATATCTGTTTATCACTGGACCTGATGTCGTCAAGGTAAGGACACCTCATATCTGTTTATCACTGGACCTGATGTCGTCAAGGTAAGGACACCTCATATCTGTTTATCACTGGACCTGATGTCGTCAAGGTAAGGACACCTCATATCTGTTTATCACTGGACCTGATGTCGTCAAGGTAAGGACACCTCATATCTGTTTATCACTGGACCTGATGTCGTCAAGGTAAGGACACCTCATATCTGTTTATCACTGGACCTGATGTCGTCAAGGTAAGGACACCTCATATCTGTTTATCACTGGACCTGATGTCGTCAAGGTAAGGACACCTCATATCTGTTTATCACTGGACCTGATGTCGTCAAGGTAAGGACACCTCATATCTGTTTATCACTGGACCTGATGTCGTCAAGGTAAGGACACCTCATATCTGTTTATCACTGGACCTGATGTCGTCAAGGTAAGGACACCTCATATCTGTTTATCACTGGACCTGATGTCGTCAAGGTAAGGACACCTCATATCTGTTTATCACTGGACCTGATGTCGTCAAGGTAAGGACACCTCATATCTGTTTATCACTGGACCTGATGTCGTCAAGGTAAGGACACCTCATATCTGTTTATCACTGGACCTGATGTCGTCAAGGTAAGGACACCTCATATCTGTTTATCACTGGACCTGATGTCGTCAAGGTAAGGACACCTCATATCTGTTTATCACTGGACCTGATGTCGTCAAGGTAAGGACACCTCATATCTGTTTATCACTGGACCTGATGTCGTCAAGGTAAGGACACCTCATATCTGTTTATCACTGGACCTGATGTCGTCAAGGTAAGGACACCTCATATCTGTTTATCACTGGACCTGATGTCGTCAAGGTAAGGACACCTCATATCTGTTTATCACTGGACCTGATGTCGTCAAGGTAAGGACACCTCATATCTGTTTATCACTGGACCTGATGTCGTCAAGGTAAGGACACCTCATATCTGTTTATCACTGGACCTGATGTCGTCAAGGTAAGGACACCTCATATCTGTTTATCACTGGACCTGATGTCGTCAAGGTAAGGACACCTCATATCTGTTTATCACTGGACCTGATGTCGTCAAGGTAAGGACACCTCATATCTGTTTATCACTGGACCTGATGTCGTCAAGGTAAGGACACCTCATATCTGTTTATCACTGGACCTGATGTCGTCAAGGTAAGGACACCTCATATCTGTTTATCACTGGACCTGATGTCGTCAAGGTAAGGACACCTCATATCTGTTTATCACTGGACCTGATGTCGTCAAGGTAAGGACACCTCATATCTGTTTATCACTGGACCTGATGTCGTCAAGGTAANTTGGCGGATTTCATTGAAACTTGGTATGAGTATATATATGGATAAGACGATGATGCACGCCAAATGGCATTGTACACCATCTGTTAATAACGGAGTTATGGTCCTTTGTATCTTGAAAAAATGCTTTTTACTATAGGCACTTTTGTGTCCGGAGCCATATCTTGGAAGTGCTTTGGCGGATTTCATTGAAACTTGGTATGAGTATTTATATGCATAAGACACTGATGCACGCCAAATGGCATTGTACACCATCTGTTAATAACGGAGTTATGGCCCTTTGTATCTTGAAATAATGCTTTTTACTATAAGCTTAAAGCTGTCCGGAGCCATATCTTGGAAGTGCTTTGGCGGATTTCATTGACACTTGTATGAGTATACTTGGTGTGAGTGTATACATATAGATAAGCGAAAACCCATCACAGGTTCAAATTAGTTTTAATTTTTTTTTTACAAAAGGCACAACCCTTCACTTTTACCTTTTCTTAGATAGTTCTACACCCATCCATAAACTCAATTTGTTTGGCAGGGGATATCAATTCAATGAATTTGCTTGTTATCCTTACATTTTCCTGCAAAGTCTTGTCAGTTTATTAATATTAATTCATAAATTAAATAAAAGTTAAATCTTAGTTCAAAATCAAACAACTGTTAAGTTTTGTATAGCCTGTGATTTCATAGAATTCTTTATAGCTCACTTGGTTGCACATGTCCGAAGTGACTATCTTGTCTATGGAAAAGAGTCAGTATTTTCGGAATTAACCCTTTGCATGCTGGGAAATTTGTCGTCTGCTAAAATGTTGTCTGCTAAATTTCTAAAATTAGCATTTTGTTCGATATTTTTCCAAAGAATACAATCAGAATAGCAAACAGTTTGGATCCTGATGAGACGCCACGTTCTGTGGCGTCTCATCTGGATCCAAACTGTTTGCAAAGGCCTTCAAAATCGGGTTCCAGCGCTCAAAGGGTTAATGATGTTTACAAATAACTGTACCCTGGTAACGCACAATGACACATTCACACCCACATGAATTAAGAACAGTCAAATAAAATTAATAACTCAAAATGGTATTCGGAAAAATAAACAATAGATCGAAACAGACCTAATTTTCTGTCAGAGCTAATATGTCTAGGTTAGTTTTGCAAGCAATTTAAATTTGGGGTATTTAGATTTAACAGTCAAGAGATTGGCAATTTTGTTCCTACACATGTAGCATAAAGCCGTGTGCTCATAAAATAGTTGATATTTACTTCACAGAATTTAATGTCACTGCAGTGGTAAAATAAACACTTTAATTTACTGAAAAGTATTTTACACAGGAATAAACTTAATTCTAAAATGAATTTAATTTATCCAAATTAACAATAAACCAATAGAAACTAGTCTGTCAAATTAGTTTAAGTTAAAATAAGTCTGTGTTGTCTTTATTTTACATGTACGTAGGTCATGACTGACAGAAAACATGCAAAGTACAAGAACAGCATACATCATTTTTAAAACATTTTTTATAGCATTAGTAACAAATATTCATATTATCTTTTGTAAATTCTTTTGCACAACATTATCAAAGGCATTTCGCACATGAGTTTCATACTTTAGTATCGAGTTATCCTGTATCAAATTTGTAAGGTTACATGGCATGTCAGTGTCGAACATTTTGGAACATTTTCTGTAGTGGTGAATGAAGGCTGTTTCTATGGGAACGTCATAAATGTACGAAAATTCTTCTTTTGCTGAGAGTTTTGACACATGGTGGATACCCATTTCCTCGATCAAGTCTGGTTTCACAATTAATTTAGTTCTCTGCAGACTGAAATTTGGTTCTCGGTACAAACTCCTGAAATAGGACATTTGAATTTGACCTTGACCTTCTGTGATATTCTCTGACGTTAAGTTTGCAGAACTTATTTCATAGTCTGGATCGAAGAAAGCGCTGATGAGCCTGAAGGCTGCAATTTTGGTGCTCATAGACTGTAATGCATTAACAAAGTCTTGTTCCATTTCTTCAATCATTTGCGGGAAATCTTTGTGGAATTTCGGAACAATCAATTCATCAATATCAAGGAATGCCACATAATGAAACTTGCTCTTCGCTCTGTACAAACAGTCCTGCGCTGCAAGAATTTGCCCATGATACCAACTCGCCTCACTAACATTTTTTGGAATGTCCCAGGTAGATATTGTCAAAGTTTTCTCCGTTTCATAAAATTTTAACATTTGAGACACTTCCTTGCTAGTGGAATTCATGCTATAGATATAAATGTGGTCCACTCCTAACACTTTCTGCATTTCAACAAACTGAATAATGCTAGATGTCCTTATATCTCCAAAAATTGGTGGCACGCAGACCGCTATAGTAATTTCCCTAGTAAAGGGCAGCAATTCCTCTTGTTTTGAAAGTTTTGAAACAGTTTGATTCTCTCCCCTAGAAAATAAATTGAAAATTGTTGCTGTATTTTTCTGGCCAAGAGTTGCGTGTGTGTCCTTTCTGAATGCATGTCTCTGAGTCTTACAAATAGTTCCATGAATAATGTTCACACAAACAGGAAAACTCAAAATTGTTGATGATTTGTCACTAAGATTATTTACTGTTAGTAAGCGAACTTTTCTGGAGGCTTCCAGTCTGTTTAAGGCAGAGGTTGTTAAATTCATTGTGTATGTAACTCCTCCGTATGCTTTCGCATGGTTGTCACACATTTCGATCTTTGTGCTGACTGCCCATCTGTGTGGTTCATCATCCACGGAACATAAAATTGTGTCGTTTGAGTCTAGCTTGGAAATTGTTAAAATTCTAAGCACTGTTGTACTGTCATTAGAAGTATCCATTAGCTCTAAGTATGCAGAATACACATAAATTTCATCGCTCAATTGCAGAAACTGTCTTGTGCAATAATCCTTACAGTCCTTTGACTGGGTTGAAAACCTGGAGTGGCTTTTTGTCTCAGATATTTTAATGCTTTTTCTAGTTTTTACATCTGTCCCATGCATTCTTCTAATCGATTGCACAAATATCTTAGATACTGTATCATTGCTATGCACCTTTTCTCTGAACAAAGATGCCTTCGATTTCAAATTCACAATTTCATCTTGAAGCAATTGTTTTGCAGTTGCGTTTTTTCTGTTCAAAACTTCCCTTATAAGCCTGCCACTTGACTGAATGTCCTTTACGGCGTCCCTCCATTGTTGATCTTCAAGCCGTTTGAACTCTGACACATTGGTCGAGTTATTGTCTGTCCATTTTATTACATGCAGCAACGTAACTCCATAAACCACAAGCAAGCACGTCAGTAACATCTTCACATCTACCAGGCAAGTCATAATTTATTATTTTCCCTACCTGGATTTAAATGTGAAAAAAATACAACTCCACCAGGTTTCGAGTTATTCGTCCGTGAACTTGGTAATAAAAATGTACACTTAGCTGTATCAAATTGATTCTTAATTTTAAAGTTGTATCCAAATTATATAAAACCTCTTCAGTACTTTGTCGTTAAATATTATACTTACGGTAATCATATACTCTTTATTTCTGATCATTAAATAAGAAGAATGCCTAAGGCAAATGGACCGTTACATTTGCGTTTTAAGGTAAATAACTATGTATACCGGTAATAGACAACGGTATTACCCAACAGCTAAAAGTGAAACATATGTAAAAGTAATTTATACTATACAGCGTGGTATTTTACAATATACATCAAACACATTGCATACCGGTATCGGATTGTCCATGCAATGTTTTATTAGAGTTTCTCAAAATTTTCGTACTTTCGCACACCTGTATTTGTTTTCACAAAATTTTCGGACACTTGTTGTTTTTTTTGAAATATTATGTTTGCATCTAACTGTTTAGACAAAAAAAAATGTATTATATGCACGTGTCCAAAAACTTAATATACAAGTTCTTCAAAAAATCTTCACTTGACCTTTATCCAATCCTATATCAAACACTTGTAGTCATTTAATACACACTGCTCTTCACTAATTCTTAATCCACTAAAACGCACACTGACATTGGCTGAAACCATAGCTTCCTAGTTTCCCCATCTGTTACCTGACAATATTGACTCAAGACATTCCCAATGCAGGCTGGACATCACACTCATGTCAGGGACTGCCTTCTCAATCATGTCCAACAAGCATTTCAAATCCTCTGATCAGGGTCAATAGAAGCATGCCCAACAAGTATTTCAAATCCTCTGATCAGGGTCAATAGAAGCATGCCCAACAAGTATTTCAAATCCTCTGATCAGGGTCAATAGAAGCATGATTGACAGCTGTGGAGGTTGATGTGAAATCCAACCCCTTGATCTTTGGAACCCTCTATCTGGGATCCATATTAAGGGGCATCCATCAAACTCACTAATTGGGTCCTTAATTAGGGGCAGGTCAGCACCCTGTCATCAGATGCTACTATACTAGTTGTTGTGTGTAAATGTTTATTGTTGTTTTACTTCTCCACTGTCTGAGGATGGTCCTCTGATGCTTCTGGTAGCTAAGCTGTCTGAAGCCGAATGTTATCAGTGTCATTCAAGGTCCCACATCAGTGTTGTTATTTTTTCAAGCGGATGTTGACTACTATCAGGAGGTCAGAAGAACTGGGCTCAGTAGGGGCCCTCTTATCTGATGCCTTCTCGGTATGGTGGATGGTTATCTCAGTTGCTCTACTGTCAGATATTGCTTGACCTGAAACATGATTCCGCTACCAGCTGTTTATTCACTATGGGGGCACAGATTTGCATAGATATGAGTCTCACTCTGGGAAAACAGGGTTTAATGCATGTGCTTACAGTGTCATCCCAGATTAGCATGTGCAGTCTGCACAGGCTAATCATGGACAACACTTTCAGCGGTGAATGGTCTTTTTTGTTTAAAGGGAGTCTCTTCATAGCTAAAATCCAGTTAAGGCAGAAAGTGTCATTCCTAATAAGCCTGTGCAGACTGCACAGGCTAATCTGGGATGGCACTTTACGCACATGCATAAATCCACGTTTCCAGAGAATGAGCCTCATATATAGAGTAACTTAGTGCTGTGGTTTATTTTTTAACACATTCAAAATCACCAAAAAAATGCAATAATCCGATTGTAACTGTTGAATGATAATACAGTATTTTGCTGCAAAATATTTATGTTTTTTTTTTAAATAAATATAATGATATATTATTTATAATCAATATGAAAAAACAACAACAACAAATATGTCCCGTTTTGATTTGCTTTTATATCCTGATGAAGATGGAAGATGAAACTTCAATAAAATTGAAATTTGACTTTAATATCCTGTGTTGTTAAGCAATTTGACAATATATTACCAATATTAAATACATTTTACATTTTATTTAATTATTGCATCAGTATGTTGTTTTGAATTCAGTGGGACTGTCCAGTTTGTTGCAAGGTGACTTAGATCATCCACGTTGGAACAACACTTGTTGACAATGTCTTTTTATGCAGATAATTGATTGTTGTCTAGTAGTAATATAAAAACAAATTGCAGGGCTTGCTTTATTGATATAACCCAAAGGGGCAAATCAAAGACTTCCATCCTCCAGGGCCTAAATCATTTCACTCTTTCAGTTCTGGAACCGAATTTTGAAGGCCTTTGCAAACAGTTTGGATCCAGATGAGATGCCACAGAACGTGGCGTCTCATCAGGATCCAAACTGTTTGCTATTCTGATAGTATTCTTTGTTTTTTTTTGTGAAGAAAATGCTAATTTTAGAAATTCAGCAGACAACATTTTAGGAGACGACAAATATCCCAGCATGCAAAGGGTTAATACCCAGTGGTTAGGCCTTTATATCAATAATTCATAGAGGCAAATAATTTTTCGATTCACCATTATCTCTTTTCTTAATAGAATGTGACCATACAAGAACAAGGCAACTTTTGACCTGTTAAATAATTTGATCAAATAAATAAATGATGGAAATGGCTTTACAATAACCATTAACTTAAGAGTACTATGGGTAAAATGTGCTTAAATAAAGCAGTAAAAAAAATCCATTTTATAATAAATAAAAAATGACTTTTATATACAACTTACCATTTTAATTAATTCCAAAGGATTGTTTAATTGTTGAAAACCTTAAATTTACAATAATTATAATTTGATTGTATAGATTTTTTCCATTACGAATAATGCAGCCTTAGCAATCAATCCTAGACAAAGTACACACTCTTTGTATTATGTCTCAATTGTTGGAAAAATAAAATAAAAAAACCAATTGTATAATCAATAAAAAATAACCTTATTTACTACTTACCATTTTAAATAATTCCAAAGAATTGTTAAATTGCTCAAATCCTTAAATTTGGCAATAATTAAAATTTGACTTTCTTTATGTTTCCAAACCTAATACCGGTAATGCAGCCTAAATCAACCCGTCATAAACAAAACACATCCTTTATATTATGACTGAAGAAACCTTAGAATTTTTCAATTGTTCAAAAAAATAAAATAAAAAAACCATTGAATAATTAATAAAAAATAACTTTTATTTACTTCTTACCATTTTAAATAATTCCAAAGAACTGTTTAATTGTTCAAAACCTTAAATTTATTCAATATTTTGTATATTTTTTTTGCATAACAAATTATGCAGCAAAGTCAATCCATCACAACACATCCTTTGTATGTCGATGACTGAGGAAACATTTCAAGTGCCGAGACCAACTTGCCAGTTTGTCTGATCGATCTGTTGGTTAACTTTATCAGAGGGCTTATCAGTTTCTGGAATATATATTACCCCATGTACCAGTTGGTGGAGCAAGTAGATGTATCTTGTAAACCAGTCACAACTTGGCTCTGAAAAGTGATTCTTCAGGTGTTGAAAGTATTTTATGGTATTGCTATTATTGATTTTAAGTGTTAATAATTTGAATACGTAAATCTTTGTCTGGGACCTGCAAAATGACCCTTTTTTCGTCTGAAAGTAGGACTAATGCTTTCGCTTTGGTCAAACATTCTTTAGTAAACTGTGACATCAATACATTATTGTCATCTCTAAATGAACAGATTTACCCATAGCAAGTTTAAAAAAAACACATTGTATAATCAATAAAAAATAACTTTAATTTACTACTTACCATTTTTAAATAGTTTCAAAGAATTGTTAAATTGTTGAAAACCTTAAATTTTACCTAAACTATTATTTGATTTTTCTTTATTTTTCCATATCAAATAATTCAGGCTTATCAATCCATCATCGACACAACACACCCTTTATATTAGGAGTGAGGAAACATTTCAAGTGTGGAGACCAACTTGCCAGTTTGTCTGATGATCTGTTGGTTAACTTTATCAGAGGGCTTACCCCATGTACCAGTCCGTGAGGCTGGTAGATGTATCTTGTAAACCAGTCACAATTTGGCTTTGAAAAGTGATTATTCAAGTGTTGAAAGTACTTTATGGTATTGCTTTTAACGATTTTAGGTGTTTAATAATTTGAATACGTCAATCTTTGTCTGGGACCTGCAAAATGACCCTAATTTGCCCTCGAAAAGTAAAATTGATGCTGTCGTTTTTGTCAAACATTCTACAGACCGTGACGTCAATACGTTAGTTTATGTCACCTCTAAATTTACAGCTTTACCAATTGCAAATATTTGTGATTCAATTTCACCATTTAATAATCCCATTGTATTCATACAAGTGCAGGTTTCTAACGGCTAGTATCGAACCCACAACCTGTAGGAAATGGGTCTTATGTCAAAAGCAGCTTTCTGTTATTTCATCAGGCAAAAATGGGTTTTATGCAAAATACGTAGCTCCAGACCAGCCTGCACATTCACGCAGTCAGGTCAGGAGCTAAACTCTCAGCTATAAAGTTAACCCTTTGCATGCTGGGAAATTTGTCGTTTGCTAAAATGTCGTCTGCTGAATTTCTAAAATTAGCATTTTCTTTGATTTTTTTCAAATAATACTATCAGAATAGCAAACAGTTTGGATCCTGATGAGACGCCACGTTCTGTGGCGTCTCATCTGGATCCAAACTGTTTGNGTTATTTCATCATGCAAAAATGGGTTTTATGCAAAATAGGTAGCTCCAGACCAGCCTGCACATTCACGCAGTCAGGTCAGGAGCTACACTCTCAGCTATAAAGTTAAACAAGGTGTCATGGTCTCATTAGCCAAGGTGTAGCTCCTGACCAGACTGTGCCAATGCTTTATAAGGCTGGTCTGGAGCTACAGATATGGCACCTGATGCGGCTCATACAGCGTGTACTTACTTTGTTTCTAATTTGCTCCTTGTATCATAACACTGTGCTTGTCATTTCACAACAGTTTTTCAAGGAAATGTAATATGGAAAGATGAAACAAGAACAACAGCTTGTTTCTTGGACTTAACTGTCTATATTATAAAAGTGTGAACTTTTCCCCTCAATATAATTCAGATACTGATTTATACCTAGGGCTTTTAATATTGTATTTTCTCTAGTGAGAAATCAGGCACGCTTTGCTAACTTGCTCATTTCAATGAATGTTGAAGTATAAGGAATGTTTTATGAAAAAAAATATTTTTTACTGCTGAGATACATATCAATTTTTTGCCCTCTCCTTTGACTGGCATTTTGTTTTACTGTGTATGATAAGCCATCAGGCTGGGTTGCTGAATCCAGAATGCTTATAGGCAGATATAAACCTGGCAGCCGCCAAGTGTGTTGAATGATAGGTTGATATCAAACATTTCAAAATATGTTATCTATTCCTGGTATCAAATTCACATTGGGGGGAATATATCTGGAGTTGCTATCAACTCTAACCAAAGTGTTTTAGTGTTGTATATTTTATGGACTGCACATTTTTAGCTTGCTGTGTGTCGTTTTATACACTTTAATAATATGATAACAATATGCTCACATTTCTGTTATTTCAATGTTTTCTTTAATTAAATTATAGACAAGTCTTGATTTCATTAACAGCAATTTTGTAAAAAAAGATTCCTAAATCCGGTGCAGACCCTTAATTATGGCCATCACACAACATAGAAAACAGGAAGTTAAATTCTAGAAACATGATAATTGAAATTATTTTATTAATAAAACTTGAAATATAATATGATAATAAAAATAAAAAATAAAAACATAAGAAAGTTCATGACACAAATTAAACATGTGCAGGACTGAGCCTATGAGAGTGGTCAACAGACAAGCTTATATTTTCTAGATAAATAACTTCTAATGCCAAACAAATAAACACAAACAGACACTTCAAATTGTGCCAGGAATGTGATCAGAAAAAATCTTGAGATTTACTAACAGACATGCTGCCATACTGCTTGGTGCAACAAAAGTTCATGTTTTGTAGGAGTGTTTAGCAGTCAAGTAGTCTTGTAAAATTAAATAAAATTGATACCAGAATCTATCATTAAACTTTAATGCATTTTATGTATATATTTGTTCTGTAGGCATGTGTGTCTTATAATAATATGTTTGTGAGATATGTTTGGTAGTTGATTGTTGATTTTCTGTTATTTAATTAGTGGATAAGAACAATAATGAGCCTCCTGATTGAGTTTCTGGTGTTTTATTTTTATGTCCCCCAGTCTTTACTGAGGGACAAATTGTTTTTGCCCTGTCTGTTGGTTTGTTGGTTTGCACAAACTTTAACATTTGGCCATAACTTTTGCAATATTGAACATAGCAAATTCATATTTGGCATGCATGTGTATCTCATGGAGCTGCACATTTTGAGTGGTGAAAGGTCAAGGTCATCCTTCAAGGTCAAAGGTCAAATATATGGGTCTAAATCGCTCAAACGGGGATATAGTGTTTCACAAACACATTTCTTGTTATCCCTCGCCATAGGCGGAGGGATATTGTTTTGGCGTTGTCCGTCCGTCCTTCCCTCCTTCCGTCAGTCCGGCACTTTTGTGTCTGGAGCCATATCTTGGAAGTGCTTTGGGGGATTTCATTGAAACTTGGTATGAATATATATATGGATAAGAGGTTGCTGCACGTCAAATGGCATTGTACACCATCTGTTAATAACGGAGTTATGGCCCTTTGTATATTGAAAAAATGCTTTTTACTAAAGGCACTTTTGTGTCCGGAGCCATATCTTGGAAGTGCTTTGGCGGATTTCATTGAAACTTAATTGGTATGAGTAAATATATCCATAAGAGGATGATGCACGCAAAATGGCATTGTACACCATCTGTTACTAACGGAGTTATGACCCTTTGTATCTTGAATAATACCTTTTCTTACATAGTTCTACACCCATCCATTAACAAAATTCATTTGGCTGGGATATCAATTCAACAAAATTTAATTGTTTGTTATTCTAAGTTTCTGCACTATAATTTCAACTGGTATGAGGATAATCAAGGGCTACAGTCCACTAGTAATTCAAATTCATGTTACATTCACAGTGGAAACCTGGTTGAAGCATATTCTTCATGTATTTATTCCCCATGCAACCAGCACCTCTCATATCTTTATGCTCAATTTCCTTAGATAAGACAAGACTGCTTCTGGCAATTGGCCTTTTTAATGTGTAAATTCTCAAGCATTACAGAATCTTTGTGAACTTGGTGGATAATAATAAACCTTCTATTGAATCGTATAAAAAAAGTATTCTTACATGAAATTCACAGATTTTTTTTTTATGAGGTACAGAAATATTGTTGGTTAAACTGATCCAATAGACAATGTTGATGGATCAGCACATGATTATATAGTTCTCACTAGGACTGCAAGTATATTTCCGTTACCTTGTTTGAATGAAAATAATTTTTACATTATAATTTTTATTGGCTAGTAGGCAACGCACTGTCTGCATTCAGCGATTTTTTTGCCCAATTGGGATAAGTACGAAAGTACCAGATGGGGAAAATTAGAGCCCAAAACCCTGAAATTGGGGAAAATTAGAGCCAAAAACCCTGAAATTAGGAAAATTCCCATTGTGAATTCTTCAAATTGGAAAATTGTCGTATTTGATTTTTTGTTAACAGATACTTTAATATTGATATTAACTGTTGTCAAGTTGTCAATATTATATTTACTAAGGTTCAAGCCATAGAGCTGCATAGGGAAATTAACTAAATGTTGCATTTTATTTTCCGAAACCTTCAATTGGGATTTTTTTGGACCGCAATCGGGAAATTTGTAGTTTTTGCCCGGTTAGGAAAGGGCTGTTTCCCGGTACGTAATAAAGAAGGAAAAAAATCACTGATATGATATGTGGTTCTTAATACACCACTAATTGTGGTAAAATTTCTGTGCGGGAACCGAATTTTGAAGGCCTTTGCAAACAGTTTGGATCCAGATGAGACGCCACAGAACGTGGCGTCTCATCAGGATCCAAACTGTTTGCTATTCTGATAGTATTCTTTGAAAAAAAAATCGAAGAAAATGCTAATTTTAGAAATTCAGCAGACGAAATTTTAGCAGACGACAAATTTCCCAGCATGCAAAGGGTTAAATTCCTGTGCATCAGAACTACAAATAATTGTTTATTGTATTCATTAATATATAAAAATGAAGCAAATATGAAAATAAAATAAACCTTACCAATTTGATGAATGGTATAAGGAAATATAACAGCTTTGATAATAATATTTGTATGGCCTCAAGCATAATGGTGTTGAATCTCAAAATCAGACAGGCAAATGATATAAATGTACACATGGTTTATTTAAATTGCTATTTAATGGCCGAATAAATTAATTATCTTATTGGTGGAGGTATATAACATAGTACACCCTATTGAAATATGTTTGCTTGTTTAACAGTGTACATTTTCTACATGTTGGAAAAAACAATATTCAGAATATTAATAGGCTATTGATAAATACTGATTGTCTTAATAGTTTGGACTTTGTAATAGGGCAGTTCTTTATCAACTCAATTAATGAAAGTTGATAGTTAGAAAGTCTTGTATAAATACTTCAAGATCTTGTTTAAGAGTCGAGTTGAGTTTGGTTTAACGTCACAACTTGACGTAGGGGCTCGGCTCATAGATACTTTGCTATACGATCGCTTGAACAATAAATAAAGAATATTTTAACTATGAACTGGGTTGTTGTTCTGTCTACTATGTGACACATTATTCAGAAAAAAAACATGAACATAAGTCTTTACAGCAATTAGTAGGATGTCAGACAGACACACAGAGCAAAGATAAGGAATTAAGATAAGCCATAAGTCACTACTGTAATATGGAGAAGTAATAAATATACAAATTTGCAGTTTATATAAGACAGCTGAAATGTTGCATTCTTGTGTATCCCAAATACTGGTACTGCTGCAGGTATTACAGGTCGCAAAAATGAAGGAGACACTTGTCTGTGGTGTTATTAATAATACTTAATAAAAGAACAAGGTGTTACAGAGAAATGCTTGGGAAATGTTATGCATGGAATTTGGTATTTATCATGAGAGAAAAGCATTTGAATTGTACATTTTTTGCTGTTATTTATCATATAATTATCATAAAAACTGTCTGTCATTGTATTGAATATTGATACTGGTATTCATTTGAGCCTTGCTCTGGCAAAATGGGGTTTAATGCAGGGAGGACTTTTTCGGCATTTTTTCTATTTTTAGCTCACCTGAGCACAACCTGCTCATGGTGAGCTATTGTGATCGCCTTTTGTCCATTGTGCGTCGTGCGTCGTCCGACGTGCGGCGTCAACATTTACCTTGTTAACACTCTAGAGGTCACATTTATTGTCCAATCTTCATGAAACTTGGTCAGAACATGTGTCTCAATAATATCTTGGACGAGTTCGAAAATGGTTCCGGTTGGTTGAAAAACATGGCTGCCAGGGGGCGTGGCAGTTTTCCTTATATGGCTATAGTAAAACCTTGTTAACACTAGAAGTCACATTTTTGGTCCAATGCTCATGAAACTTGGTCAGAATATTTGTACTAATGATATCTGTCGT
>VMBQ01000655.1:226345-251697 GCA_007657795.1 Dreissena rostriformis
TTTTTTTTTTTTTATTTTTTTTTGTACACTGAAATGTCAAAGAAACAAGTGTTTGAAAATTGAAGTTCAGTCTGCTCTTAAAGTAAAAACATTTTACAACATAATCATTTGAAAAATGAAAAAAAGACAAACATGATTTGATTTATATGTTAGTGAATCTGTGTATATATAATATCATTTGCATATTCTGTTAACACACATTAAACCTTATTTTCATATTTAAAATTTATCCTATTACCAGATGAAAATCGAAAGGTAAACAATAATCGTATAAACTACACAAGAACAAAATCGTCAAAAAATGCGATATTTGATCATTATTAATGAAAAAAGGGAGGAAATAATATGATAAATAGAATATTACATGTATGTGAGTTTTGGATAAAGATCAAGTTTATCATGCAATGCTAAGAACCATGGTAGTGGTCGGCAAGCCTCGCGCTTCCATGGTTCTTAGCCTTGCATGATGAACTTGATCTTTATCCAAAACTCACATAATATTCTCTTTATACGAAATAGGCTTAAAAACATTTATTGACCTTATTGTTTAATGCTGTGCATTTTGTACATCACAGGACCCAATTTTAACTCCAGTTGTAGAATTAACCTTCTTTGGGTTTTTCTTTACAGCATGAACTGTACTATTTGTGTACATCAAGGGACACTTTATAAACTCTAGTTAACGGTATAGAATTACCCTTCTTTAGGTAATTCTTTACAGAATTAACTTAACTATTTGTCTAAATTCTGTGTTTTTTTGTGTATTTTCAGTCAGTGACCAATGAGGATGTGACACAGGAACAGTTGGGAGGAGCCAAGACACACACATCTGTGTCAGGTATTTGAATGCTTTTGACAACCTAGCACATTTTGCCTTGCAAACAATATTTTTTTTTTCTAAGGTGACAATTTGCTCCCTGTTTTTTGTTTGTTACAATTCTGTGTATATGCTTTTTATAAACGTCAATTGAAGTTAGTATTAACTAATGGTAAGAACAACACAACAAGTGTTGCCGCTTAGAAGTTTAATTTAAAAGTGCGACATCTGAAACAGGGTACCGAGTTATTGTTCCTGGAAGCTCTGGTCGGTTACACAATGCTAATGGTGGTAGATTATATAGTCTTTTTAATAATACAACATTCCCTTCTGTTGCACATACAGGTGTGGCCCACCGTGCCTTTGACAATGATGTGGATGCGCTGCTCCAGCTGAGGGAGTTCTTTGACTTCCTGCCACTGTCCAATCAGGATCCAGCCCCTATCAGGGACTGTTATGACCCTTGGTCAGTAGCTTTACACAGTCTTTGTTGTTACCTGGGCTTGTATTCACCAACCAATTCTTAGACCTAATAATGTTCTGTTCTTAACCCTTTGAGCGCTGGAACCGGATTTTGAAGGCCTTTGCAAACATTTTGGATCCAGATGAGACGCCACAGAACGTGGCGTCTCATCAGGATCCAAACTGTTTGCTATTCTGATAGTAGTCTTTGAAAAAAAGTGAAGAAAATGATGATCTAAGAAATTCAGCAGACGACATTTTAGCAGATGACAAATTTCCCAGCATGCAAAGAGTTAATATTAAAGAATAGTCTTAGACTTAATGAAAATACCTCAGAGTTTGTATAAATAGGGGCTAAAAGTGATGCCTATATCACAAACATAAAAATTGTTCTTAACTAAAATTATATAATTATAGGTGTTAACTGCCATGCTAGACTTGACTTTCAAGTAATTTTAGCAGATAACAATAATAATAATTAGAATATTCATTATTTTTTAGACATAATTCTAAGAATGGGTTGGTGAATCCGGGCCCTTGATTTAGTTTGTACCTTGAAGTATGGAAATGCCTGTTTTCTTGAAGTTGTGCTGATGGTTTTTTTATTGGGTAAGGCCAGAATAGGACAGAATAGTTAGAATTGAATCATTTTAACTAAGTTTGCATTTAAAAAATTGAAATTATTTATAGCAGATTAATCAATAGATATATTCAGTGTTTCAATGTAATTAAATTCTTACTCTTTGAATTTATCTGACAAAGAAGAGAGCACTTAATTAAGTTGCATAAATTGTTAAAATATTAGCAATTCATCAAAGGGAGGCTACTATTACAGGGACCGCATGGTGCCAGGTCTTGATACAGTTGTCCCCCTTGAGTCCACAGCTGCCTATGACATCATCGATGTCATTCAGGGCGTGGCCGACGACAGTCAGTTCTTCGAGATCATGCCAAGCTACGCCAAGAACATCGTGGTTGGCTTTGCCAGGATGAACGGACGCACTGTGGGCATGATTGGTAACCAGCCAAAGGTTGCAGCTGGTAGGACGATATTTTTGGCAAAATTTATGTTAGCATTTTAGTGTTTTTAGACAAATAAAGCATGTTATTGAACCAAGTTTTATCTTGAGTCATGTGTTTTGAGATATATATTAGATCCCCAACTCTTGGAGGTTGTTTTCTTGTTTGCATATGACTTTGGATGCAGAAAGCATAGCAGATTTTGAAACTAAGCCTAAAATTGTTCCAGCTAACCAATTGTCTGTTTCTATGCTAGGTTGCCTGGATATCAATGCGTCGGTGAAGGGCGCAAGGTTTGTCCGATTCTGTGATGCCTTCAACATCCCCCTGGTAACCTTCGTTGATGTACCAGGCTTCCTCCCAGGTACGAAATGACATTTTTATTGAAGAGGCTGTTAGCTGAATTGGCCTTTAACCCTTTGAGCGCTGGAACTGGATTTTGAAGGCCTTTGCAAACAGTTTGGATCCAGATGAGACGCTACAGAACGTGGCGTCTCATCAGGATCCAAACTGTTTGCTATTCTGTTAGTGGTCTAAGAAGAAAAATCGAAGAAAATGCTAATTTTAGAAATTTAGCAGACAACATTTTCAAACAAATTTCCCAGCATGCAAAGGGTTATATAAGCCTTGTTCTGGGAAAACTGGGCTTAATCCATGTGTGTAAAGTGTCATCTAAGATTAGCCTGTGCATTCCGCACAAATTTTGGTTAGAAGAGACTGTCTTTAAACAAAACATTCTATAAAAACGGAAAGAGTCGTCCCTGATTTGCCTGATGGAACGGTTTGAAATTCAAACTATTAATGTTGACCAAAGTGTGAAATTAGAAGAAACTCTGCAAACGCTCAATGCCAATAGTATTGTGATTATTATTTGTAGTAATATTTTCTCTTTGAATTCAAGACAAACAAGTTTATCAATAGGTTCCTTTACTTCTTAACTTTATACACACATATTTTGTGAATAAGATGGTATGCAATAATAAGGCTTGCATGACAAAATATGAATAAGAGGGTATGCAACATTAAGACTTGCAGGAATAAATATGAATAAGAGGGTATGCAACATTAAGACTTGCAGGACAAAATATGAATAAGATGGTATGCAGCATTAAGACTTGCAGGACAAAATATGAATATGCATCTTCAGCTTTAATCAAGTTCAAAACAAATGAATTTATGCATTGGAAGCTTAAATATACTGAATAATATTTTTAATGCTCAAGCGTTGTATCATTCCAAAAGTGTAGTGTATAGTCCTGTCCTTAAGTTTAAATAAATCACTACCCCGTATCTTGTTTCCATAGGAACCAACCAGGAATATGGTGGCATCATCCGTCACGGAGCCAAGCTGCTGTTTGCATATGCTGAGGCCACTGTCCCTAAGATCACTGTCATTACCAGGAAGGTAAACAGAAAAGTTTGTTTCTAAATTGGTATTGTTTACAAAAGGTGCTGTGAAGTTGTTGTTGACTGTTGAAAAATGTGTGATTTTGAAACAAAAAAGTTGTTGTGGACCGTTGAATGTGCTAAAGGGCAAGACCTCTGAAATCTTGAAAGCAAGAGTTATGGTTCTGAAGCATCGCTCTTTTGCTCATTTAGATGTACGAATATTTTAAGTTCAAAGCTGATACTTCTTATAAGAAAAGAGTTCTTTGTACCTATGTTCATGTATTTTGACCCGTTAATGTATAAAAATAAAATCTGCATGAACTCCGTTGTAATTAATTGAGCATTGTTCTTGGAAAACTGGGCTTAATGCATATGTATGTTAAGTGTCGTCCCAAATTATCCTGTTTAGTCTGCACAGGTTAATCAGGGACGGCACTTTCTGCCTAAACTGTTAATTTGGTAAAAAGAGACTAACTTTAACTTGAAAAATACCATACAAGCTGAAAGTGTTGTCCTGATTAGCCTGTGTGGACTGCACAGGCTTATCTGGGACGACACTTTACGCACAAGCATTAAGCCCAATTTTCCAAGAGCGCAGCTCAATTGTTTCTACTATTTGCAGGCGTATGGTGGGGCGTACGATGTGATGAGCTCCAAGCATCTCCGTGGAGACACCAACTATGCCTGGCCCACGGCTGAGGTGGCTGTCATGGGGGCCAAGGTATTACGCTGGAGATTCAGGAGAATTTGAAATTGAGTCATTTGACAAATGTGGCGTGTTCTGAGAAAACTGGGCAAAATGTTTGTGCGTAAATTGTCATCCCAGATTAGACTGTGCAGTCCGCACAGGCTAATCAGGGACGACAATTTCCGCTTTTATGGAATTTTTGGTTTAAATGATGTTTCTTCTTAGCGAAAATCTAGTTTAGGCGGAAAGTGTCGTCCCGGATTAGCCTGTGTGGACTGCACAGGCTAATCTGGGATGAAACTTTACGCACAAGCATTTTGCCCAGTTTTCTCAGAACACGCCACAAATCAGCTCCAATATAGAAGCTCTCCAACTTTTTGTGCAGTGATAAATGACAATCTTAATTTACAAACATGAACATTGTCTTAACTGATCAATTTTAAACGAGCCTCGTTCTGGGAAAACTCGGCTTAATGCATGTGCGTAAAGTGTCATCCCAGATTAGCCTATGCAGTTGGCACAGGCTAATCAGGGATGACACTTTCCACTTTTATGGATTTTTTTTTAAAGGAATTATTTTCTGAACGAAAATCCAGTTTAGTCAAAAAGTTTTGTCCCTGATTAGCCTAGGCTAATATCGGATGACACTTTATTCTAATGCATTAAGCCAAGTTTTCCCAGAACAAGGGTCATTGGTCAATTAAGTCCATGTTTGTAGATGTAAATTATCATTTAACTCAGCACAAAAGTTTGAGAGCTTGTAAATTGGAGTTGCTCTGTCAGATGGCTTGATGGTGAGCTATTATGCTGGTCAGTCCACATCAAATGTAAGTTTGTTGGGTTGAAATATTCCCACATGTTATGAGCAATAAACATGAATTTGTCATCACCCTCCAGTAAGACTTGTTTTCACGTTGAATTTAAATCCAAACATTCCAGAGTTATTTGCCCTTGAACAAAGCAGTGTGGGGTATTAGTGATATTAGTTACATAAACATATGTAACAATAATTTCATACAATTGTGTTTTATTGGATTTATCATTATTTTAATGGTGTTTCAATACAAATACAACCATATAAGTATTTCCTGACTAAGAATTTAATTCAGAAGTTTGTTTTTTCTGATTTGGGATGTTTTCATTTCCATCGGTACAAATTTTATTATTAAGACAACAGATTCCATGTCTTAAATGGTGTTTAAATACAAATACAACCATATAAGTGATTTCATGACTTTAATTCCCATTGGTACAAATAATATTATGACTACAACAGATTCCCTGTTTGAAAATGGATATGAGCGGCTCTCTGGGAAAACCGGGCTTAATGCATTCGCTTAAAGTGTCGTACAAGAGATTAGCCTGTGAAGTCTGCACAGGCTGATCAGGCACAACATTTTCCGCTTTTATGAACTTTTTCTATTAAAGAAAGTCTTTCTAAACAAAAAACCTGTATACGCATAAAGTGTCGTCCCTGATTAGCCTTTGCGGACTGCACTGGCTAATCTGGGACAACACTTTACGCACATGCATTAAGCCCCGTTTTCCCTGAGTGTGGCTGGATATGAATGCCCTACGTGTTTGTGTACAGGGAGCTGTGTCTATCATCTTCCGAGGCACAAAGGACCAGGCCAAGAACGAGGCTGAATACGTAGAGAAGTTTGCCAACCCTTTCCCAGCTGCAGTCAGAGGTATGATACATGGCTTGTAATGCGGTTGAAGATAGCCATTCATCTCCTATTGCATGCTAGAAACTCATGTTTGTTAAAATATTAGCCTCATCTGGGAAATCTTTGCTTTGCATCAGGGTTATGTGTCATCCCTGATTAGCCTTTGCAGTTTGCACAATCTAATCAGGGATGACTCTTTCCACTTTTATGGAATTTTGTGTTGAAAGGAAGCCTATTCTAAACCAGAATCCTATTAACCCTTTGAGTGCTGGAACCGGATTTTGAAGGTTTTTGCAAACAGTTTGGATCCAGATGAGACGCCACAGAACGTGGCGTCTCATCAGGATCCAAACTGTTTGCTATTCTGATAGTATTCTTTGAAAAAAATCGAAGGAAATGCTAATTTTAGAAATTCAGCAGACGACATTTCAGCAGACGACAAATTACCCAGCATGCAAAGGGTTAAGGCGGAAAGTGTCGTGCCTGATGTGCCTGTGCGGACTGCACAGGCTAATCGGGAATTATGCTTTACGCACATGCTTTAAGCCCACTTTTATAAAAAAAATGAGGCTTATATAACTATGTTTTTTTGCCATGGGAGAAAGGCTAGCAAATTCCAACTCACTTATACATACATTAATGAGGCATCACTATGGGTTAAGGTATTTATCCAGAATGGTAGAAAAAAAACTTTGGGCTTGGTTAAGCTACGATAGACATGTTGCATACATATACATATTCTTCAGAGGCTAATGTCACATTTTGTGAAAAGCATTATCTTTTATATAAAAAAAAAAGCATCATTACGCTACAGCACTCAGCAATTAAAACTTTTTGCTTCCAGGTTTTGTTGATGATATTATTGAGCCCAGGACAACTCGTAAGCAGATTTGTCAGGACTTGGATGTGTTGGCCAGCAAGAAGCTGGAAAATCCCTGGAAGAAACATGCCAACATGCCGCTGTAAACTGCCTGAGAAATTAATGTTTGGTCCATAAAATTAATGATATTGACTTTAGAGTAGATCTCTTGTTAACTTAAACACAAAGATACCAAGGACTGGTTCTGCCCAGGAAAAGGACTAGAGAGCATTTCAATAAGCCTTTGGTTTTTGATGCAATCAAGCTAAACAAATAATAGGTTTCAGGCCTTTTTCTGCCTATCTCACGGGTCCGATAGTTGGACCCATTCCCCATGCCAAATATGAATATTTTTTCCCCAATTCTCAAAAAAAATCCCCCCCCCTCTTATGACTTATGATTATTAGAATCTATAGCTCAATTTTATTTTTTAAACAACCTACAAAATATATAACCAAAATTTATATGATTTTTATCCAAAATTGCTGTAAAACCCCCTGCCCAAATAATGCTTTTGTCGATGAAAATTCTTCCCCATTTGGAAGATTTCACGACTCGAAAAATCCCCATTTTGCTAGGTACTTTTTCCCCAAATAGACAGAAAAAGGCCTGGGTTTAAAACTTAACTTAACATCAAGACTGTTACTGATTTGTTTTATCATATAGCATGTTTTATCATAAGTTGTTTTGTGTTATTTTTAGAGCATGCTATCAGGAAAAATCTATTGTATATTTTGATATCAAATAGTGGTTTATTTGGTTGTTTGTATTGTAAATGTTGTGATTATATGTAAACAGACATTTATTAAAAAGTGCTGCTGTAAGTTTAAACGCTAAGAAAAGAGCGTTCTCACAATTTGGTAATTATGTTAATACAGATACATTGTGTTTGTGAGAATATGTTTGCTACATGTTTATGGACCATAATTACGTTAAACTGGTTACTCTGAATAACTGGCTATTTGGACTCAGTGTGCCATGTGTTTTATTTATTGTGTCTTTTAATTATGTCTGAAAGAACAAATTGTTCAGTCATATTTGAATTCCCAAGGTGTGAGATTTAAAAAATGTATTGTTTATAACGAAGTTTTTGTTTGAAAATTATAATAAAAATATTTCATGATTGTAGAAATGTTATATTTATATCAGTTCAATTAATACATTTGTTTCATAAAATCATGACTGATAGTATATTATAAATAAAAACAAAACAATTCTAGGCAATTTATGTAATTAAGTATACATAACTTGTCTTATTTTGAGTATGGTTTGCTTCACAGATTCAACTGCATGCAGTCAAACTTCACAAAGGTTTGGAAATAATGAAAGTTATGTCTAAACCTTTGTATATAATTATTGGCATATTAGATAACCAATATATAACAACATTGTATGGAACATGTTAAAACAATTTCATGTCCTCATATTTCTTGTACGAGATTTCATAGTGATATAATAGGCAGAGCTTTACATCAATACAATTTTTATGTGTATATACAATGTATGCAAGATTTACCATAAGTACTTGTATTTTGTAACAAAGCTTATCTTAAAAATGTAAAGGTAGTGTTTTTAGCTCGGCTGTTTTTGAAGAAAACCCGAGGTATTGTCATAGCCAGCTCGCCGTCCGCGTCGTCCGAAAACTTTAACATTTGCCCTAACTTTTGCAATATTGAAGATAGCAACTTGATATTTGGTATGCATGTGTATCTCATGAAGCTGCACATTTTGAGTGGTGAATGGTCAAGGTCATCCTTCAAGGTCAAAGGTCAAAAAAACAAAACTGCAACCACAGCTGAGCGTTGGCACCCGCTATGCTGTGCTCTTGTTGTATTTAATTGTCAGTCTGACTTTAATACCTTTATTGCATGTGCATAAATTTATGAAATCACTTTCTTTGTTGTGTTTGTATTTCGAGGTTAATGAGGTCCTTTCTGAGCCTTATGAGGCTACATTATGTGTGGACCCGGAGTGTGCCCCAGCACTCCTAATTAACCCTTTGCATGCTGGGAAATTTGTCGTCTGCTAAAATGTCGTCTGCTGAATTTCTAAAACCAGCATTTTCTTTGATTTTTTTCAAAGAATACTATCAGATTAGCAAACAGTTTGGATCCTGATGAGACGCCACGTTTTGTGGCGTCTCANTGGATCCTGATGAGACGCCGCGTTCTGTGGCGTCTCATCTGGATCCAAACTGTTTGCAAAGGCCTTCAAAATCTGGTTCCAGCACTCCTAATTAACTTACTAGTCTCACCAAAGTTGGGACCAATTACAGCTGCAATTTCCAGCTATTTTGTTGTTACTTTAAGATTTTTCAATTTTGGTGTGCTCTTGTGTTTTGGGGGGGAAGCCAGGGTACCCGGAGGAAACCCCACCTGTCTGTTATGGTGACCACCAACCAAACTCACATGCTGCCGGGAACGGGAATTGAACCCAGGTTGCCTAGGTGAGAAGGGAGTGTACCAACCACTGCATTAGCCGGGCAGCACTTTCTTTGTTATGAATTTTGCTGTTTCATGGATACTATTTACCAGAAGTCTCAGTTTTTTAATATATTTAATTGAATCCCTGTCTGGGGAAAATGGGCTTAAAGCATATGCATGAAGTATCGTCCTTGATTAGCCTGTTCAGTGGCCTTTATTGAATTTTTTGTTTGAAGGAACTCTCTCTTTAAAGAAAGTCTATCCTTGGCAGAAAGTGATGTCCCTGATTAGCCTGTGCAGACGATACTTTATGAACAGGCATTAAGCCCGGTGTTCCCTGGGACTGGCTCATTTAAATGTATCTTGGTAGATCTATGTGTTTTTTTTTTCTATTCTGTCTACAGCTCAGTTGGTGGAGCATTTGAGGTCCCATCCTCATACTAGTATTTAGCATGACAAATAACTTTAAAAAATAGGCCAGGAACACTTGTGTTGTTGATATCCATTACTAGTTATTGCATAACTCAAAGACCTATAATACATATATGTATTGTGTATGTCTTTGCATAACTTGACCAATAAATGGGTGCTCATATTTTTATTTTGTAACAAAAACATGAAAATTTGCATTGGTTAAACATCATTTAAAGCAATAATTATATCTCGTATATATTTTTGCCATTATTCGAGCACTACTTTAAAGACACTTTTATACGCAATACGAATGAGTTTGACTGGCATGTTTTGAGCTACAGTGTACTGTACTTTTAACAACGGATTTCTTGTGTGAGAACATATCACAGATTTCTGTCCATATGTATATGTTGCATGAAGACAGTTAAAATAGTTCTCTTTCAAACATCGCAATCGTCACCAGAATTATAGTCATTGTCATCATCAAGGTCACGTGTAGTTATACATATACAAATCAAGATAAAATCTTCTAATCACAGATAACACTCAATTTTGGAAACATATTTCCATTTTGCTATTTTTTTAAAGAATGGAATGTTTATGCGCGAGGTACGTTCATCACGAATTCACACTTATTGGCACAATCTGAGCATGCGCATTGACTAATTGAGCAAGAAATTCTCTTAAATTACGTCATACACTTTGATATCGTGCGAAGGTAGCTCCCTTCAAAACGTTACTGAACATTGACTTCATTCTGGCGCATTCTTTCGAAATTGACGTCACGCGGCTAAGTGACGTCATACATATATCACGTAATATTTACGCCATGTTTGGTTATTCTGTTTGTGGTTTTCTGACGACAAGTATACCGTATACATTTGTATATTTCCTGCTATTGTTGCAAATATAATGGCCCATGGCATTCTTGGAACTATGACATCATTAAATGGGACGAAGATTGCATATGACGTCACCGCAAATATCACGGATGTGATGCAGAAAAAGCCTGTAAAATACAAACGAATACGTTAATCAAATAAACAGATATTGTCAGTTGCGCTATAGAAAACATGCAAGCTAACCCAAACATTTGATTGATTGATTGATTTATTTCAATATACAATGTCAGTATTCATGACAATACAAGTATAACACACACATGTTCTTAAGTAAGAAAGAAACATGCATGAATTAACAAATGCATAAGTGAAGCCATGACACCAATCATTATATATCAAGGATGACACAAAAAAGCGTTTGAAAAACACTTATTTCCATTGTGGTCCTTAATTTCCATTGTGGTCCTTAACATATTGAAACATGTAGGACAATTTATAAATTTTCTCACGGCCATTTCCTCACTATTCGACGAAATAGTAAAATCAAGCCATTATTCATTTTACTTCGATGTCTTCATAGTAGTAGATCTATTAGTAGATTCTACATTATGCAATTTAAAGTGTAAGTTTAAAAAATAATAGTTTTCACATCTCAATCTGTGAAACTGTCCGTATCAAATAACGAATGCGACTTACCGGCAAGAAATGCGTTGAGTAGGATAATTGCATTCGATCTCTGAGGTACTGAACGCAGCTGAGCGCTGCTTAGCAACACGAAGGTCAGCCAGGTCACGGTCAGAGACAACAGTTGTAGCAGACGACAACTATCTAATGAACCTAAAAACACAAAATTACATTAAAGAAGTATTTTTAAACGCCAGTTAGAATGAAACTTTCATTTATATTTCCTGTAAATACGTTTTAAGTTTTTTGTTGTCATTCACATCGTCGGAACCCAGGTTCGCTCATGTACGTTCTTAATCGATTGAATACAATACATTGATAATGGAAAATATGCGAAGTTGGGACATGGCATGAACATATAAACTACAACATCTCCGGGATGGGAATTTTCTTTTATTTTTGCACTATCCCGATCACCCTACTTAAAATAAAAAGTTTGGTAAAATGACGATTTCCAAAATATTTGTTATAGATTAAAAAAAAAGAGCATGTATACATTTTTTTTTTTAACAAGCAAATGTACACTCCTGACTAAGATTTTTTTAATCTTGACGCTTGTAACACTTTTCCTCGGTTGTTTGAAAATATGTGTAGTAATAAAGTCATGTTTATAATTCGCTGCTTTTAGCTAAAGCCTGTGTAACCCACTAGGTTTTGCTTCCGCAGTTCCGCAATTCTAATCCCGAGAATGATTTTTTTCTTGCAACTATCATTAATTAAGACTATTCAAAACATTATGAATGTGTAACTAAACATATTTAATGAATCTTTTTCAAAAATATATTTTTTTTTACCAGGTTCCTTTAAATTTCTTCTGTTATATGCCACTTAGCGGGGCATCAATATAGAAATAAATCTGTACTAAAACTAATGACTCAATACCTTGTAGAGCAAGAAGTGATGACATCCCACTGAAGATTTCAGAAGCCTGCGACGGGTAAAGCTGCACGCAACTCATAGTCTCCGGAATGCAAATCCGCGTTCTCCATAGCCCCATATTGACCAATAAACTGGCCCTAATTGCGAAAATGTCAATGACGTGATCATCTTGGTTGATAGAGACGTTGACTCTGACGTAATCATCGCTGTACAAGGTCGCTTTCGGTAACTCACGTTTCGTCCTTGAATATCTATACGAGTTATATAGACGTTTCCAAAAGGTTGCGTTATTGGTATCCGTGGCAACCGAATTGGCGTCTGAATATGTTGCAGACGACGCATTGTCAAGCGTACTATTTTCCATGACCTCGCCCACTTGCACTATGAAATTTCCACATGAGTTACACATGTCGAGTCTAATCGTAACTGAATGCCATGTTTGGTCATAAACAGCCACGCACTGAAGTAGACTCGCAACCAGGAGCGAGGTCAAGATCACCGTGGTATCCATAGTAACGCTCGAATGTTCAAAAGCACCCATCGGTCACGAACGCTGAAATAAAAAAATGCAGTAAAAATACGTGATATTTGTAGCACACTTTGAGCGAATAATGTTAGTAACATAACGAGCCCATATAGATCTACATGCATATTTAATACCATATTTACAAATCAGATGGCACCTTTTTACGATTCAGATGCCAATGGTACGACATCATCTATTTTCAATAAATCTCTTAAAACAACATGACATATACATCGACATACATAGACATTTGCGGCAAACATAGCACTTTATTCAGTAAAGATTATCTTTATTATTTTTTTCATTTTTTTCCCGGTTTTGTTGTTTAAGTTTCTTCATATAGGCTTGTTAAAAAAAATCGTATTAAAAAAGAGTCATAAACTATTTTTTACAAACAAAACTTGAATTTATGTGTTTTTGAATAATTTTAAATAATTTTTAACAGCAACATATATATCGCATGTAAATGCTTTATTAGCATATTACACGTTATCGAATAAAAGCTTAATACGCTTTATTATTTTATCAATTTCGATTTCGATTGATGATAATTCATGAACAAAACAATATTTATAACAACATAACATTGTTTTAAGTCAGGAGTGCATTTTCGCCTGTTGGAATATGATTTAAACATGCTTTGCTTCAAATATGTGGCGTGTTCTGAGAAAACTGGGCAAAATGCTTGTGCGTAAATTGTCATCCCAGATTAGCCTGTGCAGTCCACACAGGCTAATCAGGGACGACAATTTCCGCTTTTATGGAATTTTTGGTTTAAATGATGTCTCTTCTAAGCGAAAATCTAGTTTAGGCGGAAAGTGTTGTCCCGGATTAGCCTGTGCGGAAGAATTTTGCCCAGTTTTCTCAGAACACGCCACATATAAGCAATTTTGTAATTGTCATTTTGAAAATTGTAAACAAGTCCCTTTAAAGGTAGCGGTTATTACCGAAATGGTTTTAAATACGTTTTCTTTGCCTTTTAGAATCGTCAAGTAGTCACTTTCCCGAATAAATAACAACAACAACAACAACAACAACGCGAAGAAAGATCCATTCCTTCACTAAATGTTTGGTCTATAAACATGAAACGCACATTTACACCTTACTAGAATATTGACGATGTAGCACATTGTTTTGCAATCGCATAAATTTGCGACAGCTGCTTATTGATAACTGATACAACATATGTGTAGACGTTTGTCGTGAAGTAGAAAACCACAACATTATCCACATACTGAAATGGGATCTTTCAATACACTTGTTAAACTTAATGTTTTTCTCGAATCAGTAACACAATAAGCTATTGTATTATTATAATAATATGTTTTATCTGGGAAATTATGATGTGTAAAGAACAACTTGTATTACAGAGAGCTTTTCTCAGTTTTTACGGTGTTATTTCATTAAACAAGTATTTTTTCCTGTTCTTTTGTGTGTATTTCGAAGTTTATGTACAGGTCCTTCGTAGAGTGCATCTATAGGGTGGACCTGCCCCTGTGACCGTTCAGGGGAAACATTAATTTCTGTTCTTTTATTTTTCTCAGTCCATATTATACTGCTTTGGCAGATGATCGCTCGTGTGACTTTTATCTTTTCCTGAATTAAAGGCTCATAAAAGGTGACAAATCCAATTATTATGCATATAAACTGGTCAAATTTTTACCGGATTTTAGTTACTCTTGTATAAAAAATGATAATAACACAGCTTAGGTGCAACGTTGTCAAGAATTATGGAAGATATACCCGTTTCATAATTTGAAGAAAGGTTTACAACTTTACTACACATGTACTCTACATTACTGCTGTTCAAATGAACCGGAGCAGTTTATCAAATAATAGCCGTTGGTAAAATCGGTTACATTTGCAGATTTCTGCGTACAAACATTATGTTTAAACTTGCACAATGTTTCATTTGTCTATGGTAAATGCCCTAATTGAACAAGAACATAATTTAATATATCAATACACAATAACTGGACATCTTTCCATTACACAACAGATAAATGTGCGGATAATACCCGTGTACAAAATGGGACGTTCCGAATTCCAGTGTGGTGCTATTTGTACCATCTTATAATTGTTTGTAAACACAATTGACACTGTATTTTGAGCTCAAAACAAGTTGTATTGCTAATTTTTTATGGTAATGTCCAATAGCATATATATATTGTTTTTGATAACCGTAATAAACAAAATATGCAAAAAATATTAAAAATCGGTAATAATTACGGATCGTCACCTTTTATGAGCCTTTAAGTGTCACCTCTTTGATGTACCATTGGATTCTTACAGAAAGGGGTATAATTAACAGTATAACATTAATGTTTTAAACCCGAACCGCAAACAGACCACCAGTTTCAATAGATTCTATATATTTTTTTTTATATATATATTAAAGAAAACAATACACAGGCATAATTGAGATTAGTATACATATACGACTTGTATAAGGATTCTAAATACAGTGTCAAGTTGCACTGTACAAATCAAGTGCTCTCCATAAAGTTATATATCGGACATATCTTTGTAAGTATTAATATACGCAAAATAAAAAACAATCAAACCGATATTGCATCACTTATAGATTCTTTTTTTTTTTATAGTTACGCTTCAGTGAACATTCGATTTCAAACACAAGAAAACTTACTCACCAAAGCGGTATCAGCGTGTATGTCCCTTGACGAACAGTAACAATGGCGCTTAACTAAGCAATTACCCTCTTTTATCTAAGCATCCATATTATAATTGATATTCTATCGTTTACTCACATATTAAAATTAATTTGCAATCTGACGGAATGGTTAAATTTTAACTGCACTCCCCATCATCGATTGCGGAAACATGTTACAACCTCGGGCGAATAAACTGTCAACACATCTGCGTATCGATCATTAACCACTACCGTTACAAGGTCATTTTTAACATTCTTATTACGATGATAGTAAAAACATTCATGCAATAAAATTACAATTACATAAAAAACTTGTTTCGCGTTGACCAAACAAGTGTCTAATTACTAAGCATCAATCAAGAGTAATATGGCATGAAGTCATCTACCATATTCAAGATATCGTACTTGTCTCATATCTGTACTATATTCAAAATATGTTTGCGTATTTATAAGCTAAATAGCGTTTTAAAATAACCTTTTAAACCTCTTAAGAAATATGCGGTCATCTAGAAAATGTAGATTCGCCGTATTGGAAAGAAAAACCTTTCTTAGTCTGGAGAACACGTGTGTACAACTTTGCAATATCGACGAAAACACATTTGGAAAACCTATCGAATCCGTAGCTACAAACAACGCCAACATAATATATATGAAACAGCAATATGTTCATTAAAATATTAATATATCGTTCTGTATGTGATTGTGAACGGATTTTAAATGAGTGAGCTTAGTTTATACCCGCAGCAATGTTGTTTTTTCTCTCCAAAAGATTCCGGAGTAGGAAGGCCTATATTTCAAAATTGGTGCATTTTGAACAGATCAACTTTTATTTGTTAAGTGGTGTCAATAAATGAGACACTAGTAATAATTGTGACACAAGTAATAATCGTTACACTAGTAATACATGTGACGTCATCACTGGTGGGAGGGTCTAACCGTGCACTAAGTATAATTTGCGTATAAGTCTTGGATAAATTTGTGTAGCCTGCAAGCTAAATATGGCATAAAATATGTGTTTACTGATAGGCAAAATGTCAATTTTCAGAAAAAAACTATAGATTAAAGTATTCATTATATTCAATCACGTAGACTTACACGCCTGAATAAGAAAAATATAAGAATACATGTTTGTTTATTAGTAATCTTCAATCGAAATCGGAAAAATATAAAAGCGTTTGCGAAAATAAGAAAAACATGCATTACCGACATACAGTTTACAATACCCTCTTAACTCGAAGCCCTGTGTGGTGAAGTCGTAGCTTGTTGACTTTTGCTTTTAGAGGCCTCGGGTTTGCACCCATGGAAGACTTTTATATTTTATCTTTCTGTGTTATTTTTTTAACCATTCCGAATATCACTGATTTGATGTAAATATCCGAGTACTCGTTTACTAACTTGCTTGTCATGCAAAACAAAATAAACATTACATACTTGTTATAACTTCTATATTAAATAAAAACGTTTAGTTTTTACGACTTGTTCATTCGATAAGTATTCCGATGTCCGTGAGAAACGTTGAACAAAACAAAATACCCGTAAGCAACATCAACGGGATCAAAGCCTCGCTCGGATGCACTGCATGAGTTTAGCTTTTGCATTACGACGAAACACACCCGTATACAACATCAACGAGATCAAAGCTCCGCTCGCATGCACTGCATGAGTTTAGCTTTTGCATTACGACGCAAAATACCCGTATTCAACATCAACGAGATCAAAGCTCCGCTTGGATGAACTGCGTGGGATAAGCTTTTGCATTTTGACGCAAAACACCCGTATACAACATCAACGTGATCAAAGCTCCGCTCGGATACACTGCATGCGTTTAGCCAATCGGTACCCCTCGCAGATTATCATTAATCGTTTGACGGAAAGGGCCGAGAATGTGCGATTGGAGTTTAGCTTTTGCATTACGACGCATGGCAATTTCAGCTGACGACTTGTCAACGTTGTAATGATATGTGTCGTGTTCTGAGAAAACTGGGCATAATGCATGTACGTAAAGTGTCGTCCCAGATTAGCCTGTGCAGTCCGCACAGGCTAATCAGGGACGCCACTTTCCGATATTATGACATTTTTCGTTTAAATGAAGTCTCTTCTTAGCCAAAATCAAATTTAGACGGAAAGTGTCGTCCCTGATTAGCCTGTGTGGACTGCACAGGCTAATCTGGGACGACACTCTACGCACATGCGTTATGCCCAGTTTTCTCAGAACACGACTAATATGTCTGTGTCTGTAATGAATGTTATTATTTCCCTTTATATTACCTTATTCACAGCTTACAAATTATACATGTAGATTTGTAGAACACAGTTGTCACATCGATTTGATCACTTGCCTATTGTACGATCTATTGTTTGAACGTAAAGAAATCATAATGATTTTATATCAACCCATGTTTATATGTAAATATTTACATTATAGTTTGCAAAGAGCCATTCGTGCATGCAACTACTCAGACAGCTGTTTCGTTGATACAAAATTCGCCTTACCAGACACGTGTTGTTGAAACGTAATTAATAACTATCACCGTTTCATTTGAAAAGAAATATGTACTGTTATTTTTTTATCTGGACGAAAGTCGTTTTTATTGATAATGCAAAACGTAATGAAATCAAAACGCAGACATCATCGCAAAACGGTTATAATTCAATATAAGAAATATCAACTGTATGTGAACATTATTGTACGAGCGTGGACATATTTACGTTCGCGAATCATTTACATTATGTGCGCACGTAATTTCCTTTGGGCACACACTTGATCATCATACATTTAGCACGTGAGCGGCGCAAGTAGCGCACTTGAGCACATATTCGTTTAAGTGTTTTCCATTGTCTCAATGAAAATAAATACTTAAAGAAACAAAGTTTTGCCGACCGCCCTACCATATTTCTTTTCACAGCTGTAAGTGGAAACAATTTTTTGCCTGATGTTTGCTATCCGCTGACATACAAAAACGAACAAACGAAATCAATAAGCTGAAATCCCTCAATGTTCATCTAGAAATGCAAACAAACAAGAGTGTAAGACATGATGTACAGCTGCGCACGAAAAAAAACATTCACGCCTGCAAATCAAGTGAGCACACATATAAACTTTAGCACGAACGTAAAACTCTGAAGTGAAGGGAACGTTCATATAAGCACACATAACATTTCATGTGCTCATCAATATATATGTGCCTTGCTCTGTGAAAAGGGGGTGCATGTGCGTAAATTGACACTTTCCGCTTTCATGACATTTTTGGTTTAAAGAAGTCTCTTCTTAGCAAAAACCAGATTAGGCGGAAAGTGTCGTCCCTGATTAGCCTGTGCGGACTGCAAACGCTAAAATGGGACAACACTTTACGCACGTGCATTAAACCCCGTTTTTTCAGAGAGCGACTCATATGCATATCGTCGCAAATGAGACCGTCAAGACGATACAGTAAACACATAAAGCTAAAACATGCGCACGTTACCATGCTCACGGGTGAACGTAAAGCGCTGAAGTGCAAAAGTCTACGCGACTCGAGTGCGTAAAGATGCTAAAGTGCAATCGTTAACGCACTCAAATGGTAAGGTTAACGCGCACACGTGCCAACGTATATGTGACCGAGTGCGCTGCCGCTCATGTGTTAAATTTATGATGCACAAGTGTGCGCTCAAAGGGGTTCACGTGCGCACATAATGAAATTGATGCGCGTACGTAAAGATGTCCGCGCTCGTACAATAATGTCCACATACAGTTCATATTTCTTACATTGAATTACAAATTGACATGGTACCATAGCACGATGACGATCACGTAACAGTACGGCGTTAATTACACTAAAGTATATCGCATTATTTAAAGCAATAAACAGACGACCCATACCCATACACGTTCATTTTCACCAGATAAGATAACAACACTTGGCGACTTTTCTAACGCAACACATTTCAAACTTGAATATCTCAGTCATAAGTAAAGATTTTTATTAAAAAGTTTTACATATGATTATTTCACTACATTCTGTCCAAGTTCACGATAAAGTAATTCATCCTTGACGATCGGACGCATACGTACGTGTGGTAGGTATGGTTTCGATAGTTTCGTCTTTTTGCACGTGGAAATCGTCAAACGCGATACATTAATAATTTTATTTCAATTTCATCATTCTAGGTGGGTTCTTACACCAGAAAAAAAACATACACATAATTAAAAAACAACAACATGGTTCGTATGGATAGAAGCGCAACGGCGTAATTTGCATGTTGCAGGCCGAACATTCATTTAGACGCGCACGTCTTCCACGTGCAAAAAGATCAAACTATACCCACCCCACGTGCTAAAGCGTCCGATTGTCACGGATGAATTATTTTATCTTGAGCTTGCACAGATGTAGTCAAATGATCATATGTACAATTTTAAATCAAAATCTTAACTCATAACTGAGATATTCAAATTTGGAAAGTGTTTCGTTGGAAAAGTCTCCAAGTGTAGTAATATTTTATCAACGTAGTATCTACAGTACAATTAAATAATTTAATTGAATAACACGGGCGACACTCGGTTATAAAATACGATTTACTATCGCTGTCCTTTTGATCAATTTAACTTCCTTGACCTGTCAGATGAAACATGATCTATAGCATACACCCTTATAGATAAACCCCGTGGCAATAAGTTAATTAACAAGCATTTCAATACAATATTCAATAACCAAATTCACACTAGCAGTATTGAAGACAATTTTGAAAATCGGATGTATTATAAAGATAAAAAGGTACTTATAAAAGAATAAATGCATTATTTCATGCTAATTGTCATATTAAATATTTAATGTAATTATTTGTTAGAAGCTTTAGTTTCAATTTACCGTACAGTTAAGAGGAGAACGATTAAACATGCAAAGGTGAGTAACTTAATTTGTCGAAATAGAAATTCTCTTTAGCAATAATGATATAATGGTTGATAAATGACAACGTCATGAAACAAATGTTTATTTTTTTACAAGAAAACATAGCTCTTGCAAGTTTCTTTTTTATGTAAAAAAAATATTCTCGGTTTGATAAATACGGTATCGTATTGGTATTGTACATGCTATTTAGAAGAGAAAGTATGGCAATGTTTTAACGCGAAAAGTGCATGGGTTTCTCGATTTGGGGTTTATATGAGTTGCAAATCTTTTGATTATAGGTGTGTATTTGACAGGCATAAGTTATGAAGAAGGATAAAGAAAGGGTGATCTAGTAGTTTAGGAGTGTATGGGCAAAAAAAAAAAGTTTTCCGAAGGAGAGGTTTTTTCCGACGAGAGTAAGGATTCTCTGTTAGTAGCGGAATGGGCAGCTGAACATTCGAGTAAAGATCAAACTTGATGTTTCTGTTTAAATTAATAAGACAGACAATAAGAGTCGATTTGACTTATAAGAATGTTTGCCATCGTTAACTTGTGTGAAAAGTATAATCAATAACAATTCTTATATGTATTGTTTTCTTGTTGTACTTGTTTGGTTTAGAGACTTTTATAAGGGTATACTTGTTTTGCTAATGATTCAATAGCGAGTAAATACAATTATTCACGCTTCTTAACTAGTACGTTAAAAGTGCTTGGTGTTGTTCGGGATTTGTCGTTTTTCGATAAAAAAATAAAATAAAAATAAATAACAGTAATAAATGGTATAAAACGGCGAAAAATACCTGTTTCGGCATGGACGTTGCCATCTTGACTTCATTTGGAACATCACGTGATTACCCCTTCTGTTTAAATAGTCTTAAAAATATGGTTTATGTTTCGGCGGGGTTTGTGCCAAGAATGGTGCGTATTTGAGTGCTAATAACACCACTGTGAATAAATTGTGGTAGAACCTTGGTAGGTAGAAAAGAGCTTCCACTGAAAGTCTGTTGTGACAACAATTGCATGAAAAGCAGGGGATCGGTTTTCTAAAATTTCGATTTGTGATAGAGCATTATGGTGAGTTAGTGACTTGCATCATTTGAAGTGGAATGCACATCTGATAAGAAATTTATTTTTAACTACTGTTACTATAACAAAAAACAGTAAACGTGAGTTATGTGCATTGTTCAGCCTTTTGGTTTATGTGGTCAGTTTACCTCATTGCGTTCTTGCTATTTTTTCCAGTTGGTCTGACTTGTAAGAGCCAGTAGGCTTGTGTGGTAAGTTGACCGTTTTTAGGCAAGTTGGTCTGATGTAGATGGGCCAGTTTGCTTGTGTGATCTTCCAAAGCCCTGTTAAATACAAACACCTCTCTTAATTTGTGTTCGTGAGGAAAGAAATCGTTAAATTTAACGATGATTATAATGATGAATTTATCGATGCCGATGATAATATTATTGATAATGAGAAGGATATTATAGTATTTTGAGAACATACGTCTATGAGTAAATATATTTACTTTATTTCGGACCGCTTGTCTTTGATAATTTATGAAGAATATTGACTCGACTGACAGCTAAATATTCCTATATTCATCCACAGGTAAACGCTTCACGAATACCACAGTGGATGCGTAAAATGCGGAATGCGACGCCAGTTCGAAAGGTGGNTTATATGTAAATATTTACATTATAGTTTGCAAAGAGCCATTCGTGCATGCAACTACTCAGACAGCTGTTTCGTTGATACAAAATTCGCCTTACCAGACACGTGTTGTTGAAACGTAATTAATAACTATCACCGTTTCATTTGAAAAGAAATATGTACTGTTATTTTTTTATCTGGACGAAAGTCGTTTGTATTGATAATGCAAAACGTTATGAAATCACAACGCCGACATCATCGCAAAACGGTTATAATTCAATATAAGAAATATCAACTGTATGTGAACATTATTGTACGAGCGTGGACATATTTACGTGCGCGAATCATTTACATTATGTGCGCACGTAATTTCCTTTGGGCACACACTTGATCATCATACATTTAGCACGTGAGCGGCGCAAGTAGCGCACTTGAGCACATATTCGTTTAAGTGTTTTCCATTGTCTCAATGAAAATAAATACTTAAAGAAACAAAGTTTTGCCGACCGCCCTACCATATTTCTTTTCACAGCTGTAAGTGGAAACAATTTTTTGCCTGATGTTTGCTATCCGCTGACATACAAAAACGAACAAACGAAATCAATAAGCTGAAATCCCTCAATGTTCATCTAGAAATGCAAACAAACAAGAGTGTAAGACATGATGTACAGCTGCGCACGAAAAAAAACATTCACGCCTGCAAATCAAGTGAGCACACATATAAACTTTAGCACGAACGTAAAACTCTGAAGTGAAGGGAACGTTCATATAAGCACACATAACATTTCATGTGCTCATCAATATATATGTGCCTTGCTCTGTGAAAAGGGGGTGCATGTGCGTAAATTGACACTTTCCGCTTTCATGACATTTTTGGTTTAAAGAAGTCTCTTCTTAGCAAAAACCAGATTAGGCGGAAAGTGTCGTCCCTGATTAGCCTGTGCGGACTGCAAACGCTAAAATGGGACAACACTTTACGCACGTGCATTAAACCCCGTTTTTTCAGAGAGCGACTCATATGCATATCGTCGCAAATGAGACCGTCAAGACGATACAGTAAACACATAAAGCTAAAACATGCGCACGTTACCATGCTCACGGGTGAACGTAAAGCGCTGAAGTGCAAAAGTCTACGCGACTCGAGTGCGTAAAGATGCTAAAGTGCAATCGTTAACGCACTCAAATGGTAAGGTTAACGCGCACACGTGCCAACGTATATGTGACCGAGTGCGCTGCCGCTCATGTGTTAAATTTATGATGCACAAGTGTGCGCTCAAAGGGGTTCACGTGCGCACATAATGAAATTGATGCGCGTACGTAAAGATGTCCGCGCTCGTACAATAATGTCCACATACAGTTCATATTTCTTACATTGAATTACAAATTGACATGGTACCATAGCACGATGACGATCACGTAACAGTACGGCGTTAATTACACTAAAGTATATCGCATTATTTAAAGCAATAAACAGACGACCCATACCCATACACGTTCATTTTCACCAGATAAGATAACAACACTTGGCGACTTTTCTAACGCAACACATTTCAAACTTGAATATCTCAGTCATAAGTAAAGATTTTTATTAAAAAGTTATACGTATGATTATCNCCAAATTGTGTTGTCTTCTCTGCTCAAAACGCAGTCGTTGCTTCTCAAATTACCCGCGTTGCATCACCAGAAAAACAAGAATTGTTTTCTGTATCGTTTGTAGTAGACATTCCTGCATTTGGAATTGAGATCTACATATTGAAGCCATCACAACAAAAAAAACATATTATGTCCTACACACCAGTTACTTCAGACGAACACCCTCTCAATATAACTAATGGTCACATATATTGTGTATTTAATGCAAGTAACGGTATGTTACAGTCGATAACATTCAATAATGTTGAAACAAAGATGGAAGCCCAGTTTATGATTTACCAATCAGGTCGCGGTGGTGCGTACATCTTTGGTCCTAAAGGTGAAGCAAACAGATTTCAAACGGGCAAACCCGAGATACTGCGTGTCCATGGTAACCTTTGGTCGGAGGTCATAATAAGGTCAACTGGGTTTGTGCAAAGGTACCGGGTTTTCAACATCGAGGGGATTCAAGGGCTCGGTGTGCACATTTCAACAGAAGTAGATATTGCGGCAGTAGGAGCAAAGGACATGGACGTCATTTACAGATTTAATACTGATGTAAACAACGGCATTAATTTCTACACTGACCAGAATGGATACCAGTTGATGGGGAGAAAAAAGAATGCCAGTCACAGGATTGAGAGCAATTACTATCCCATGGTTACTATGTTGGTCATAGAAGACTCGAACACAAGGCTTACTTTGCACTCCAAACAAGCTCATGGTGTTAGCAGTCTGACATCCGGGCAATTTGAGGTGATGTTTGATCGACATACGTTCCGTGATGATGGCAGGGGACTGGGGCAGGGAGTGTACGACAATGTGAGAGTTAACAGTGACTTTGTGCTGCAACTGGAGCATAAGAAAAGTAAGACACAAACAAAAGAGGAGAGGTATGCATTTTCCACCAAAGAAGCGGTTCTACTGAATGAGTATCTGCAGAACACCTTACAAATCTACTCTCTGGCTGATGCTCGAATTTCATTGGTTAATAAGATCCATCCAATGAAAGACTCCACATTTCCATGTGAGATAAGCATAGTCGGGTTCAGAAATATTTTTAACGAAAATACCGAGTACAAATTAACCAGTCTGGTTTTACACCGGAGATCGTTCCAATGTGGTTTACATGAAAACGAAAAATTCGTTCTGAAAATGTGTAAAGCTTCTCAATCTAGTAAACTCTCGATTAAAAGTGTATTCCCGAAACTAAAAGTAAAGTTATACGAATCATCATTGTCAATGCTGCACGATAAAGGGCAACTGAGTGCAGATATTGATATTTCTCCACAGAAAAACGAATTAAGATCCTTTAAAATAATTATATAAAAACAACGTTGCTTCAATTTCGTTGCTGGCATTCGATTTTTGATATTTTATTTTCGTTTCATTGCTGTAAACCGTGGCCGTTATTTTGGTAATATTTAATGTATGTGTACTATTTATTGATATATTTATTAATTGATTATTTTGTAATATATACTTTTAAATATATTGTAATAAATGTGACCTAATTATTATTGATCTTCTGATAAAATGCCTCCACGAAGCGCAAGTCTGTATTACATTCCTCCTGTACTAATATAAAGTAATATATTTAGCATGAGTTAAATTTCATCGGAAACATTAACGATACATTGTATACAGTGATAAAGTTAATGCCATTCGTTACAATTCATTACACAAGTTGGTTTTCATTTAGTTTAAATAGAATATTGAATAAGAAACCTTGTAGGGTGTGTGAAGATTCAAATTATCTTTATCTTTTACTGATTAGTGTCGCATCGCATTTGATGATTTGTAAACTTATATTACAACTTAAACATCAATGTAACAGAAGATGATATGTTTATACAACACTGCTATTTTA
>VMBQ01000656.1:0-184962 GCA_007657795.1 Dreissena rostriformis
TTATTGTGATATAATCATTCACGGTTATCTCATGCATATTTGAATTATATGTTGTTACATAACGTGTTGTCTGCTAAGAACGTTTATGCAGGTTTGAATAATTGTGACTTGTTGTTTCAAATTGACTGCTAGGCTGTAGGCTGCCATGCTGTAACATTGATCGATAAGGCGGTTCGTTATAAGTAAAATTAATCTTCTTGGCATAATAACATACAGTGTTTTTATCATTGTAAGGGTTTGAAATTTCACATGGGTAGTGTTAAACACATCATTAAGCTTCAATTGATAGATTACAAGTTTGTGAATACCTTGTATTAACTTTCATGAGAGTGAGACTGTTGTCGATAATGATTGTTTGTCATCTCTTGTTTAGTGTATATAGTTTTGATCGATATAGTTGTGTTGGTTCATTTATTCTGCTGAGCTCCTTTAAGTTGTTTGGGTTGAATATGTATTGTAATTTATGTAACCTGTCAAGTATATTTTATGCATTGTTGATTTATAATATGTTCTTACTTCATTTATACTGCTTAGCGTATTCCTTACTGTTCAAATTGACCATGTGTTGTAAATGAATTATACTGTTATGTTGTTGTTTTTTTAATAATGCAGTTCTATTGGCTATACGTCAACTATATGTCATGTTGGTTGGGTTGATAAGGTGTTGTCATTGTATATCTAGTGGCTGTGCTAAGCGTATTGCATGAAGTTTTTAATCAATGAGTACTGTACTGTATTGTTATTTTATATAACCTGGCATATATAATGAACGTTATGCTATAGTGTTGTAACATGTTTAATGATTTGTAGTACATACACTTGTAGTTGGTGTGATTGTTAATTATTGCTGCAATTCCAGATATTCAATCATATATTGCAAATTGTGTGGTGTTTGGCTTAGGGTTTTATTTCGTGGATTTTATAGACATCAATCGGTCATAGTCCCAATATCAAAAAGTATCTAATTTCCGAATCCAGTCCCAAAACTAAAAAATTGATGGTTTGACTTTAAGATGTTTGGAAACAGAGCTGTTTAGTATAGAAGTAAAGACTTTGAATATAATAATTTAAGTGTTCTCTGTATGTTATGTGTTATGTGGTTTGTATGTGTTATGTAATTTTATAATACTTTGTACCTCAACAATGTTCAACAGATGTTAAATAAGCAATCTTAAAGTTAAGTATTTTATGTTGTATGATGGTTTTGTAAATACTGATTTAAAAGATATTAACCAAGCAATACTATAATTCGCAATTTACGGGTCTGCTTAATATCCCCAAAAGCCCTTTATGTTATGTGGAGCAGCGATTACAACTCTCTGGTTTATTGTGAGCACCAATTAGACTCGCATAAGGGAAACGAGAACGTGTCGGCTAGCTGAGAGGCACGTAGACAAAGCACTTCGATTACCGTTTGGACTACTATATTAAGGGGATGAATATATATTCGTCTTTGCCCGTTCGAGCTTCCGTACTTCCGTCTGTCCCACTGTTTTGTGCCGCAAGTAATTCAAATGTGTTTCTGCTCGAAGGCTAAAACTTTACAAAAATACTAACCAGCATTAGACCTTGAGCACCTCCATATTTTGGTTCGGATATTTGTTACCCGACCGGGCTCTGTTTTATATATAAAAACTACAATTTTGACCTGAGCGGCCCGTAACGCAAAAGGTTTTGCTGCTAAAAAGCTCTGACTGTACAAACATCAACCTGCTTGCGATGTCGCTCCCCTCCTAATTTTGGTTCGGACGCTTTGTTCGCGTAAATACGGCTTAACACACAATTTAATGCTATATTGAGTTATCTTCACAGAATTTCGATAAAAAAAATGTTTTTTTATAACTACCTTAAAAAGGTCAGACCAGAGAATGACGTCACTTTTTTCAGTTAGTGGTCAACAGTACATGTCTTTGCAAACTGGTCTTCCACAAACAAGCCTTATATGTGGCACTTATTTATATCATTGGTATTCTAAAATAAAGACTCTTAAAATATTCCGAGATGTTGTTTGTAATACATCATATTAAATAAATGCATACGATATTAAATAGGCATCTTTGAGGTGTTATTGCGTTCATAAATTCAAACAACAAATAAGATTTTGATGGCCCATGATCGCTCATCTGTGTGTAGGGGCGTGGCCAGTTTCGAACCCAGGGGAATTTAAATAATCTTCGTAAACGATAACAACCTGAACTATACCAAAAATCAAACCTGTGCGCTTTGTAGATTCGGAGAATTGTTCTATTCCATGTAACACAAAATAAAATATTTCATCCAACAACACCACATGTTTACTCAAGGGCAACGGTTTCATCACAAATAGTAGAGGACTATATAATGCTACATGTCAAATATTTAATCTCTTGACAGTGATACTTCAGAAAGCTTTTAAACTATTTAACTTAATAAGTCTATATAAATCATGTAACCCCTGGGGCGTGACCAGTTTTGACCCCATAGAAATTATGTTAACAAACTTTGAAGAACACCACACTACGATGTTACACACCATATATTAAACCAAGGTCAGGACAGATGCGGTTCGAACACAAACAAATTGCAACAGCTAACAAAAATAGTTGTATCATCTAGACCCTTAATAAGTGATCTGTTCTTAAAGGGACTGTTAAGTTGTTAACCACGAATGACGAAAAAAGAAAAGTTCTAAAATACCGTTATTTTTTACAATTATTAGTTTATATTGATTAAAATATCACGACTGGTATATAGCATTACTTGAAAAGTATTTTTTTATTTTTACTTTATTTTTGTATTTATTTATTTTTACTGGGTATGCATACTAGGTAACTACCAGTTACCAATAAATAACGCAAGTAGATTGGTCATCATCGTCACGTGGTAAACCCAGGAATGCAAATTGTGCATGCGTAGTGAATTGTATATATTTTATATATAAAATGATCANAACATACGTTATCTGATGCTGATGTGATTGTAAAAAAAAACAGCCGTTATGCCTACCTCTAAAAATCACGACACCTGTTGGTAAAGACACACAGTTATCGGCGCCTGTATGATGCCATGCAGTGCTAGGGGACTATGGCATTTTATTCCGATCAGACAAAAACGCTAGTGCAAGTATAAAAGTTTAAGTTAGAAAACCAAAACTGGTATTTGTATGCACGTATATAACATCCTTCCGGCTCTTCTAGCCTCACAAGATGTGATGCAAATCATCGCATATTTAGAGTACGGGACCGCCTTTGGAACAAAGTGAGAACATAAGGTGCTGCAGAGTGAGCTAAGACACCTCGAAGAATGTCCAAACTAGAACAGGTGGTACATGTCTGTGAAAGGATAACTGCTGCATTTTATAATAGGTCCGGCTAATATACTGTAAACACTTTACACAGCCGATTTTTCTCTCACACAAAAGGATGTCACAATTGTTGTAACACTGTGGAAATACATACCCTGCCACTCAAGTCAGCTTTCTCAAAATTCCACTGCCTTGCCGCCCGTCAACAGAGGATGTCAAAAGTTTAGTTTAAACCTATTTATTTTTGCTCGATTGCATCGAAAGCCTTAGGCTTATTTAAATGCTCTCGAGTCCGTTTCCTGGGACTAGAACCAGTACTTTGTGTCTATGGGGGAGATCTAAAGAAACGCTCCCACAGTGGGGATCGAACCCATGACCTCCCGATCGCTAGGCGGACAACATATCCATTACGCCACGGCGACCTTAACCTCAAAAGTTTTCCATAGCATGTACAAATTTCAAATATATGAGCTGTTTCAACTTCCTACCACATGGACTTAACAGTTCTTAAAACAATAATTACACAATAATATAATTATTAAGTATGTATGTCAAGGGTACACTGCAATAAAGGAATTATGGTTAATACATATATTTGTTATATTAAAGCTGCGCAAATAAGCCCTATCGATAAGAATGTTGCCCTGTTTTGTTTGTTTTGTTATTTTCATTTTCATGTGATATTTTAAAGGTAAAAACATAATTTGCACTTGGCATATCGATATCGATTGTAATGCGTTATTTTTTATAAAAGATAGCATAGAGCGCTTATAAATTGTAGTGAGACCTGTGCATTGGTTGGATTATACGTAGTTTGAAATATGGTATTTCATGCCTTACCTTGACAGATTTCAAAATTGGAATTTCGACATTAGACAGAACATTAGACAGTGTTATAAAAATGAAACAAATGTGGTTGAAACCAAGATTAAAACCATATAACTCTTACACCAAATCAATCATTTCGATGTTTGACTGACTCTTATTGCCTCATTAAACTCATATTATCCCATTCATGTGAAGCATAAAATCTCGTATGTCAATGTTGTTCGTGTGACGAATTAGACTTGTTCATGTCGGATATCACGGGGCAATATGAATTCCTTACATGTCAAACACTTGATACGACTAAAACAACTGTATTTAAACGTGAAACATTAGATAAATTAGATCTCGTGTTTCACTACTTTGATATTCCGGTCTATCTTAATCTCTACTTACTTATCTCTGCATATTTATTGTCTCTATTCATATGTATCGTTCTCCATGCCAATGTCTCTCCGAACCCACTTCACTCCTCAGACTCATATATAGTCATCTCGCTTACTCATCGCACTCGGTTTTCTTTTCTCTAATACAAAGTATCCCATTCCAAATAAAACCTTTCCTTATGATACTTGTTTTTCAGATCCGAATCCAAAACCTCGTCGCAGTTGTTACCCCCCTTACCTCAGAATCCGCAATACAAATTATCCAGTTAGAATAATATAATGTGTGTAATGTTTTTTTTTGTTAAAAATCAATGCAATTTAGACATCATTGTATTTATTAATTACGGTTGTAGTCGAGAGAGAATAAGGGAATACACAATAATTAATTTAAACCATAAATCATTAGACGAGAAAATGAATTGGTCATCCCCAAGCGGTTTGTAATGACGTCAGTGATTTGATACAAGCTGAGCTCTGAACGTATCAAATCTATGCACAGAGGCTGACATCCTCCGAACGCAAAATTCATATCAACAATTCTCTCAGGCCCTACCAACTTCTAACTTCCCAAATGTCACTCTTTTTTTGCAATGGTTTAAAGTTAACATCTGTTTTAATAAAGATAAAAAAATCGGAAGCAAATGCGCCATTTGTAAGTTGCTTCCTTATAATGAATCCTTCTTTATTCTCTTTGTTTCGTCGGACTTTCATGTTAATGCGATAATAAATTTCATTTTACAATATTATTTGATGTTGTATACCATAAGAAAGGTATTGAAAACACATTACATATGCATATACCGGTTATTGTTTTGGTCGTTTCTTGGTGACCGTGCGATGCCCATGATTCACACTTCCTTGATCAAACTATTCGGGAAGTTGCATTAGAAAAAGCTGTGTTTAGTCAGAGGAAGTTTGGCTTTTTAACACATTAACAAACTTCTTTTACAGCGTTCAGTTGATATTTCTAAAGCCCGAGAATATATGTTATCGTTGGATGTCGTTTGTGTCGTTGATCGTTGTGCCGTTTCGTGTGTCTCCCCGAGTTGTGCGTCGCTGAAAACTTTGATATTTTTTCTATAACCTATCATGCATAAATGGTCATTGACGCGTGTCTTGTTGCAAGTCGTGTGTCGCGCTTCTGTGATTGAGATAAAAGAGTCGAGACTTCCACAATATTTTTTAAGTATACGGCTTTATGTCTTTTTGCATAATCGTGCCTCGCGCCGTGTTCCGCGTTGTTTACCTGTGTATCCATAAAAAAGTATGGCGACGTTCACTTAAGCACTCGCATATCGTCAAACACAGACATTGTGTTCGAACATTCCGAAGTTTGAGTGATGCGATACATTAATCAATAACTGTTCTGCTGTGGCAGATAAAGCTTGTCGCTATTATGCGAGGCAGTTGTTAAAATATGCGTGTTAGATACAAAATGTGTGATTGACGAGCATTAAGCAATGCCACTTTTGAACAGTCTATTACAGTCTTAAGTTTTAGTTTTTGTTTGCATTTACCTGTGCCATGAAAACATGAGGTTTATATGCAAATTGTGGTCAAACCAATACATGTATTGTGTACGTTGTTTGGCTATGTACTAATGTATTTGCCAATAAAATTGACTTGACATGACTTGAATGCGTGTATTAATTGCATATCATAATTGGCATTGTTGAGCTGAAATCGTATTAAAAATAGAAAATGCAAACACTTAATTGAATGTATCATAAATTAAAAATACTTTACTTTCCGTTTCATGGGTTATTACTTTCGTCGACTGTATATCTGTTTAAGATTACCCTCCATACCCCAAAACATATCCCCACCAAATGATATTTTATTCACTTTGTCAGATATTTTGTTAATATGTTTTTATTAGTTATATTTCATTTAATAAATTGTTGTTGTCGTTTTTTTCTGTAAAAAACATTTAACATTTAAGGTTTTAATTGTACATGTATTCACAAGCAATAGTCAAGAGGTCATTAATTAATTCTGAGTATCTTATAGGTTTTAGAAGGTTCCAAATGTAACATTTACGTATATGAAACAAACATAGTTTTTAAGCATGACGCCATGCAGAGCTAAACTAAGTATTTCGAACTAATGCTGTCTGGTTTTCAAGTGTTATACACTTGAAAATATTATTTGACACGCAATCATATATGCAACTACGATGTAACGCTTAATTAAAACTATAAAACGTTAAAAGCGTTAATAATTTTGCATTTAAACTTTCTTATTAAATAAACATGTGGGAGGACCGAATAGGTAGCTTTAATGAATGAATGCCTGTTATCACACTTCAACATTGTGTAACTATGGTACTGAAGCTACACTACCGACCGGTTGGGCTCAACACCCGAGATTAAAGTAAATATCTTAATCTCTCAGCATAAATTCGGTATTTATGTGCAAACACCCACATTGAAATCAATTTGACATTTATTTCTACTTCATAAAAACGCCCTTACCTCGCGGATTTTCTCACGTCATTTATGTCCTTTGATAAGTAGCTTTCACGACAAAAATAAATTGCACTTTTCTGGCGATTGTTCATTTTAACTTTGCACATTCATTGTGGCTATTTATCGTGAACATAAACTGGTCGGAAATAAGCATCGAAACGGGAAAAAATCATTTGTCTTACAGCGCTTTGATTATTAGTTGCATTGTATTTTTTTTCCGTTGGCTGAATTGTGTGTTAAAATACTCAACAAAAATGGACGGTAATATTGGATCGTACCGGATACGAACATTTTCGCTGGTTTCCAGTTTAATGCTTATTTTGTTGGGAGCCAGCGTCTCCCCACAGCCACTTTTTCAGGAGGACGTCTTCCGGGCGAATACTTCCGGTCACCAGGTACCGTTTTTTTATATATGTTATTTGTTTCTTTTCGGCAAACATATTAATTATTTTACCCACTTACAAAGAACCGTGTTGCTCGCCCACAATAACTCTATACTACACTATACATAAGTATACTTTTGCGATTTTAGAAGATCAATTAAAAGGTCGCCGTGGTGTAGTGGATATGGTGTCCGCCTAGCGACCGGCTTCGATCCCCGTTGTGGAAGCGTTCTAAAGTTATCCCCAGAGAAACTAAGTACTAGTTATATCCACGAAACGCACTCGAAAGCGTTTCAATAAGCCTCAGGCTTTTGATGCAATCGAGCTTAAATAAAAAGGTTTAAACTATTAAACTAACATGTAATTTTGTTATAAAAATACAGGTGGTGGAGAATGTTTTGGATTTGATTGGAACGACGTGTCTCCTTGGGAACAGGATCTTCCTGCGGCGCGCGGCGCGTGTGGAGTCGGACGACGGGCGGGCGGCGGACACATATGGGCACTCATTTCGGGGCGGCATTTGGAATGTGAGTGGGAATATCCGCCACTTAAATAGAGACCACCAAATGAGTCTCGCTCTGTGAAAACTAGGCTTAATGCATGTGAGTAAAGTTTCGTCCCCGATTAGCCTGTGCAGTCTAGCTAACCAGGGACGACACTTTCCGCATAAACTTGATTTTCTCTAAGAAGATACTTACTTTAAAGAAAAAAATCTATAAGAGCGGAAAATGTCGTCTTTGTTTAGCCCATGCAGACTACACAGGCTTATCTGGGATGACACTTTCCGCACATGCAATAAGCCCAGAATTCCCAGAACGGGGATCAAATTATGGATGGCTTAACAGAAATATGTTAACAAGTACAGACGTCCGTCGCCACAGAAATGTTTTGCATACTCACTGGCGTAATCAAAAACTAAATAATGAATATGTCAAAGTAATAATAGTAAATTCAAACTTGTCATAAACCACCAAAGTAAACCGGCTTCATAAACTGTCAAAGCTCATCAAAACCCCATGATTTTTCTGATGTTGTCACAACGCATCAACGCATTATCAAAAAGCATCGTCTTAAATCCACAAAGCACTTACGTCAACTAATATCGTCTTTACTTTTTGTCATCTGAAATCATCAAAGCATAGACGTTGAATCAAGCCATACATACAATCGCCTACATCATCAACACCCAAGAAGCTTTCGCAATATCACACATTATAAAAGCAACGAGGCTTTAAAATAGTTTAGTCATTTCACAACGATTGTATATATCAATTTATAGAATAGAAGCATTTCTTAAAGAAAGGTCACGTCAAAACTCTGACATCATCAATGACATAATGAATCAGCTTACAATATTTTGACAGATAAATATTTAATTTTCTTTTACAAGATTGTTACTTTATTATTTTGTATTGATACATTTTAAGGTATATGATGTTAAGCATACACTTTTTGTTTTGTTATTAAATTCATCATTGGCAACGTCTGCACATTTAAACTTGTCTTTTCAGTGCAGAGTTTATAAATTTATTTGAAATAGCCACTGCGATAAAGAACGAACTCAATTTTCTTAAAGTTTGGCGAATCAAACTTCAACCTTACTAAGGGCAACCTTCAGTTGAGCTACCAGTATTCTGTCGTCAAATCTCATCTCAACGTCGATTGGTCGACGATCACGTGGTCTGATCTTCGTAAGCCAATCATATCGGGCCTTGCTGCGACTCTGCTGATCAAAGCCAAGAAAATGAACAACATTCCCGAAGATGTTGCTGCGCAGTCGCAAATTTGGAGCATAGTAAATCCCGGCGTCCCAATGTTCACGTTCTACTCTACCGAGACCGGAAATAGAATTGGTAATATTAGTAAGGCCCCAAATGTAATAGCTGCGGAATAGTTAGGGACTATGACAAATAAGGGCTATAATTTTACAATCTTATGATTCTCAGCAGCAAATTTCTCACCCGGTCTATCTTACAAGGCATGGTGGGAGAGATCAATGTGTGTAATTAGCATTCCAAGTTGGATATTTGTGTCGTTTTCTGAGAAAACTGGACAAAATGCATGTGCGTAAAGTGTCATCTCAGATTAGCTTGTGCAGTCCGCACAGGCTAATCAGGGACGACACTTTCCGCCTAAACTGGATTTTCGCTAATTAGAGACATCATTTAAACGAAAAATTCCATAAAAACGGAAATTGTCGTCCCTGATTTGCCTGTGGGGACTGCACAGGCCAATCTGGGATGACAATTTACGCACAAGCATTATGCCCAGATCACGACACATTTCAGGATGGCATGGAATTCACATCCGAACTAATTTACTATACAATCGTCTTGACTATCGAGCACGAGCGTCTATACGTGCGGACGTGCGCGAGTACACGAGCAAACTTGACAGTCTTTACATACACGCGTCAGCGTCTAACCCGTGTGCTCGTTCGCGTTTCACGTGCGGACAAGGACACGAACTGCCAACCAATAAAACGGCGAGGGACGCTTATTTGGAAGTAGTATAGGTCGTTTATTGGTAAGACGTTCACGTGCACACGTGAAGACTTGCACGTAAAGACACGAAGAAAAATATTGCGGATGTAAACTCCATGCCACCGGATAAAAAAACTCGTTTATTTTTTAACTAACACAACGTGACGTAAGGAAAAGAAATAATCAATATTGTAACCAAGATTCACCAAAATACATAAAATCAATCAGTTTACCTTAATTTTTGTAATAGTTATATAACTTTAATGGTTTTTTTCATGTTACTTTTTGCATTTAGTGTAATTGTTTACCGTAAAATAACATATTAATCACGATCATGATATTTGCCATTAAAACATCATTTTTTATTGAGGTAAATATATGATTTTCATTTCGGGGTTCGTCTTATAAACCCGTTCTTGAATTTAAAAATAGTTGAGAACATTTGTACAACTTTTTGAGGAAACATAAATTAATATAAACAGGATCACATCTTTTCTATGCAAACTGATTCACGGGTAGTCAGTAACTTCTCAAAAAAAAAATTAAGTAAGTTGATCGTTGAGTACATGATATATTCCGATATTCTGATGCGGAACCAAATACTTCATAAAATAACGTTCCATGTAATGAAGGTTAGATAAAAAAAAACTTTTACTGAAATCATAGGACATAAAACTAATGTTTGGAAAAATAGTTTGGCGTGAATAGTTTAATACTTTAAAGTACGAGAATGGGGTTTAATGCGCACGCATTCCTATTCGACGAGTTTATCTCTTTTCAAACTTATTCGATCTGATAGTGTCGCACGTTCTACTCAAGACGTGTTCAACAACGCACTCGTCTTAAGTACATGCACTATGATTTTAAAGATCGTTGATAATATTCGTCGGCATCGTTTATGTTTAAATTCCAGAAAAAAAAATCGTTTATTTGTTCGCAAATAGGCCCCAACGAATTGATTAAATGTTTGTCGTATTTGACGCACCTAAAAATCGTCAAATGAAATACATTTATTTTTATTTTTTAATAGCGCCCGCGGAGTACATTTTTGTCCGCAACCGATTTTTTTATATTCATGTTTGTATAGTCTTCATTTATGACATGGGCTGCATTTTTCGTTCAACATTTAATGGTACAAAATGACAGCATTCGCTGCCTGGGCCTTTCTTTAACAAAAAGTCCTTTCCTCTTAGTTGTTGTGAAACAGTCTTATACAAATATTGTTTGCATAAGTATTTCGCTCGGCGGCAACTGCTTCTGACCGTGAAATGTTGCCAAAAAATGTGTTCAATGTATAACAAACGGGAAGAGGATTGGCGGTATGGGACAAACAGAAAATGCATGAAGGGCACAATCATGACGAAGTAAAAAATGATTTTGACCCTCAACTACTTTGAGTTGGTTGAATAGGCTTAAACTACTGGCTGTGGTTGGCTGTCTAACATTGTTGAAGATAGGCCTCTTATTTTGAAAACTGATAAAATAATAGAAGTGGTTGCTGAGCTTCATATTGTTCCGTTATTTTATAACCCATGAGTAACAATAGAAACGACCATTAAAACAAGTCTAGCGAACTTCGTAAAAATCACTTTTATAAATCAAGGACAAACTTGACCAAATTTATAAAAATGTGAAACCGTTTGGTAGAAATGATCAAAATCAAATTATATACATGTATATTCATTGATTAACTTTTCTCTCGCCTTCGATTATATTAAAAATAAAATAAAAACATGTTTATATTTATTGCGCTCGCTGAAATTTTTACGGGCCGAATTCTGTCGCACAACTTATCAATTTGATGTGGCCTAACATGTAAAAAACACACGAAATAACTTTATTGGCGACACTATAACCGCATCGTGCCAACTTTGGAATGCAGAAAACGTGTCCGTGTGATAAAATTATAATTTCATTGACGTTTACAAGCCAAAATATTTTAGTTAAACAGAGTAACTGGCTCAATATGTAATATAATGGAATTTTTCAATATAAAACCGATTAAATAATCTAAAATAAATAAAATTCATTACAAAAAAGATTTTAAAAAAGGAATGAGAACTGGTTGTAATGATACATTTTATTTCACGACGTTTTCATAGGACGATATATATTTTGTTGTATTTAACTTTGTTTGGTGGGGGGGGTCATTGTCAAGTATGTGCACTAATTATTGGTAAACTAGATTACCCAGGAAAAGTGTGAGTTGGTTAAGGTTACATTACACTTAATCATTTTGTATCCCTTCGTGGTCAATTCTAAAAAGTGCTTATTTCTAAAGGGTTCATTTATTTTCTCTTCTGGTTTAAAAGCAATTATGCGATCTTACCATTGCTTCGTGTGGTTATTTCCTGTATTGAATATGTATTTGCAATATTTTGTTGCATTTTATTAAGGAATTTTCATTGTTGGAAAGGCAAAAAAATGCTTTGAATGTTTTCAGTTTTATAAGGGGACCTTATGGGAATGGGAATAAGTGTAATCCAACCTTAACTTACTGCCCTCATATGACTGACGTGCTGTTGAAAACGGCGACAAATCCTAACGACCTAAGAAACTAAAAAAAAACATTATATAATTCCCACAGAGTGCGGAACAGACGCCATGTTGGATCTCGTCATCATTCTCGACTTCCAGAAGTTGTCGACCCTTGAACTCGTTGACGTCGTCAACTTCCTAAAGGCGCTGCTTGACCGCTTCCGGTTGGCCATGGACAGCACGCGGGTCGGAATCGTGACGAAACGTCTGCACCCCACGGCGGCGTGGTTGCTCAACAGTCAAGCGGTCATTGGTACCAGCGTTGTTAACGTATTGAATGTAAGACTTAACGAAAGATAATCTCGAAACGCAATATATGCGAGTATGAGTTTAGTTTTAACCTATTTATTTTAGCTCGATTGAATCAACCGCCTAAGGCATGTTGAAAAACTTTTGAGTCCGTTTCCTTGGTAGAACCAGTACTTGGTGTCTTTGGGGGATATCTAAAGAATGCGAGGATTAGCGATGCGAAAGTAGCGGATGCATATGCAAAGCTTTAAACTAGAATTTATTTAATTAAAACCCATTATTTGTAGCTGAGATGTATGCGAATCCTGTGGCTTTAAAGATAATTTTAAGCGAGTTCTCATGGTAGGAACAAATGATGATGTTTTTGTAAATATGTTGAGAATGCTCTTTTTGTGGGGATCGAACCTATGATATGTTGGTCACCTGGTTGAACTATAAAAGCGACCTGATACATGTGGTCTTATTTACAATGTGAGTAGTTGAGTTTATACATACATGCAGCATAGATAAACACTTTTAATAATTCGAAAATTTCAACTTTTTCTAAATCAAGGTACATGTATATAGAATAAATAANAAGGCTCTCCGCTTCCAAGCCGGACCGACGTTTACCGGAGACGCGCTGAAGTTCGCACGAGAAACGATGTTCAACACGAGCGCGGGCGCACGTGCAGGCACCAGCAAAGTGGCGCTACTGCTTACTGACACCGTCACCGAACCGGGGTATGCACGAGCGGAGGCGAAACTTCTACGGGACGCAGGTGAGGCCGTGCCAGCACTTTGGGTGCATCATAAACCTGTATATTAAAGGATTAAAAGTAAGTCTTAATGTTCCCGAGATAGTCGATGCACAACTACTGGTTGAGAAAGTACACACAAGTACAGAATTATGCCCTTTGGTCATGTGAGTTTTCTTACATGGTCAAAATATCGGGTTCGATGGTGTGCTTTTCAGAGTATTCTTCCCACACTGAATATAAGAAAACACAAACTTGAGGTTTAAATAAAACAATCGAAAAAGTAAATGCCTGTAATTTTCGAATATTAGGCTCAAATGCTATATGCTTTCACATTATCGATGAGTCGCTGTTATTGTGTATGGGCTGAGAAAGGCAATGCCCACACCGTAAGAAAATTCATCTTTTTAATCAAAAGGCCTTCAAACACATCTCCTCACAAATTATGTTAATGATATTTATGAAAAGGACACAAACCACATACCCATCTGTCAAACTCTTGTCCGTTGTTTCTAAGGAAATATCTTTATTTCAAATTATGAAAGACCAAAGTGATGAGTATCGATAATGTTCACTGTGCCTCTGAAACAACGTGTCCCTGCTTCCACAATTAAATCACTAGACGCCAGACTCAATTTTTATAAAATGGCGACTTTATTTCCCCTACAGGAATCTCACTCAAGGTTGTGCAGCTAACCAACGCGTCGAGTGACCCGGATGTTGAACTTCTAGTTGAGCGGCCCGCGTGCCTTAATACCCGCCAGGTGACGTCATTTAAGGAACTGCAGACGCTAGTGGACAGACTCACCTCCGACCTGTGCAGAGGTATGGATGGTGTCTTTAATACAGGGACTAAGTCAGTTGGCGTCTGGCCCAGGTTCGATCCAACGCATAGAATTGTTCTGTCGTACTTACTTACATTGACCAGGTCCTATATTATCCATACTATAGGAGGTCTTATTAATACATTCAGGTAACAAACTTATATTTAAAAAAAAACTAACTTACTAACTTCTGTTTTTACATATTCTGAAAAATTTGACATTTTTCATTTGTTGATTTACATTTATCATTTGTTGATACGCCAAATTTTAACATAAATATTAAAATAAAAATGCTACGGCTCTTCATAGTCAGGGGGAATGAATATGTTTTATGAACGTAAAACGTGTTAATCATTGCGTCATAAGCACGTGCATTTGATATTTTGAAAACACGTGCTGTTTTTCTTTTGCTGTTTTTTTTTGCCATTTGTGTCCAAATTGTTATACACCTTGGTATCTAAGTTTATGTTTTGTTGAATCCGATTTATTTATTTAAAAAATGAAGACCTCTGAGTTGATTCCAATAAGTATGAGTACCTCCAAACACTGACTGATTTATAAACTACTGACCTGATATAAACAATAATTATGCAACTGTCATGACACCGACCCGATAAAACCTGCCTGATATTTAATGATAATCATACTTATTTTCACGCTACTCTGAAATGTTTCTGATCTTTAATCACGCCCCCTGGGAACTGATTTTTGTAGGAATATCGTTAACATTAAAACAAAATCGATAATGGTAAGAGGTTTAAAAAGCGGAACTCACGAATGAGGGACATATTGATTTTAACAGTTCTGTTGGAAACCTAAGCAAATAAAACAAGCAATTAACATACCTGATTAACTAGTTAGGAAACTTTATTGTAAGACATACAAGTTCACGTGCAAAAATCGTCATCTTATCAATTTATTGTCAACAATTGATAGCGTGCATGTTTAAAGGGACTGTAAACCACGAACGACGAAAAAAGAAAAGTTCTAAAATACCGTATTTTGGTTACAATTATTTGTTTATATTGATTAAAATATCACGACATAACATTACTTGAAAAAAGTTGTTTTTTTATTTTTACTTTTTTTTTTTTTTTTTATTTTTACTGGGTATGTCTACCAGGTAACTTACCAGTTAACTATAAATAACGCAAGTAGATTGATCATCATCGTCACGTGGTAAACCCAGGAATGCAAATTGTGCATGCATAGTGAATTGTATATATTTTATATATAAAATGATCAATCTACTTGCGTTATTTATTGTGTGTATATCGTTATGTCACCTATTTTTACATCGCGAAATTTTATTACCAAATATACTGAAAATGTAAACTTTGTTTACGTAATGTAATATACCAGTCGTGATATTTAAATCAATATAAACTAATAATTGTAAAAAAATACGGTATTTTAGAACTTTTCTTTTTTCGTCATTCGTGGTTTACAATCCCTTTAAACATTTAATTAACCGTCCTACCCTTTTTTATCAACAATCAACGATTATACACTGTGCCATGTAAAGATGCCATTTTTACATGGTATTTTATTTTTGTTGGCAACAGAGTAACGCATGTTACCACACAATTGCGTTTGCAATAATCCTTGCAGCCCTTAGTTTCCCACAACTCACGCAATACATCTACGTCAAAGCTTGTGAATACGCCTTTCAACTGGTAATTTTTGTAAGTGCTTCACATTGCAATAATCATGTTTTTAAATGATACATTTAATTTTATTTACTTCCGTGTTGTCCCGTAAACTTTAATACAAACACACATCACAAAGCGCCAAAATTTAAAGATTAAACTTTGCTTGACCCACCCAGTTAATCATTCTCAAGAGAAATCGTCAGTATTCCATTATGTTATGCATTATTTCATGGGCGTTTAAAGTCAATGTAAGACACACTTGTTAAGAAATCCACGGTTTGTGATAATTATGAATCCGTATGCTTTTATATCATTTGTTTTTGTTGAGTGCTTATAATTTACACCTTTGAAACCAACTGTTCATGAAGACTTAAGTCTACTGTGTGCGTGTGTTAATAGATAAAATAAAAGTTATACATTGTATTACTAAACTTAAAACAAAAACAAATAAAAAAACGTTATCAAACGCGCAAAAGAGTCATTTTTTGCAAATGCTTTTTATGGTTGGCCAAGCATTATACAAATAACAGTTGTTCAATAACCGGCTTGAAATTCCTCGCTTGAATTGTGTCCTACATAAATAATTAATGAGTATAATGATAAAGTTGGAGTGACTGAATTTGTTTCAGCCCCTGCCTTGTTGCTGCCCGGAACTTACACCTACCCGTGTCAACACACACTGGTTGCTAGGTTACCGGACTCATCGAACGCCATTAGCGTCAAGGTACTTGAATGGATTTCTTTGTGAATGTAATCGTTTATTCAACATGTTTTTGTGTGGTTCTTTCATCATTAACAAGCCCCTCAATGGTGGCAAAGTGGTTTGTCGATATCTGCCAAACAACTAATACGGGCGAAAGCGGTCGGCATTAACCACTTTTAAGTATTCTTATAGACCCATGCTACACAATTTTTATGTCACGTATAATCTATTTTCTTGACCATAATTCCTTCCAGTGGAATGAGACAAACAATTATTACTTTGTTCTACTGTTGTTAAATCAAGATGCAGATTATTAGAACAGATGAAACATTCACCACATTACTTAACTGACACAATTATACAAAAAGCTTTTGCCCCTTAAATAGGTACCACCCATTACCATAATAGTATCGATAAATAAATGGCTGTGTATGACTTAGTCTTAGTGATATTATTGGCTATGAGTTTAGTGTGTTTTTTTAACTAAACTGCTCTCTTATACATTTTAATGCACATTATTAATCATTTAATTATAAGCTCATGTGTTAGTAACAAATTATATGTTTTAATTGTTTTGTCGCGTTGGAAATATCTTTTTGTGGAATTTCGGAATATTTACGAAAAGAAACTAGGATAACTGTACTTATAGCAACATTAAAAACATTTTCGATGGCAAACTATGTCAAAGATGTCAATATTCTTAGCGCTGTCATGGTTAATCGACAATAACATATATTTTTTGTTGATGTGTGGCTATATACAATAATAAATCGAATATCATTTTTTAATCACACTCAGGCAACATTGGCGGGCGCCGGGGCCGAAGTGTTTGCAGCAACGCGTTATCCCGTACCAGACGAGACTTCGCACGACATCCATCTGCGTGCAGGTCAGGTGCTCTTCATCCGGGGTTCTGATCCCATGTATATTCGGGTCAAAGGTCAGCCGAGTACATGCACTGGAGACCTGACTATAGAGATTAAGGAAACGGACACGTTCAAAGGTATACAATCGTCGTTATTACTTTTATTGAGTTCTTTTGAATGATTACATGAAAGTGATAAGCTTATATAGCCGTATAAACTTTAAAGTATATTTAAATGATAATAAGATGAGAAAGTCGAGCGTGAATCGCCCAAGTTAGTTGTGCTGCAGCTGTTTTAAACATTTGACACTTGAAAACATTCATCAACGCGATTCTCTTACATTTATTTGTTCACATGCGTTATAATACCGGTGCTTCTAACAAACACGATTTTTGTTACAATCACAAAAAGCTTTTACTTCCTTGGCATTTGACATTAAAAACTTTTCACATATTAGTTTCTATTATATCTGAACGCTCAGTGTAAAGTTCATATTAATCTTCCACCGTCTGTTACATGCATTACAGTCAGAAATGTCTCATCTGATAAAATTGTACCACGCGTCTGTTCGAGAATTTCTCCCACAGATTGTATGTATTGTATATAACTATTGTAGCAGAGTTCTGTTGCACACGTTTAAGTCATTAATCGACTATGATATTCTTTGAATTGCGTTCAAATATGTGTGCCCCTCATTGTGTGTATATTTGACTTGTCATCATTATCACCGTCGTCATCAGATTCATTTCTTCTGTGTGCGCTCATATAAAACGTGAAGAAGATTAAAAAAAAAAAAACACACGACCAAACCGTGTTTCAACCCATGCGCCTTGTTACGAGTATTTATCTAGTTGTTGTTGTTGTTTAATCCGTTATCATTTATACAGATAAGCATCGCTATGGGAAAACGGGGTTTAATGAAAGTGCGTTATGTGTCGTCCAATAGGCTAATCAGGAACGACACTTTACGCCTAAACTGAATTGCCGCTAAGAAGCTACCATCTTTAAACGGAAAATTCCATAAAAGAGGAAAGTTTCGTCAGACTGCACAGCCTAATATGGGACGACACTTGACGCACATGCATTAAACCCCCTTTACTCAGAGCGCAACTCATATTCATTATTTTTTCTTCTTATTCACAAACATATACATTCCGTTAGAATAGACCCCTTACTATTGTAAATTATGTTCAGTTAAATAATATTTGTCAAAAAAAGCAATATATATTTATCTTGTTACGATGTTTTAAGTGATGCGTACAAAATGTGTTGTTCATGCACGATTTCCATTAAGATTATATATCATCAGCCCCGTTTACCCAATAATTACAATCACATATATTTTTTCATAATTTCACTGAAAGCACATGTGTATATGCTAGTCATTGCATTGTATCTATGCAATAGAGTAACATTTTCTAAACTTTACTAGTCTTTCTGTCATTAAAAACTAGATAATTTATTGAATAATGGTTTCTTTGCTTTTAAGTTCACTTGAAAAGAAAATTAAGCATACTAACGCGGTGATAATCTTGTCTAATAGCAATTATTTTCCAAGAGTGAAAAGTTGTGTTCTATGATAATTTTTTGCAGAGGAAATTATGTAAGTGTTAAAAAAAATAAAGATAAGTAACATCGGTGTGGTTTAAATTACGAGCCTGAGAAAGACTTTAAAAGCTCGGATTTTCGCGCCGAGCAAACAAACTCACAGAGCTGTTATCGACACAAACCAGATGCTCTATCCATGCCATACTTTCTGCATTTTGTTACTGTCCTTCTTTTTAAAATAAACAAAGGATAATGAATAAAAAACAAGAAAAGAAAAGAATCCAATAGAAGCGCTTGTTTAAGCCTGAAAATATCGAAACTTCAAAAAATTTCTTTAAGCAACAAGTAAAAATCTATCATACAGAATTACACATAACACAAGAACTTAACTGTGTGTCATTTTTATCGCTTTAAAGACACTGATTAACTCGCTTTAAAGATTGTTGTTATTGTTTTCTAATCCCTTTGTCTCAGGTACGCCCTGTGTGTGTGCAATAGCCGGAACTGTGCGGCCTTGCACGGACGCGGAGATGACCCTAGCAACCAATGACGTCATCTTGGTCAGAGGTATGGGCTACATTACACTTTATGAGACTTACTAAATGCATTCGTTACGTGTTTCTCAATTCATCATCAAAACAATCGGTAGGTAGTTAGTACATTCGATTTCAAATAAGATGCAAACTTTATCAAGGATTATTTTTCATAAAAATATCGCTTTTATTAAAACGAAGAGTAAAAATCCTTCCTTATTGTCTAACAATACCCGAAATAGACCTTAATTACATCGATCTTCTGAAGATTTAACCAGTCTTACTTTGATACTATAACGTGCTTGTATTCTTCGATGCAAACATAATTATTAAGTACAGATTGGATCGATATTTAAAAAAAACATTAACATACAACTTTATATTCATTACCGTTTATATTCTTATACTACAAAGTGCGTGTATGTTTCGGTCCTCAAAGAATTATAACGTTCGTATTTACATAAGACTTAATATTTAAGAAAACGTGAGAAACAATTTGCCGGTGCGTTTTCAGACACCATCACACAGAATCTCTGCGACAGTAGAAATAAGGCAGTGGAGACGTATCCACATCCGGTTGATCAGCACAAGTTTATGATGTGCGATCAAGCGGACAACCTGTATGTCGGCATCTGTCCAGTGGGCGTCCCCAGCTGCGTCCACACCTCTTCCGGTTGTAAATACAGCAACCCATGCTCGCCGGAACTGCTCATATCCGGCGTCCGGAATCAGCAGGAACCGTGTGGGAACCAGTCCAATTACGTCACGTGCACCAGTCTCGGCGTAGCGGAAGTGACGTCATGTCCGCCCGCGCAGGTCTGGAACCACGACACCGCGCGCTGCGTGTTCAAATACGTGCACGAGATCATGGCCATCGGGAGTAACGCGGACGATAAGACGGTGGATAACCCGTGCATACACGCGCACGAGGACCACGTGTACTTCCCCTACCCCGGGGCGAGTAACAAATACATCTTCTGCGATCATTACGGGAACGCCTACGCGCAGACGTGCAGATCCGGCCTTTGGAACGAGCAGATGAAAATCTGTACCGAGGTTAATGCTAACGTTATAGGTTAGCGCATGACACAAATATTTCTAGAACAAACAACAGCTATTAATCCTTTAAAACTTAGAACATACAGTTATTAATCATTTAAAGGGACTGTTAACCACGAATGACGAAAAAAGAAAAGTTCTAAATTACCGTATTTTTTACAATTATTAGTTTATATTGATTAAAATATCACGACTGGTATATTACATTACTTGAAAAAAGTTCATATTTTCAGTATATTCGGTAATAAAATTTCGCGATGTGAAATCGAAAGTACATCGCGAAAATAGGTGACATAACGATATACACACTATAAATAACGCAAGTAGATCATTTTATATATTAAATAAATACAAATCACTACGCATGCACAATTTGCATTCCTGGGTTTACTACGTAACGATGATGATCAATCTACTTGCGTTATTTATAGTTAACTGGTAGTTATCTGGTATACATACCCAGTAAAAATAAATTAATACAAAAATAAAGTAAAAATAAAAAATAAACTTTTTTTAAGTAATGTTATATACCAGTCGTGATATTTTAATCAATATAAACTAATAATTGTAAAAAAAACGGTATTTTAGAATTTTTTTTTTTCGTCATTCGTGGTTTACAGTACCTTTAATCATTTATGCTTTTTTCTTCACTTTCAATACTTCGATGATATTTGTTCTGCTATAAAAAGCAACTGATTATTAATTAAATGTTTTAAATAAGTAAATCATGCTTATAAATAATACTAAGTTATTTCATCTTTTCCACCTTTTTTGAGAGAAAAAAACTACACAAGAGTTCACATTTTTTGTATTTTTACTTTCAGTACAAAGCTTGCTATTTCAATTGCCGCTTCGCAGCTTTATACAAAACAAATAGAATTGTAATGTCATTCAATATTTACATTAATAATGTAGTAGTTAGAACTTATGAAGTATAATCCTATTGGTCAATATAGGGCGGAGCGATCAAATAGATTTCCAAATATGGTTATGCTTACAACAGCATGCGAGAAAACAACAAATCATAAGCCAGAAATATTACTCATTAAATTCAATTTTCTTAAGCTTAATCTTTCCACCTAAGGCCAAATAAAAAATAGGTCCGTTTCCGGTCGCCCGACCGTGTCTCCAGAATCGGCGCCGACCCTCAACTTTTTATTGGGGTCGCCAAAAAAAAATTTTTTTTTTTCATTTTCGGGTTTTTTCGGTTCATTTCTCCATTCTAGTACCAGAAAGACAAAAAAAAAATCCCTACCTACCGACCCTGTTTTTTTTCCCAAGGAGACCGGAAACGGACCTAAATTTTTTTTGGCCTAATGAGCGCAACGCTGGTATTTTTATTGGATCAAAATTTAGGTCATATAAGTTCATATCTTTGCCCTCACGAATGTCAATTAAATTAATCACGTCAAATATATTGTATACGGTGTATGTACTTGTACTTGTACACATAGTATTTCACTAGTTTTAGTTTAATTGAAGTTAAGCGGTACAATTAATAGTTGTATTGTACAACAATTGTAAAATAAAGGACACGAGAGCAAATGATGGTTTTTGTTCAAGCAATTAAATGAAACTAACGCATGCAATAAATCTCGAAGCTTCAATCTTATTTAGGCTCTTTAAAGCCCTCAAGTTGTTTGTAATTACAGTTTAAATATTTAATGCATGCATTGTGTGCCTGTCTTGTTTTCTACCCTATGTCTGATATAATTAATAATTACTATAATTGACTTCTCTATGCTCCTATCGTATGCAGTACAATTTTATATTAAATGCTGCGCGAAAAATAGATCAATATGCATACAACAAGATTGTATCACTATATCGTTTAAACCCTTTGAGCGCTGGAACCGTATTTTGAAGGCCTTTGCAAACAGTTTGGATCCAGATGAGACGCCACAGAAATGCTTATTTTAGAAATTTAGCAGACAACATTTTAGCAGACGACAAATTTCCCAGCATGCAAAGGGTTAAATTGGAACCTAAATGATGCATGCTGCACGAGTCCCGAGTATAGGATGGACATAATGCATTAGCCAGAAGCAGCAATCTTGTGCAACGATCGTCATCATCGCAACGTGAATTTGTTTGATAATAAGTGGCGAGTTCTGAGAAAACTGGGCAATGATTGTGCGTAAAGTTTTATCCCAGATTAGCCTGTGCAGTCCGCACAGGCTTATCCGGGACGACACTTTCCGCCTAAACTAGATTTTCGCTAATAAGAGACATCATTGAAACGAAAAATTCCATAAAAGCGGAAATTGTCGTCCCTGGGATGACAATTTACGCACAAGCATTATGACCAGTTTTCTCAGAACGCGACACAATGAACAACATTGTTCGTCTCCTAACATTTTGGTATTTTCAGCAGAACGCTGCATAATGTCTTGAAGGGTCTCAGTTTTCAATCATTCGCTACATAATCGACCGAAAAGAGAGTTTCACATGTCGTGCTAATTTGGGAATAAATGATGAACACCATGCTCAAAATAATTTAGAATGTTACACGCCATTTGTCCTATAGTAACTATCAGAAAACATTACGTGAATGAGATTTAAGTGACTTTAGGAAAAAAGTTTAAATAGAAAATGTCACTTTCGAGTTGTGTTAAATACACTCTAATTTATAACGTTATTGATTACGCTTAGTTATTGTGAATGGTATGTGGAACCTATTTCATACATTATTAAGACTTTTTTTAAATCTACTTGGAGCATGGGTTATGTTGCAGTCTTATACTATAATTAGTCTTTTATCAATTGTTAGCGCGAGTGTTAGGCCAAATAAAAAAATAGGTCCGTTTCCGGTCGCCCGACCGTGTCTCAAAAATCGGCGCCGACCCTCAACTTTTTATTGGGGTCGCAAAAAAAAAGAAAAAACTGTGTTCANATCAAGATTCGATTGGGAACAGGTCCGTTTGCTTTGGGAATGCCTCCGTTTTCAGGAGGCGCAGACAGTGCTGAAAAACCCCTGTTATAGGTCATCGTCGTCAGTTGTTAGAGCCCGTGTTAGAGCTTATGTTACACCATTTAATAAATATGTAAAATAGACGAACATGCATAACTCATTTTTAAAACAATTTGTTTACCTAGTAGCTAATAGATCTACATATATAAATTAAAACTAAAGCTTGATCTTAAATCCTTTCGGTACATATATATTTATGTTCCTTATTTGCTTTAGCTCTCTACCAACAGTTTCAAGATGTAAGGGACAGAAACAATAACTAGAACACTCTGTTGTGTTGTAATTGGGCATTTTATTTTAAATGCCAGAAAACCAATACCACTTTTACTAAGGCCAAATAAAATAATAGGTCCGTTTCCGGTCGCCCGACCGTGTCTCCAGAATCGGCGCCGACCCTCAACTTTTTATTGGGGTCGCCAAAAAAAAAAAAATGTTCATTTTCGTTTATTTCGGTTCATTTCTCCATTCTAGTACCCGAAAAAAAAAAAAAAAAATCCCTACCTACCGACCCTGTTTTTTTCCCCAAGGAGACCGGAAACGGACCTATTTTTTTGCCTTAGTTAAAGATAAGTATTTAACACTGAACGCTACTATCTTGTGATCTCATGCATATGTTTTATCATCATCATCATCATCATCATCATAATTATCATCATCATCATCATAATAATCATCATCTTCATCATCATCATCATCATCATCATAATTATCATCAACATCGTCATCAGCAGCAGCAGCACCAGCAGCAGCAGTATCATTATCATCAGAATCAGCATCAGCATATCATCTTCATCATCAACATCATCAGCAGCACCAGCACCAGCAGCAGTATCATCAGCATCAACATCATCAGCAGCAGCAGCAGTATCACCATCATCAGCATCATCATCATCATCCCTATCATCATCCTTATCATCGTCAATTGTGTATCATTTATATTAAATGATTATATAAACAAATGTTAATTGATACATCTTTGTTTTAACCAGTGCAATAAGCGTTGCGTTTTATTGTGCTGTTAATAATACACATCATTTAACTAGTGATACTTTTCAACACCTTGCAGCTTAAAAAAGGGAACTGATGCATTTCCCATAACACTATTAAAACAAAAAAAAAACAGCGCATCATAAATGGTAAACGAAATCTGAAAAAAAAAATGATTCATTACAAGTCGTATTTGCTTCACTTTAATGTGTGTTTCATCTTAATCCTGTATTGTCAATGTGAAGATGGTTACGGCGAGTTTTCAGAACAAACACTCACATAATTCTCCGACTCCCGTTCGTTGTTTAGTGTGGATATCAATCCATTTTACATCTACAATTAAAAAGAATAATTTCAACAAGTTCATTTCAGCAAAAAAATGAACTCGTAAGTGAAAATATTTCAAGGGAAGAAAGACGGTCACTCTGTGTTTTCTGGTTCGGTGTCGTCACCATTATTTAAGGCCCTTTCGGCGCTTGAACACTGTCTCCAAAAGATAAAAACTCAAGTTTGTTTTGTTGAAGTGAAACATTTTATAAAAACTACGAAGTCTAAACCTATTGAACGTTTTTAAAATGGGTTCCGAATGTTTACCCGTATTGGCCTAGCTTATCCCGAATTTTGATTGGTAAGATCTCGTATTGGCCGAGCATATCTTCAATTTTGATTGGTCGAATGTCGTATATACCCCGTTTTTTTCCGTATTGGCCGAGTTTTCACGGTTTTGCCGAGTTTTCAGATTTATTGGCGCGGTTCACGCTATATCTGTCTAGCAAACGAACTAAATTCTCATACAATACTATAAAGTCAAATAATAATTACTTATTCGATTTCGATATTCGATTTTCGATTAAATGATGATGCTTTGTTAAAACATCGCATTGTTGTTTAGACCACTAGTGATACATGTGTAAATCTGGGTTTACGAATGCATGCTTGAATCTGTTATTCGAGCGTTAAGTGATGCAGATGATTGTTGGCAAATTATTGCATGACCTGTGAATACATTTTTAAAATCGGATTACAGGTTTGCATTATGACATAATCTTAGGGGTTTTTTTTCAAAAGAAAGCGGTATGAAAATTATTAATAATTAAGCATTTTCCCCGCTATTGGGGAAATAGTGCTATGGCGACTCCACTGTACACCTTAACCCATTTATGCCTAGCGTCTCTTAAAAAAAAGGCCTTGGCAAACTACATAGACCCAGATGAGACGCCGCATGATGCGGCGTCTCATCAGGGTCTGCGCTGTTTGCTTAAAGGAATTTCTGTAAGAAATATTCTAAATATAAAAATAAATATACTAGACACTCCTAATTTTGGAAATAAATTGATCCAATTTAGAAGGATGGGAGAGTCCACTAGGCATAAATGGGTTAAGCTATTTTCTAAAGAGAAAGTAGAACATGTTTACAACTAAAAAAAAGTCAAATGCATGGATCGACCTCACATATAAGGCGTTGTGTGAAGGCATCACAGAGGATACTTCTTTAATGATCTTCACTTTCGTGCTTGGTAAACAATGCGGTATTAATTATATTGTTACAAGAAATACTCACTATTATTACCCCAAGACTAATAAAAAAGAAAGTATGCAACAAACAAGGCCAATATAATTCCCTTAAAACATATTTTTATCTAAGAATTTGTTCTGCATTTTAATGTTCCCTAAGGGATGCATTAAGTTTCCACACTGTCAGTCCGTCAGTCAGTCAGTCCGCACTTTTTGGTTTCCGCTCTCTTACTCAACAAGCTTCCATTTGAAGGTCACACAACTTTCTTTTATGAGCATAAAATGAAGGATAGGTTTAATAAGCGTCAAATCGCCATTGATGTTTGGAGTTATGACTCCTGAATTATTGCCATTCGTTATTTTTGTACTTTAATTTTGTCCGGTGCATATGTTTAAATCTTAAAGCGGTATCCACTTGAAACTTTATAGGTAGGTATATTTCATTTAAGGAATGTACTCTTTACAAGAACCATAACTCGTGTTCCTCTGTGTTTTTAGAGCTATTGACCCCTGTTTATGTATGTACGTAATTATTTTCTGGCAAATCCCTCAAAAACGAACACACGTATCAACGTGTTACCTTACAGGTTGATAAATCTCATTTAGGAAATGTGCAGTGTACAAGATCCATTACTCATGCTCCCTATTTGTAGAGTTATTGCGCTTGTTTTGGGACACACATGACCCAGATCTTCAACATGAACAGTGTACTTAAGTTTCATCAAGTTTGGATAAAAAATGTAGCCACCATTCACCGCTCGACGACGGAATCCGGACAAGTAGAGTGATCAAATTGCTCGTCGAGTGCTCTTCGTGCTTAAGTAAGTTAAAAAAACTACAATTCTCTGTATTGCAGAAAATAAAAGCTTTTATTACAAAATGTATGAATATACAGAAGCATACATTATATATGCAATAAGCGACAATAATTAGTGTTTTGAATTTTAGGCTTTGTTTGGCTTGGATTCTGTTTTATAAAATATCTAAAATTTGTCTCATCACACAAACAGATGGTGTCCCTGTTGTTCATGCAACTGCAATAAGAGTGCAAAACATACGCACTTACTGTCCGTTTAGCACCTAATGGTCCCTGTGTTTGATTGTTTAAAATAATGATTATCGAAATATTCAGTATTTTTCGGTATAACCTTCGAGTTTTTTGTTTCCATGGCATCAAACTAGTCTCTGATTCGTTGAACATATATGTCTTTTTACATTTCAGAAAACTATATTTGTAAATGCGATTTCCGAGGGGAAAACACTTCGAGTTTTCATTGTATGTACTACACAATAGTCTCTGATTCAATGAGGATATATCATCTTTAACATTTTAGAAGCGAATGGGTCGAATCGTATCTGCAAATGAGATTCCTGAGGTGTAAACAAGCCAGGTCCTACGAGTCTTTAGATGATTGAGAAGGACTTAAGTCCCTTTATAATTCAATCAATCTAAAAATGTAACATTTAAGGACACAAACATTTGAGATGATAAGGAATGAGACTCAATTTGAGATCTATAATTGTGTAGACATTTGAAAGTGATTTCCGGTTTCCATTAACGACAACAGCATCGTCGTATAGTAGTAGGTCACTTTACAGACATCGTAGGAAACCAGAGCGCCACCTTCCGTCGACGCATTGGTCCATCCGGATACTTCCGTCCGCGCATGTCTGTTTTACATTTACCCCGTCCATCACAAGCTCCGGAACCGGAAATTGCGTAATTGCGTCCTTGAGATCTACAGACGCCGGTCGGGCGCAATACTCTGTAACAGGCGATAGTGTAATCAGAGAACAAATTTAACAGGACGGAAAAGTTCGTAAAATAATCGTTCATGTTATGAAGTAAGTGTGAACGACTAAGTACGTCGTGTAAACATATCATATATAACTTGAAGAAACGACTTATGTCGTGGGAACGAGATACCTAATTCGTTGTAACGAGATTCCTGACTCGTTGTAACGAGATACCTTATTCGTTGTAACCACATAACTGATTCGTTGTAACGAGAAACCTGACTCGTTGAAATGAGATACCTGACTCGTTGTAACGAGATACCTGACTCGTTGTAACAAGATATCTGACTCGTTGTAACGAGATACATAGCTCGTTGTAACGAGATACATAACTCGTTGTAACGAGATAACTGACGCAGTGTAATGAGATAACTGACTCACTGTAATGAGATACCTGATCCGTTGTAACGAGATACCTGACTCATTGTACTGAGATAACTGACTCGCTGTAAGGAGATACCTAACTCGTTGTAACGAAATACCTGACTCATTGTAACGAGAAACCTGATTCGTTGTAACGAGATAATTGACTCATTGTAACGAGATAACTGACTCGCTGTAAGGAGATAACTGACTCGAAGTTATGACATAATAAGTCGTGGCAACATCACAGTATGTCATGGGAACTAGATACATGTATCTGATTTGTTGTAACGAGATACCTGACTTGTGGGAACGAGATACATGACTCGTGGGAACGAGATAGCTGATCGTTGTAGTAATATTATAAGTCGTGGTAACTACACAATATGTCGTGGGAACTAGGTACCTGACTCGTGGGAACGAGATACCTGATCTTGGTAAAACACAATATGCCGTGGTAACTAGAAAACTGACTCGTTGGTAACAGATACCTTACTCGTGGGAACGAGTACCTGACTCATATGAATGTGATAACTGACTCGTTGTAACGGCATAACAAGTCGTGGTTTCTACACAATATGTCGTGGGAACGAGATACCTGGCTCGGGAGAACGAGCACCTGACTTGCTGTTATGACATTATGAGTCCTGCAAACTACACACATACACAGCAAGTAATCTCATTGCTTCTACCTACTAACAGAAAAAACGTAATTAAATCACGCTAATGTTACATATATGTCATAACTACCAGACAGATACAGTTGAAGTGCTTAATTTACAGTGTACAGCCAAGTACAGTTGAACAATAAACAACCCACATAGACACTCAAACACGTATTAGTAAAGAAGTTGATATACAGTCTAAGTGACGTTGTTGCCTATATCGATGAAACAAAAGTGTTTCAATGATGACATACGTGAAACAAACAACAGTTTGTCAGTACTACCATGTTCATTGCAATGATATATTTCCAAATATACGGATAATAATTCACTTGCTTACCATATCATCAGCACTACAAATAATACTCTTTGCAAATTGAGTGTTGTGGTAAACGTCCTTCTAAAATATGTGTTACTTACTTTTGCACATCGGTTCCCTTGGCAACCAGTGGCCCTCGTGACACCACGCCCTTTCAATTCCAAGTGTAGGGTACGCGTCGTCACCGCAATTTATCTTCACCGCCGCACCATGGGGGAGTCCAGTATTCGATTCCCGACCGGCGGGCAGTGCATAAGAGGAACCAGTTCCGGTCGAATATCGACCCGATTGATATAGTGTGAAATTGGCAATCAACTGTGGGCAGCGCTCTGGTATATAAAATAATAATAATAATGTAATAATTTATACACGGTGCCTACACCACGTGACTTTTTAAGATCTGTGTTGGGAGAATACTATCAACAAAGCGCGACCCAGATAACATTTTTTAAGGATGTCTTTTTTAATAGTTCACCATGTTTAATGGGATAAAGTGGAGAGCCCGCTCATTCGTGATAGTTTTCTAAAGATATGATGATTATTTTTAAACAAATAAGTATTTTTTTTCAGTTAAGTGCAACCGCGCGTTTGAACGGTTAAAAAATAGGGGATCATTGTGCAGACTTCATATTTCAAACGCGCGGTTGCACTTTACTGAACAAAAAGCTATTTGTTTAAAAAAATAATGATACCCATAGAAAATGCTCACGAATGAGCGGGCTCTCCACTTAATTCCATTAACAATGGTGAACTATTTAAAAGTAAATTTACTAAAGTTTAATTTACTGTGTGCGAGTCCAAATATATCACGGATTGTACAGTTTAAACGTCTAATACGCTTTTTATTCGATATCCCTTTCTTGAGCTCTTTGTTTGATTTTAATGCTACATGTTAATTTAATGCTTTCCGTTGGTTTATAGAGAAATATCAGTGAATTAAAACTGATATATCACTGTTTCAAACAGGGAAAAATAACAGTGAAAATTATCGATATTTTTCACTGAACATTTAAACTATGTAATGACGTCATTTGTTTGACGGAATGACGTCATTATTCCAGCGAAATTCTCCAGTTAAACTATTTTACAATGTAAATTAACGGTTAAAAGGCATAAAATTAAAAGAAAAAATATATTATCAATGATCACTCGTGAATTAAAATCGATATTCCACCGAATTCAACAAATATCCTCTGTATAATCGTGATTTGCAGCACGATAAGCGCATTTGTGAATCGATTATTGTACATTCGGATACTTTTTTCTCGGTAACGGCTTTTATCGTTAAAAAAAACAATTGCAACTGTCCAATATGGAAAAAATACAGACTTTTTGGATCCAATACCGGAATATATTGGACGGTCACGTGGTACTTATCAAGAATGCCCATTGGATGAATTTATTGGATATAGAATAAAAATACATATTATATAGAGGATATTTGTTGGATTTGGTAGATTATCGATTTTAATTCACGAGTGATCATAGAAATTAATATTTTCACAAGTGGCGCAGCAACGAGTGAAAATATTTATTTTCTATGATCATGTGTGAATTAAAATCGATAGTCCACCGAATCCAACAAATTTTCTTTTTATTTCATGCGTTTTTCACAGTTTATATACATTGTTAAAGAGTTTAACTAAAGAATGTCGTTGGGATAATTACGTCATTTCGTCAAAATAATGACGTCATTTCACAGTAAACAGTGAAAATTATCGATACTTTTCACTGATAATTTTCATTGTTTGAAACAGTGAACCACCGGAAAGCATTAAATAAAACGTCATTTTTGCAGTGTGAATACATTTAATGATTTAAAAAAAATATGTTTTCGTCCTTCATAAAGGTTGAATCGTGCATTCGATTTTAAACACACACACAACTAATGCAATTAAGATATAAACTACATTGTATGTGAACAAATGCTTGCTGTTATTTTTTTTGACGTTGACACAACAGTTTCTTTAACAATCTAGTCAAGATTGAAACGACTAACTTGCATTGCATTTTTTTTTGCTAAAATCTGCTTATTTTAAATAAACGAAATAAATAAAAAGAAACTGTTTGTTCTTTCAATTAATTAATTAATTAACTGTTTAAAAACTTCAATATTTTCGATGCTGTATATTTAATATATTATTTATGGTTTATTCGAGTTGAAAAACACTTTCTCAAATTTTAAAGTTCACAATATTCGTGTTTTACCTTTATCACGTTGACCTCTATTGTGATATCATAATATACTCACTTTTTTGAGTAGTAATTTCTATTTTCTCCTTTTTCTCCGACGTCATCGTTTCCCTATCAATGCAAACGAAGTCCGTTGACGTCCATTCGCCGTCAACGCACGTGACGTACGACGTCGTTCCACGCTTTTCGAAGCCTGCGTTACATTTGTAACGAACAACAGTCTGGTGGGGAAACGTTATGTAGGGCGTGATTCTTTCGGACGCTGCGGCGTTTTCAATCCTAGGGGGCGCTTCGCACCGTTTATGTTCTAAAATTGAGCCGTGCTCTGTGAAAACGGTGTTAAATGCATGTGCGTTAAGTTTCGTCTTAGATTAGCCTGTTCAGTTCGCACAAGCTAATAAGGTACGACACTTTCCGTCTTTATTTTATTTTTCGTTTAAAAAGAAGTCTCTTCTTAGAGCAAATCAACTTTAGGCGAAAAGTGTCGGCCCTGATTAGCCTGCGCGGACTTCACAGGCTAATCTGAGACAACACTTAACGCACCCCAGTTTTTCCAGAACGAGGTGAACATTTAGTGCGACCGATGATCCTTCCAAAGCAGTCTTATAAAATGAAAACTACAGATAAGCATGTTATTGCTTATTTTGTGTGTATGCCGTTTTACTGGGTATTAGCGAGATCGATGTATACTAGCTAAGAATTACAGAGACATATTTGATATAAAAGACAAACACAAATAATGTTTAAAAAACACATTATTCCAACATAGTCCTACCTTGGCAGACCGGAAGTGCTGGACTCCAGTTTCCGGCGTAGCAAACATGCGTGCTGACTTTTAAAACAGCATCTCCTTGACGGTCCTTGTTACATACCACCCGGATCTTCTTGGCGACAGGCAGCCGCTCCCCGGCGTTATAGAGTGTCTTTCCGGAAGCAGTTCGTCCGTGATACGGCCGGTAAGTGGCCCTGTTGAACTGCGAGCCCGATGGGATCACACAGTCTGAGGAATAATAAGTATAAGCCTAGCTCTGGGAAAACGGGGTTTAATGCATATGCGTAAAGTGTCGTCCCATATTAGCCTGTGCAGTCCTCACAGGCTAATTAAGGACGACTGTGTCCGCCTAAACTGGACTTTTGTCAAAAAAAGACTTCCTTAAACCGTACAATACCATATCAACGGAAAGTGTCGTCCCTGATTTGCCTATTTGGATTGCACAGGCTAATCTGGGACGACAGACTCATATTTTTTTTAAATACATAACGTTCTTACCTTGCGCTAAAATCTTCGAAGCACAGGCTAGTGCGATAATAAACTGTCCCCACATGTTGTTCAGATGTTTAAGGTTAAATGACTGACACAGTTGCGCTCCTGTTTTTATAGCGACCGAATGAATCATTCAAAAGTGACTGTCCTGCAGTAAAGATTTACGTGCTCTTGAACATAAGTATGCATTTAAACTTGATGACGCAGTCTCAGAGGCAATATGGGTCGTGTTCTGATAAAACTTGGCAAAATGCATGTGCGTAAAGTGTGATCCCAGATTAGCCTGTGCAGTTCGCACAGGCTAATCAGGGACGACACTTTCCGCCTAAACTGGATTTTTGCTAAGAAGAGACATCATTTAAACGAAAAATTTCTTAAAAGCGGAAATTGTCGTCCCTGATTAGCCTGTGCGGACTGCACAAGCTAATCTGGGATGACAATTTACGCACAAGCGTTTTGCCCAGTGTTCTCAGAACACGCCACATAGAAGCATCGATTACACTCTACGAACATGCATTAAGCCCAGTTTTCCAAGATGAGGCCCATTGGTACTTCGATCAACAATATACACTTGACAAACACTTTTTAAGTATTATACAGTATTGAGTCATCCTGATTGCAATGAAAATCTGTTATTAAAAGTGTTTTAGACAATGTTGTTCAATTGAAATATGGTTCATGGAAATAATGAGTCATGGTTTGTCCTTAATGTAACAGTGTCGAGACCCCACTACCTAAGTTAGATTTATAAGCTTCTCATCCATATATTGTCTTCGGGACATCAATAAGTGTAACACATGTATCATTGATTTTATTAAAAATCTGATTGTATGCAAATGTTTTGTGGACATGTTATACTTACACTCAATATGATTCTAAAATATAGGACATATGAACAGTGCCTTGAATATTATTATCATTGCTGAAATCATTAATAGTTGAGAATACAATCGAGAAACAATATGACATTTTGCTTATTCCGAGTTATATTGTATTTTATTGTTTGTCCGTCCGATGTTTTATAGAGACGAGCACAATGACCTTGACCCAAGGAAGGACCTGAAGGGTGGAGAACCATATTTTTCACAAATGAATATGTTTTCACATCTGTTAAAAATGTGGTCATTATCACAATTACACTCAAAGCGAAAATAATAAATATTACAATCTATGAAGTTCACGATTGAAATTATATTTTGTTACGCAATGAAAACAATACTTTATATGGTCTTAACGCAAAACAAGTTTTATGATAAACGTATGTTCACACGAAAAAATGTAACAAGTTAGATTCTTCTCTTCACTGGAGTGTGAGAAATATAATGTTGGCACGCAAATTAGTAAGACAAAATGTACTTGTGAAATGTGTGTCAGGAAACAGCCTTCACAAGAGTCAGTAACCTTTGCTACACGTAGTTTAAGTGATCCGCTTAATGTCAACTTCATAGTAATATCCGCTTCTTGAATATTCAAGCGTCCTTCTAAAGTCACGTGCCTCGAAGTAGTTGAAAAAGTGCGTTCTTGAGTACAATTATGAACAGTGGTACTTCATACGTAGTGTACTTAGCAAAAGAAACAATGCATCAACGTCATTCGACGCAAATGTTTGTGAGTAATGACTGTACCGTCATCTTGTCCTAAATTTCGGTTTGCTTCAAGGCTAAAGTCATCAGTTTGCATGATGTAAATTGTGCTTTGAATAAAAAACCTTTGTTCTTTGAGATGTACTCTGTGTTCCGAATATGAGAAACATGGTATGCATGATTTGCATTTTGCTACGAATCTAAGTAATATATTATGCATGGTATAAATTGTGCGACGAATCTGAGCCGTATATTATGCATGATGTTCATTGTGCAACGAATCTAAGCCCTATATTCTACATAATATACATTGTGCTACCAATCTAAGTCATATTTTCTCCTGATATACATTGTTCAACAAATCTAAGTTCTATATTCTGCATGAGTCACATTGTGCAACGAATTAAGTCCTATATTTTGCATGAGTCACATTGTGCTACGAATTTAGACCTATATTCTGCATGATGTACATTGTGCTACGAATTTAAGTCCCATATACTGCATGCTATACATTGTGCTAATAACCTAAGCCCTATATTCTGCATGGCATACATTGTGCTACGTATCGAAGCACTATTTTCTGCATGATGTCCTTATGCTACGAATTAAGTCTTATATTCTGCATTATGTTAATTGTGCTACCAATCTAAGTCCCATATTATGCATGATGAACATTGTGCTACGAATCTTAGCCGTATGTTCTGCATGATATACATTGTGCAACGAATCTTAGTCATATGTTTTGCATGAGTCACACTTGTCTACGAATTACACTTACGGTTTACCGGCTTCTAATTGTGTAACGTTCTAAATTTAAATGAGCCTCGTATTTGGAGAACTTGGCTTAATGCATGTGCTTATGCGTCGTCCGCGCAGGTTGAATCAGGGACGAAACTTTCCGCCTAGACTGGATTTTCGTTATGAAGGGACTTCGTTTAAACCAACAATTCCATAAAAGTGCAAAACGTCGTCCCTGATTAGCCTGTGCGGACTGCATGCAATGTTCATTTTAAAACAGTCTCTTTAAACGAAAATACAGTTTATTGTATATAGACTATTATAATTAATTTTCTCATAAAAGCCATACTAGTGTTATATTCCAATTATCTTACACTAACGTCTACTGATATTTGACGCGTTATGTCGCTGTTGTTTATGCTATATTTTTAAGTTGATAACTACTACTAGTATATGTTTAACCCCCAGGCGCGGGCTATATAATGGAGACGACGGAATACCATGTGCCCGACGACTGTTCGTGCGGAATGCTCCAGTCGTGGACCTTCATCCCGCAGTCCGCCTGAAGTTTGACCCTGCAAGTCTGACAGTGTGACAACAGCGAATAGTACACGATAAGGGGGACTAACTACTTCACAGTTCCAAGTAAATATTGCCGTGCGTATCACGGGCTTCTGTCTATACGAGTCTCGGTCTGGGAAAACTGGGCTTAATGCATGTGCGGAAAGTGTCGTCCCAGATTAGCCTGTGCAGTTTCCGCTTTTTAGAAATTTTTCATTTCGAGGAAGTGTTTACTGAACGAAAATCCAGTGTAGGCGGAAAGTAACGTCCCAGATAAGCTTGTGCGGACTGCACAGGCTAATCAGGGACGACATCTTACGCACATTCATTACGGCCAGTTATCACAGAACGCGGCTCAAATATTACCACGCCTATAACGGGCTGCTGTCTATATTATATTTAACACGCTATTGATAATTTGAACTATATTGATATTAGATTCTCGTATTATTGCATTTTTGTTTGTTTAGTTTAACAAAGATTATGGGTTAATTGTCGTTAGACAAATCAGTGTTTTATACTTGTATATTCGAAGCTCGCTGTGGGAAAACGGGGTTGAATGCATGTGCGTAAAGTGTCGTCCCAGGGACGACAATTTCCGCCTTAACTGGATTTTCGCTCAGACGAGATAACCTTTAAACAAAACAAATACCAGAAAAAAAAAAAAAGTATCGTTCCTTATTAGCCTATGCGGAATGCACATGCTAATCTGGGACGACACTTTACGCACATGAATTAACCCCAGTTTTCCCAGAACGAGGCTTATTTTATCAGCTTATTGCAATAAATAAAATCAGATTTTGTACAGCTAAAAACTCTATCCCCCTTTTCAAAATTTGCGTTTTAGATAGTGCAATTGGTACGACCATCGAGTTTCCGCAGAAGGACCGCATAACGATTAGGCCAAATAAAAAAATAGGTCCGTTTCCGGTCGCCTGACCGTGTCTCCAGAATCGGCGCCGACCCTCACCTTTTTATTGGGGTCGCCAAAAAAAAAATGTGTTCATTTTCGTGTATTTCGGTTCATTTCTCCATTCTAGTACCCAAAAGACAAAAAAAAAAAAATCAAAAAAAAATCCCTACCTACCGACCCTGTTTTTTTTCCAAGGAGACCGGAAACGGACCTATTTTTTTTTTGGCCTAACCAGCAACCTCTGGTGAGCCGAAAATGTAAAGTAACATCAGTTGTTTTCCCTTATCTGGGCTGCCTGTAGTGCCCCCAATAAGAGTATGAGGAAGCAAAGCCAATCAGCGACATAGTAATTTTTTCCAGAAACCAGGAGGAGGAGGGGTGGAGGTGGATTTGCGAGTAAACAATAAACGTGTCTCTCCTCCCGCATTTTTCCAACAATGATGCTGATGCTGTGCTCCGATTGATTAAAAACCATCATGTGACAAATATCCTGTCATTGATTGGCTGTGCCTCTCTCGACAACTTAATTAAGGTCAGCGAACACTCAATTGAATCCGCAAAAAACATTCACATAAAGACTTTTATGAAATCATAAAATACATTTAATGAAAGTGTCATCAACGTTGCGCTTTTGTAAAAAGGTAAACATACTGTTTGGAAAATGAGCTATGAATGTTCGTCTAAGAAACTAACCTCACATTTTTTTTTATTTTTTTTTTGTAAGTCAAAATTTACTTTATATTTCTATATTTCTGTACATATTCTTCCATAATCTTATTTGTAAATTTGTATCACATTACTTATTTGGTAGCATATGCTGACCAATGACATTAATATTTACAAACTGTTTGTACAATACATGGCGTGTATAAGTTTTTAACAAGGATTAACTACAAAGCTTTTTCTCACCATTTTGGGATTTGACCCGAACATTAACTGTAAAAATGGGAATTTTAGCGTCAATTTAAATACTGTCAATAGGGAAAAAGTATTATTGCTTCATTTATAACATTTGAATAAGTATTGATACAAATGAAAAAAACAACGACAAAAAAACTGAACATAAATATATCAGCAAAATGGATATTGCAATTTTAAACTCTTATATCTTGTCTCTGTTTCCAATCTCAAAGTCAAATCATCAATTTGGAATTTTGGGAGTGGATTTTGGGAAGACTTTTTGCCACTGGGAATATGAACCAAATAACTGCTATAAAATCAGTCGAAAAAGGCCATGAACTAGTTAAATGTTATTATTTCTGTTTTGTTAGTTGTAAAACCAACACCAATCGGTTGCCAAAGTAACCTTATCAACGAAAGATCTTTCTATTATAAAACAAACAAAGAAAACACAAAAAAAGTTTTCAGAATAATTATACGTAAATTTTCGTTTTAAGATCTGCTATGTTATTCCGAAAAAAAATATTATGAACTATAAAAGATATGGCCAGCATGAGGCAGGTTAGTTTTCCTTAAATAAAAAAATAAAAAAGAGGAAAATATCCAGAGAATATCCTGATATATTTCAGTGTTAATATTTTATTCTCACAAACTTAAACCAACATATGAATATGAACGAGGAATGTTATATAAAATTAATTAACAATCTTTATAGGATAATATCAATAAAATATGTTTTTCAATGAAATTTATATGAAAAATGTTCGACCCGATACCGACACGTTAACTGGTATGTGTTGCAGAACCAAATCTGTGTCTATGAGTCGTATGTAGACATCTGCACAGACTAATGGGGATTTCCCAACAGTGAACATTACTTGTCTACATGAAGACGTTGTCTGTTGTACAGCAGACAATTATTTGTAATTGAAAAACAAAACTTATCTATTTTTGTTTAATGGTATTACATCTTCTGTAATGTTATTGTAGTTTTGTATTCATCAACATTTGTATTTGTTTTGATTTTTTTTAATAAGATCGTATATACTCGCTTTTAATTCATGTTTGGACTGTTAACCAAAAGCGTTGGTAGAATGTTGGGTAGTGTTTATTAGATAATTGCGAATATGACTTGATTTTCAGAAGCGTTTTTATGGAACATCCTCTTAGTAACATAAACGCATGTGTTACACCCACAGACTTTATTCTTAACGAAGGAATTTCGTCCAAATGTTTGTTTTGACTTTATCTTCGACAAATTTAAAACTGCGTTAAGGTGAGCAATAGGTTCTCTGGTCAAATATTCAAGTATATGTGTAGAACCTTAACTCGGGTGAGCGCTTTAGGACTATCAAGGCCCTCTTGTTAAGAAGGTGTAAGTAGTTGTGAATAATGTCCAATTTATAAATTATTTAAATGTTGAAATCATACAGATCAGACCGCATATAACTTTCGATTCTAAGTGTTTGGACACAAGGTAAAAAAGAAAGAAAAGTTACAGTACAAATATAGTATAAGAGTTATAAGTCGTTATCCAAGGACAACTGTGTAAAATTACTTATGAATAATGCCGATTGTATAAGACAAGACCGCAATGCTTGAACAGATTTTTAATAATTTGAAGACATTTTTATATGGTAACAAATGAAATGTTGTGAATTTAATTTAAAATACGTAGGTTCTAAACAGATTAAAAAAAAAACATGGCATGAAACTAGCTCAGATATGTTCTAATTATATCTCTGTCTACTTCAAACATGACCATTTGTGCGTGCCTGAGGTGCGTGCGTTAACTTCTAACGACTTCTCCTTCTTTATCCCTTGACATATGTTTACGAAACTTCATAGGAATGATCCATTGTTGACTTCGGAGCTAAAAGTTGACCACAAGGCCTAAATTAAAATTAAGTTTGTTTGCCCTTTACCGACCAACCCACTTTTTACCCCCCGACCCCAAAAAATTTATTGCGATTTCTGAAAACGTATTTTTTTTTTTTTCGTTTTTTCGCCGATCATAAAAGAGCCGACTGCAATATTTATTCGTGCACGTTATCCCTGTCCATTCTTATCGTCCCTGACCGATCTAGGTCGCTGCGATGGTTGGAATTTCATATGCCCCTATAGACAATCCCAGAATCGATAAATTGACCGCCGCCATATTGGCTATTACGTCACCCGCTACTGAAAACNGAGGCTGCTGGCAATGGGAACTAAGAGTCATTCCACAGGCGTAAGGCTATCCTGTGAAATACATAAAACTGATGCAAACACAAGAGAAACGTGGTTGTGTTGTTTTAAATCTGCATGCCTTGAATCGTCCGTTCAAAGTCAGTGTCCCCGGATTTAAAAGAAAATGAATGTTTTGAATTGTGTTGTGTGTGTTGTGTTCGTGTAGTGTATGGACATTGGCCTTAAATAAAACATTAGCGGGATAGGAATTTCCAAAGCTGGATTTTCATTATTCCAATGTTTGAAATAGAAAATGCTGTATTATGGTATTACTGGCTGCATAGTAAATTGTTAAAATATAATAAAACACCAGAACAAATACAGGACAGTAACTACAGCACTAAATTAAACATAAAGATGATTAAGGGTGGGCTAACAGCCTTGTATCTGTCAAATAGAGAACATAATTCAAGCCCCCCTCCCCCCCCCAAAAAAAAGGGTCAATGCCATACACAAGGGCAAACGTCCTAAATAAGAGCCAGAGCCTTACAAAAGAGCAAATGCCCGAAAACAAGGTCAATGTCGTTCAAAAGAGCACATGTCCTATAAAAGCGTAAATATCCCACAAAAGGTCTATGTCCTAAAAGGGTGTATGTCCCTTAAAATGGTCAATGCACTTCAAAGCGCAAATGCCCCGCAAAGGGTCCATGCAATACACAAGTCTTAATTTCCACCGAAAGGGTCGTTAGCCGTTTGTTTTCTTCCTAACTCAACAGTAATATTTAGAAACATGGCTTCTATGTTGTAAACAAAGGGACATATAACCGCTCAGGCACTTTTCTTCTGTATGATTTCATAATAGTTTCGGACCGCAAGTCGTCAGGATTCTTGTTGTTTGTTAGAACAAATTGTAAATTAACTGTTTTTTTTGTGTGTGGTGACAAATGAGACAACGTTTCATATCACGAATAATTTATTCCCAATGGCAAGTTTTTTGTTTCGTTAATCGCCTTTTCAAGGCTCAGGACATGTTATTCTTATACAAATACAGGGTGATACAAAATATGTAGGTGTTGTCATTTACAAAAGTGAAAGGCCTGTATTTTCATTAATAAATTTGCACAATTTAGAAACAAAATATCGGAATCGATAACCTATATTCTCTGTTACGTTTTCGCCAACTGAAATAAAAATGTTAAAACACACATATAGCATTTTATGTCATAAAAACTACCGACAAGTAATATGACATATTAGTATGTTCATTACATTTCAGCATACCGAATTGCTTAGACATTTTCTTTAAAATATTAACGTATTATATATAACTACATTTCATTAATTCATCGGTCTGCTATATTTCGCATTTTCTTTAATTCTTGTGTCAAAACAATAGTCGATGTTTTTCAATAACAGCTTATGTCCTATTTGGTCACTTTTCAGGAGACGAACACGCGTGTTATCCAGGACAATTAATGTTTTGCCATATGATTTGCATAAGCTTCCTGTCTCAAGTGATGTTTAACTATACCAAACGCAGTTTGTGCAGTTACATGTTTTCATCAATGGATGTCCACGATATTCTCACAGACCATAACTTGAGCTTCTGATTGGACATCCTATATGTATCATGAAGCCAACATTCAAATACAAAAATATCGCGCAAAATTGACTTTTGTGGCGGTTTTGAAGAACATCGACGTTGTACACCGATGAAAAACTTACATCCAGAGGCACATTTTGCATCGAAAACAAAGGGTTCGACTCAAAGATTTTCACAAAGAATGTGTAAAGTATAATAGGAGTTTGACAATATTATAATATATTATTACTGATTTTTTTATCGAAGCTATTTTAAGAATCGTGCATACACTTTTTTTCATATTCATTAAATTTATTTATATTCATTTATTTAAATTGCAATGGTCCATTCAGGTACAGACTATTAACCTGAAAAGTAACATCCGAACAGGATCATGTGATGCACGAGGGCCGAGTCAAGGATGGGCGCAGAGGCCACCATGTGGAAGGTACCGTTGACCGGAAGTTTAACCAGCATGCAAAGGTAAGTAGTCTCCTGGACTGGTAGATTTACTCCCGGCATCCGTATCTCTAGTTTGGCCATATCTGGAAATTCGTGTACTTGTATAATACATAATCGTTTGGGTCACTGTTGTGTATATGATATGGTTTGTTTTGCGCGACAGAGAGAGGTCTAAAGTTCGATCTAATTCTGAGAGCGGCGTTGTGGACTCTGTTAAGGTCTTTCAAAATACATTTAGGAATACACATGGTTCTTTCATATTAAACGGACCAAATCGTTTCTTTAATCACAAGGCTTTCTATCCAAAAGGACTTATACGCATAACTTAAAAAAAAAACTCTTCTTATTCAACATCTTTATATCATGTATCGTAATAGCTAAATATGAAATCAAACTTAAAACACATAGCTTTTCTGTTTAGGCATATATCTGGCAATACAACATTATACTAATTATATACGAGTCGATAAATCATCTATTTCAAGATGCCAACAGTTTGAAAAATTCTCGATTAATAATAATCTTGGGGAAAATAACATACACGCACTGTTCAAGTCAAGGAAACAGATGAACTTGAAAAAATAACACAGGTTAAAACGGGATCTTTATTTAGCTTGTGCCATCTTCTCCGTAAATAGCATATTAATTACAACTATTTTTTCCAGCAGACTTCAAGATTTGTTCACATTTAAGACGCCGGTTGAATATGCAGTAGTTAAGGTCTAATATAATCTGCATGTGCGTTAAGTGTCGTCTCAGATACGCCTGTGCAGTCCGAAAATGCTAAGTAGGGACGCCACTTTTCGCTGTTATGGAATTGTTTGTTTCAATGACGTTTCTTGTAAACAAAAACCCAATCTATGCGGAACTGCTTTCCTGATAAGCATGTGCGGACTACACAGGCGAATCAAGGACGATACTTTACGCACATGCATAAAGCCCGGTTTTCTCAGAGCGCCGCTCAAATGAATACAGCTTAGGTCACCGCCCCTGAACGGTCCATGCAAGCCATTTCCCCTACCATTTTCTTTAATTGCTTGGCACTCCTTGCGTTTCTGGCAGCTTAGGACATCCTGCGTGAAATGTTTGTTCAAGTGTTGACAATGACTGGACTCAGTCGGCTCACATATGCCTAGAAAGACATCGATTGTAAACTATGAAAAATAAAGTCGCATACCTAACAAGTTCTTCCAAATTATTCTTCCTGATCAAAGCATTTTGTGGCATTTTTGTGGAAAAAAGAGCCAACAGCAAATAAGTTTAAACGATGGCTTATGGCCAGCATACAAAACATTTCAATAATATTTATATACCAAAGACATATATTTATAAATTATCCATGATTCCAGCGTCATTGTCCGTGAAAATTATTTTAGATTTATATAAACCAACTGTATAAAATACACAATAAACCAACTGCTGAATTATTAGTGAAAAATACATCATCCATCCAACAGTTGTATGACCTGCTATAATTTAAACAAGAGGGCCAAGATGGCCCTAGATCGCATACCTGTGAAATGAGCTTGCCTAGTGGCATGATTTGAACAATCTTCGTCACATATCAAATATCAAAGCTGCATGCTTTGTGGTTAAAGACAAACAAAGTTGTTCCAGCTTTGACCTGGTGACCTAGATTTTGACCCCACATGACCCAAATGTTAAAATTTGCCTAAATATTGCCCTAACAAACTTCCTCCTAAAGTATAATCATTATTTAATCAAACACTTGAGTAAAATCAATATTTTGATTAAGTTTCATGATGATTGGGCAAAAATTGTGACTTCTAGAGTGTTTACAAGGTTTCTCTTTAGCCAAATAAGGAAAACTGTCCAGAACCACATTGCCCACGTTTGCTATTTGGCAGGCATAAAATATATCCTGGTATAAAAGTGCCTCTTGGTTTAATACACTCAAACAAACAATTACGATAATATAATTACAGAAAATGATCTAACATTCTTTGTAAATGAGTTATGTCAAACTACCAAATTGTTAAAAATGCTTCAGTCTGCCTCTATAGAGTTTTTTAAAACCAGACGAACGTATATATGTCATGAAGTTGAATAAACGATATAACTGAAAGATGATCGCGTGTTTCAGGATGAAATTGAAAGTTGGGAAGTAATTTGTATCGTTTTCAATTAAGACCGGAATAGTAGATGTAGTTGTTATGTTTACTTGAGTGCGTGGCTTTTGTTTGTAAAAAAATGTTGTTATTTGTCTCTGTTTTTGAGAATTTAAAAATACTCAAAGATAATTAAGACAAAACTTATTTATGAATCAGATCATATAACGGATTAAAAACCATAACATTTATTATTGAGATCATCCCATTTTTAGTTTACAGTGTATTCTCTATAACATAAAAAATACAAGTAAACTATAATTGTCGAAGCAGATTTTTTTAACTATAAAGAAATAATCATATAAATATAAATTAAATAAAACCAAGATTAATTTGGCGGCCTTAAAATAGTAACCGGATTATACCAACATAACATCATAATAATAATATTAACTATGCATGTACTTGAATCAAATGAAAGCATGCTGTGACATACATATGGGGCCGAGTGATAAAGACATCAACTTGTAGGCAGCAAACATTTATGGTAATGAGGAAATCTACTTAAATGATCACCCAAATGCGATCATTATAATCCCACATAATACACACGAAAGTTATATTACACATGTGCCCGTAACTGGATGGGAGAGATTAGACTTGACTGGATTGGCATGTCCGGCCGACCAGACGCAATCGGGGTCAACTATCTCCGCGCCATTGGCAAAACCGTCACCATCAGAGTCCATTTGGCACAGCTGACGAGTCCATGTCTGTATAACATGAGACATCAAAGACATGTCTGTATAACATAATACATCAAATACATGTCTGTATAACATAATACATCCAATACATGTCTGTATAACATGAGACATCAAAGACATGAGTCGAGAAATTTCTGTTTTACCGTGAGACATCAAAGACATCAGTCGAGAAATGTCTGTATAACAGAAAGCATTAAAAGATATCAGACGATAAATGTCTTTATAACATGAGGCATCAAAGACATGAGTCGAGAAATGTCTGTATAATATGAGACATCAAAGACATCACTCGAGATATGTAATTTTTGACAATCGATCACTACGAATGTATTTATATAAATGCGTATATACTAATTATTGTGTTGTATATGGATTGTTTTTTTAGTATGAATTTTATAAACCAAAACCACTAACTAATAGTTATTTTTTGATTAATTGTTTAAGACATGGACGCATATGTACTTCCTTGAAGCGGTATCCACCTTTAAGGCGAAAACTACATTTGCAAGTTGCACACATTTGGTAAGGCATGTGATAAGAACATAATTATTTCAAATAGTTATGAATTGGTCTTTTGATAGACACATGTGATGGAACCACTTTATTCGTGACCCCGGCGAAAACAAGCTCGTAAACATGATTGCATGCGTGGCACAGACAATTAAGATAGGCACGTTCGGCACATTATACGCATGCCTTATCAAAAGTAAAAATGGGAGGCCGCAATCTTATATTCATTGGATGCACATTTTTATTTTGACGTCATTCATTTCTGATAGCAGATTGCATTTCAGATAGCTGGGGCCCATTACAAATTCCATGGTAGACATGGTGCAATATATGCAGAGAGTTAAATATCAGGGAGAAGCACCCTGTTCCTTTACGGCTCGTCTACAGTACGTGCTTCGCCTTTGGTCTGCACAAAACAGCAGTATCGTTCGATATATTGTAACTCAATCACAATTATGAACTGAAGTGTTTACGTACTTAATAAGAAACGCTTGAACACGTTAAAATATTGTGTATCGTGAGTATTTATTGTTGCAAATTTTAGTTGATGTCTTTAAAACATTAGCTCATAAATATTACTGGCTTTAACGACTATCCGTTTGAGCAGTTGTCCTTACAAACATACTTTCTGTAAACAGTGCTAAATCACATAATGGATATTTTTAACAACGTGCAATACCATATAATGGGCATTTTTTTCAAATATGCTACTGTTTATGAACGTAAATCAGAATTGGATTATTATATAATATATTAAAGCACACACCATCAACATATGGTGATGTCTAAGTATACGATACATAACTAGAGTAATTCCTTAAACAAAATAAATTTAAGTTGTATAGTATCATTTTTAAGACGAAACTTAAAATGAAATCTTCGAAACGACGCTGTGTGAATTATGTGGGAAACATATACAGTTTCTTCATTGAAATAATGCATTCGGACATAATGCAAATGTAAACTCAGAATAGAAAGTAATAGCAATACTTACACAATTGAATGTGCAGCGCACAACGTTCAACAAATCGAAGACACTTGAGACTATTCATGTACAAGTGTTATAAATAATACGGTTTAGAACAACAATTGAAAACGTCCTTATTTCATAAATGGTTTCAACATCTGACGCAGAAGCAGACAATAGTAATGATACAAACATTGCCGATGGAATTATGGATGCACCTAGTAATAATGCGAAACTATTTTTAAAATACCTCGCAAATATAAAGGCATATGCATATACACTTAATTAGGCATTCATGGAGAAAGTTCAATGTTTTACTTTAAGTGATCAAAACAAAAGAACAGCATCTAAAATACATTACAATAATGATATGTATAAACAGTTGCTATTCAAATGGAAACCGTTTCAACTGAGTTTTTCCTTGAATATTTACTTCTTATAACTTACAAAGTTAGCTTTCTTGAAATTTTTCCAAACGGATTACGTTCACTTCCCCCGCTTGGATTCGTGTGTCCCAGCCCCACCCACATCCGTCCACTGCCGCAGGGGTGGGGTATTCGGTCACCGTTGGGAATACGGCCTGGAATGATTCGTATCCGAATGCCAATGGCAGAAGAGTGGCCCATACAAATAATAACCTGAAAAAACAAAACACGATTTGCATGAAGTTTGAAAGCTTTCACAAGTTTATTTCTCGGCCAACATTGAAATGATTGGAACAAATTGGGAAGTGATTTAAAAATTAAACTTCGTTTAAATTTACCATGGTTAAAATTAAGAGACAATTTTTTTTTTTTTTTTGCTTGCTATGTAGACTAATTTCTGTAGTTATGTTACAACTGTGTGATGATTTTATACAGGACATTGATCAATTCAACGACGATTGTCAAAGTTATTCAAGTTAAACTGTTATCCATGGTCCGCTGTAACAACAGTAATGTTTACAAAAAATAATTCAATAGCCTACGCTCATTTATTATCTATAAAATGATTTATAAACAAAAAATTTAAGCGCAATTGTAAAGGATATCATACCTAGAAGATAGTGCATTTGAATAATACTGTCGCCTGAATGCCAATTTACACATACACTACTTAAAATAGGGGTCTAGCATGTAAAGCATTTCACAATTATTATTTAAACAAAATATCCACTCGTTTACACTACACTCTTGCAGTTTCAAGAGAGTCTAGAAGGTAACGTGTAACTGATTACGTTTTAATTAAATGGCTCACACAGCTGCATCAGACCATTTTAAATATGCGTTCATTATAGCGCAATTTGGTCTTTGTAAACAAAAATATTATTATATCATCTCATCTTCGCCTGTGGTCCCGTTTGGGGCATAGGACGCCGACCAGCCGCCTCCAGGCGTCTCGGTTCTGGGCGAGTATCTTCAGCTGTCCCCATGTCTTTCCCATCTGCTTAGCATCTGCGTTCAGGTCTCGACGCCAGGTGTTTTCTCTACCCTTGAGGGTTGTAGGTGAGAGATTGCCTTGTCATATTGGATGCAAAATGTGATATATTTACGACAAAGATAAGGAGGTTGAATGGCTGGTATATTTATATCTCTGAAATGTATCAGATGTGCACATATGCAATGTTCTAACATGTTGCATATACGAGTAGCACACGAGGAGAGGTGGTCTATTAAGAGTACCCGGTCAGTCAACAACAACGTTTATTTATATTGAATTGTGTATTAGGGTTTCGCGTTTTTGCTCAAAGTGTTCGAGTGAAATATATTCCGATATTGTTTCAAAATAATAAAAAACAAATCCCATGTTTTATTGCATATGCTGCTATAGGTTGTGTTTGAATCATAAACAAGAATTCTGCACAATGTTGCTTCGGTTCCATGCTTGATTGCTTTTTGATGCAGAGCAATGTGCCTTTAAACGCAGGCACATTTTGTATATTTATATCACGTTACAGATGTACTTTACGCCTAGAACAGTTTTTGTGAATTCGTTTGCCTAAGTTCAAGTGCAAATATTTCTTAAAAAATATACAGACATACACGAAAACAAAGTTTTATGTTGATAAGAAGACAACTGAGCGACTAGTTTAAAACACAAAGGACACATGTGCAATGATATAAATATCTTTTTTTTTCCTTTGTACAATAACCCATGTACATGAAAGACCTACCGACCGACCGGTTGTACAAATTGCGTATAAGTGATAACAATAAGGCCATGCAAAAGAATAACTGTCATGTCAGAGTTAATAGTGCTGTTAAAAAAATATAAAAAAATATACACAAACACCAATAAAGATGTTATTATTAGACAATATTTATTATTGCCGTCTGTACCATATCTTGTATAATGTACTGTCTTTTCTAAATATTTACACATAATTGAATATACTTTAACTTCAACAACAGTTTCAAGCTATACGGTCAATACACACATATTATTGTTATGTATATGCACGATTTTGTAATACAATCAAATTATTGAAAACAAAACAGAGCATTTATTCCTGTTTCGTGGGAAAGATTTTAAGTATACGAATATGACAATAAATATTTGCGGAACCAGCAACATGCCACTTTAAAGAAGTCACCTTTTAAGTTAGCTTAAAATGCTAACATGACCTCTTCAACTCTTCCAGTAACACCTACTTGTCCCGCTGACATGAGTTGAATGCAAATCTATAATGGGAATCTGAAATTTGGCTTTCTTTTTTGTCGATACCACAGAGTCTGTATAACGTCTCTCTGTTTAGCACATGTGTACATACATGGAATGAATATGAAAAAGGAATTGATTTCCCATACTCCGTGCCTGTGTTATGTTTCAAATAAAATTTGAACAATCTATGTCTTTGTGCGTATAGAAAGACGTTTTATTTAATTGATTTTTGGTTTAAATACGATCGATAATGACCATGTTATTGTATGTAAGGCATACACATGTATCGTACTTAGAAACACGCCAGAGCCATTTCTACTTACCGCAGACAAAGCCATAAGCACACAGGTTGTTTTTGCTGTGATATTCACTTATCGTATGTCAATACTCGTTGCATTATGACATGCTTACTTTTTTCGTATTTGTTTAACAATTACATTTTTCTGGTGGATGTAATGCACTATTTTATACATTATTCACACATATTTTAATTATTGAACTATTCTTAAAAGTTGCTTAGGAAGAACAGTACAGATTGCAAATCAGCTGTGACTTATGTATTTGCACTTTTGTGCTTAATTTAATGTTCTATAATGCTAAAGTAAAAGTAAAATAATTTTCTAATAATTACTATATGACATAATATAATTTATCTAATTTAATTTTAAATCATTGTGATTTACTATCCTCCACACAATTAGCAACAGTCGAAATTTGTATTTCCATTCCTTATTTTACTAAATTATTATCCAATCGATTCCATAGATCATCATCATAAAATAAATCTTAATCCTTTCAATTAAAGCCATCGTGTACAGCTCGAACGTGCTTTTGCAAAGCTCAGAAATAGTCTTCTGAAACTAAATAACACAAGTCTGCGAGTGTGATTCCAATTCAGCTATGCCTGTGACGACGATTTCCAATGATATATGCTCTAGCTTGCCTGCCATTAATAAATTACTCTTCTTTTTCAAGATTGAGAAAAATATGCCATATGCGAGACCTACATACGCTCATATAGGGGCATATCTCTCGACGTGGCACGCTATGAGACAAAACAGAATTGTTCGTTACGAAAACAATTACGCCAGTTAGCTGTAATACAATACCAGCACGCTGTTACACGTCTGAGACATGATACACTCCGTATGTTGTTGGTCTCCACTTGATAGCATAATAATGTTTTGGTAAAGAGGTTTTACGAAATTGCAAGTAGTATTGCGTGCGGTTTGTTCTGCAATAAGGGCTTTCTGAACGGCAAAAACTATATTGCAAATAATCATACATTATTATTTAAAATCTCTATTTGAAGTTACGTATGTGCTTATACTAATATAAATCGATATATTATTACACTAATGACTATAATATAATAACAATAATATGTAAACAATAAAATAGTATGAATAATAATAATAATAATAATAACAATACTAACATATTATATAACATTATGCTTTATTATTATCTTATTGTATTGTTATCTTATTATATAATAGCATTACATAATCGTATTATATTATATTATATTATATTATATTATATTATATTATATTATATTATATTATATTATATTATATTATATTATATTATATTATATTATATTATATTATATTATATTNACGAGTGATCATAGAAAATATATTTTCACGAGTGGCGCAGCCACGAGTGAAAATATTATTTTTTTATGATCACGAGTTGAACAAATTTTCTGTTTCTTTTAAGCCCCTTTTTCAAAAAAAAAATTACAGCTGTTTCCCTTTCGCTGAAAAGTTACCCTTTCTTTCGTGTGGTACCTCAATACATTGAAATGACGTAATTTGTTGACGAAATGACGCCATTTTGTTGACGAAATAACGTCATTATTCCAGCGAAAATTTGTTATTTTCACCGGGAAAATAACAATTTGTTTATTTTCACTGCTGTTATTTCACTACAGAAATGTCATATTTATCATTAGGTATAAAAGAATATATAATATAAGTTGATTTGTCTACTAAAGTGGGCATTGTGTATTTCACTTCAAAGTTTCACGCACTTGTATCCAAGTAATACATCTGCATCACAATTTCAATCTAATGTACATCAAAAGCAACAGTGTCCATTTACAAATTCATTTTTTGCACTGAGCAGACAGTTTTTCGCTGGAACTAAACTACACCAAGCTGCGAATGGGATTCCAATGCAGCGATGTATGTGTTTTGATTTCCAATTATCTGTTTTCTAGCTAGTCTGCCGTTTATGAAGGTCTCGTTTGCCTATGACTGGAGAAATATGTTAAATGGATGAGCTCCAAAAATGCAATGGGGGATATCGTTATATTTAGTATTTCCTTTATATAAACACTCACGTCTGAAAATTGTAATCAAATACCCACACGCTTGTATAAAGAACAGCTCTCGCTTTAGGTAGCGCGAAACAGTTTCAGCCGAAAATTCGAATTTGCAATGGCGAATTTTCTGGATGCATTGAAATTGAGCATTTTAAATGTTTTTGTCAGTATCACAATCCGAAAATATTACTTGTATAAAGACAGTGCATGTGTCTTGCCATCTTGCGTATAGGATTCGAACATAAGCATGTATAGCTCCGAACGCAAATTTGGCAGCACATTTAAACTGACGTCCAAACTCTGGAATTTACAGAAAAATCTTAATGCCTTGTTATGGTCGACCCCATGTTTTCACCGCTGCTATTATCTATCAGGTAAATTACGAAACAATGCATGTATTGTTTCATGTGCTCGCATTTACAGGAAAGTTGCAAAATGATATTTAAATTTAAAAACAATGTTCGCGAAAACTGGTGTATTATGCATCCTAATTATGGTTGATAATTCATGATAAACTTAAACTGATCAAAGCTATTTTACCAACATTTGTTAAGTTATTTTATAAATACCGGTTTTGAGACCTCTCGTGAAACTAACTTGAAAATGTAAAAACAATATTTGATTTAACGCTCGGTGACATTTGTTTTGCTGTGCATGTATTGAAAAAATCGAACGGTTGGATATAACTAGCATTCGGAAGACATATGACCATGCAAGGAAGCTTTCCAGCCGCATTTGTCAAAATCTGGCAATGTGCAGAAGTGTTTGACTTAAATACCAGAGTGTCCCAAACGAACATTATAAAATATAATTTGATGTATTTGTTGCGAAACGATTATCAATTGCAGGCAACGAATAGTATTAAATACGTGTACTTTGAATAAGTATATTAACGCACAATTGTATCGATTCTAAAACTATGCAGTTTTATAAAATTTATAACATGTTTCAGGAAAATAAATAAACGTTGAACAGTTTTGGGCGTTTCTTGCATTCTCGAATTCGACGCGTTATTTACCTCTGACACATGTATCGCTTGTAGACTACATAATTTGTGATATAAATGCGACAGCCTCTGTCTGACGCACCAGCTGACTTTTAAAATTAATCATTATAAATTTAATGAGAATATTTACATCACATCTGAATCGCGCAGGTGAACAGAGAGCGGCCTAGAAACACCTAGCGCCGAGACCTGGATGCAGATGCCAAGCAGATGGGGGAAAAGACGTGGGGGCAGCTAAAGAGACTCGTCAAGGACCGAGACGCGTGGAGAAAGCTGGTCGGCGGCCTATGTCCAAGTGGTGACCGTTATGATATGAGAAATGATATGATTATATTCAGATAGCACATACCTGTCCTGCTGACATGCATTAATAGATATTGGCAAGTATTGCAACAACTGAAATTTGGCTGCGTCTGTTTTGTTTACACAGTAATTATTCAACGTCTTTATAACAAATCGTTGTTAAGCAGCTGTGTTCAGCATTTAAGGAAATGTAGAAATTGATCGATTTTCCGTACTACGTTCGTATAACGAAGCATATGCTATGTTTCCAAGAAATTTGTGACAATTGATACCATTGTTAGTATAAACATACCTTTTATTTGTCTGCTGTTCTTTATAAAAATAACTGATAATGGCTATCTATTTGAACGGAAAAGGAAGTTATGATAATGACGCGTAAAAAAAACGTTGTTTGTCACCATTACCCCTTACCAAACATAATATTTAAGTGCCGATCTTAAAGTTGTTTTTTGGTTTGGCTTAATTGACTAAAATAACTATGTAGTTTTAAAGCGTAATTGTTGTTTAATAGTTGCTCATTTCATTACAAAAATTATACAAACAAAGTGTGTTTGATTTACACCACAACGTTAATTCAATTTACATTGAAAGCAATTGTTTCCAGTTTTAATGCACTTGTGCAAAGTGAAGACAGTTTCTCGCTGAAAAAAAAAATACACCGGGCTACGAATTCAATTTCAGCGTCGTTTGTTTTTTCAAATAAGATTTTTTTTTCTGGATATTGGAAAAAGTAAGATAAGCCCCGCAGACGACTATTGGGCATATCGCTCGAAAACTTGGCTCGCTGTGAGACAAACCAGTATTGTTCGTTATGTAAACATATGCGTCTGGAAATTGTAATTAAATACCAGCGCGCTCTAACATGTGTGAGACGCGATTCTCTCCTTTTTTGTTGGTCTCTATTTGATTACGTAATTATATTTTTTGTAAAGATGCTTTGCGTAATTGCAATGCGATTGGCGTGATGTTTGTAATGCAGGAATGGTTCTCTGACCCGCCAGACAAATATATCGTTAATCGTTTATAATATCAGTTTGAATATGTCTATTGATATTTATTATCGAAACTATACAACCATGCAATGAGTGGATTGCTCTTAATTTTCTCCAATGTGTCATAATTTCTGATTTTTTTTCTGAAATATCTCTCTAAAATTCATTCGTGAGTAATGACGTCTTCCAGTGTGTCCTATAACGACTTGTCGGGGCTATGGTTTTAATGTCAAGTGACAGACAAGAATATAACATAATATTACACGCTTAAATATATGTGATTTGTTTGAATGCTTGTTATATTCACGTATACCATTAACATTTTGTCTCGCAGATATAACATAAATTTTATTCTTACAAAGTCGAATGTTTTGCTTTGTGAACGTGTATAAGTTGCTCATTAAAGAGCAAAAACAATTATTCTGCTAATCACCTGTGACGTATTTTTGTCGAATCGGATGGGAACCAATGGCTTGTTAGTAATAGGGTTCAGTATCTTACTATCTATGTTACTTGTACATTCTTAAGTTAATGAATGATTACACTATTATCGTCTCAATTTACAACTTCTCGACGGTAACTTACCGTATTTGTCGCACACTGTTTACAATTAAACTTTAATACACGCTGTGAAATCTGCACTGGTATCATGCACTACATATACATACTATCTCCATTTGTTTCAAGCCAAAACAAAACATTTTGTTTCAAACTTATTATCATTGTATGGATCTGTACCCGTATCATCGTATTACACAATAATTCTTGACTCGATGTTGCTTATTTACTCAAAAGGAAAGTTAAATTGAATTTAAATTGCACATATACACATAGTTATTTTAACACTTAGCAATTATCTTAACATTACAGCATCCTAAAGATAAACCAACAATATGAGTCAATTAAGCCTTTTCCAGCGCATCTCTTTTGGAAGCATGTACACACGAGTGATCTAATTTCAGGATAGAAGAAACATTCAATTTCGCGAGTTTGGCCATGTGCATACACCGTGATCGAATTGTGCAAGAATACAGTTTTATATCTTTCATGTTTATACTTCGCAGGTGCTAAGATGCATGTGTGTATCAACAAACGAGAAAACCATAGGAGCGTGCATTCGTAAGTGGTCCGTTGCTGTGATAATAGGTTTAAAGAATGTCTGGTTAATGTCAAAATCAAGATTTTGTTACAGAAATGCATTCGTGCAACTGCAATAAAACAATAATGGACTACATCGACAAAGTTTCGAAAACTTGCTCGTGAAATTTAAACCCATTTCTAAGTTGCAATGCCGCAATAGAAATGATGTCTCTTGTAACGATTGGTAAAATTGGAACATGCAATATCTGCATTTTAATATATTGAACTAATTGTCCAAAAGAGCTTTATATAACTATATTGTTATCGATGTAGAATTTTATTATATATCATTTACATTTAAAACTTGATTTAGAAAATGCTTTGTGCATTTTTAACAATGGGTTTAGTGCTATTTTAGAATTCTGTTTAGGATGTATATTTTTTACTTAATTAACGTATTATGTATTTGAAGGTATATATATATATACGACCTTAAATATTATTTCATGTTATATATTCCTGTAGGCATTTGGTTTGAGATCGAAATGCCAAACTTAATTTAATATCATGCCAAGATTTAATTAACAGACGCATTGGTTCCAGATTAGAAAACATCTTAATGTCTTAAAATGAGGACATGTGTGTCACAAAAATTACACAACATGTTAACCTTTAAATTACAAAGGTGCAATTCAATTTTTATTGTAATACGATTCTTAAATAAATATTGAATAAACCATTCGTAATACTTTATATTAAGTTACGAAGGTTAAAACCAATAAAGTGGAATTCTTGAAAATGTTAAGCGTCTTTTGAATATGTGTACATATTTTTATTGGAATAAATAAACGATTCGGTTATTAATCGAATGGCTCTATGTTAATTTGATTTTGACCGTCAGTGACATTTTGTGGGATCTTATCTATGGCGATTCTCGCAAATCGTTTGACCTGAATTTAGTCATATGTTTAACCCGTGTCCTCCGAAATTTAACGTAAAACGGCAAACACTATCTTGTGTTTACAAATGGTGGAAATTGTTTAGCTGTATTGAAATAAATTTAAATGTTAGATACAGAAATCATTCGGAAAACATGGGACGCGGAGGAAAGCTTTACACAATGTGCAGCCGTGTTTGACAAAGTATTTGTCTTGTCGTACCAATATATATTGCTTTGACACCGATATCAAGGTGTTTAAATGGAAAAAAAAAGACTAAAAGAAATCGTGTTTTGTTTATAATTAAGTATAATTTATGCAACTCTTGCCAAAACTATCAATTGCAGACAATGTAAACTACTAAAAGCTTTTGATATATTTATAATTTATTATACAGACTATAACCTTAGTAAATATATTATTACAATATTAGATTTGGCTAAAAGGCAACAATGAGCATACATAAAAGAAATTTTACTGAACGCACATTTTATCTCATGTTCTTATTTCGTTTGCGTTAGAGATCTGTAATACACATATCAATAGGAGACCACGCAACTAAAAAGCACACATGCGTCAATACATTATCTGAGGTTACATCTTATCTCAAAAGTCTTCATTTAAAATTAAATTATAAATTCCCGTCACATCTGCATCTCGTCCAATAGCACATACTTCTCCCACTGACATGCACGCTAGGCTATTCGGCGCGTAAGGCGAACATGAACTTCGGCGGCGTCTATTTTATCAATACCGTGGAATCTTTGTTCAGACTTTATTTGAAGCAAGTGTGTACATCAATAGAAGAAAACTACAACAGTTATTGATGTTCCATAATCAGTGAGCATATGATATAAACACGATTTTGTTTCGAGAACATTTGGTCAATCGACTAGTGCTGTGCTTTTCATTACATTTATACAGATATTTTTGTGCTTTGCGTTGTACACAATTTCGTATACTGTTTAAAAGGTACTTATTATATGCAATCGGTCATTTCAAAGTGATTTGTACGATTTATTTCTTTATTTATGTTTGTGAATAGTTGTGTTTTGTCATTAGTACTTTTTCTATTACTACTACTGTTACCACTACAACTACTACTACTACTACTTCTACTACTACTACTACTACTACTACTACTACTACTACTACTACTACTACTACTACTGCTACTACTGCTACCACTACTACTACTACTACTACTATTCCTACTACTACAACAACTACTACTACTACTACTTCTACTACTACTACTACTACTACAACTGCTACCACTACTACTACTACTAATAATAATAATCCTAATACAAATACAACTAGTAAGACCAATTATCATACTCAAAGTATCCTTATATAAACATTTGTAACGAAAACACGAATACATAGCCGCTAAGATATACTTTCCTCTACAACATTCTCGTATTACAAAAAAAACGTTTGATTAACGTACCTTGTCCAGTCTGTCATTTTCATTTCACGTTCTGGTGTTAGAAAACAACCTGATCCAAGTTGCTCGAGATCAACATTAGACATTTAAATTTGTTGAAAACAAAGTGCGATATAAAAGACTATCCGGCTTCAAATACACTTGTGCCTTTGTCAATGCGCACAGAGTAAACCGTTTCTCTCTCTTAAACGCTATAACACCAAATTGCAGATCCCATTCAGCGAAGCCTGTGTTGTGATTTCCAATGATTTGTTTGTATCTCGTATGCCATTTACGACTTTCTTTTTAGTCAATATTTTGGAGATTTTTTTGTATAGGTTGAAAATACAATAATTGATGTGGTATTACGCTAAACTAGAATGGGGTTTCAATGATATAAAACACCTGTGTTTATTACGTAAACAAATGCGTCTGGAAACTGAATTCATATACCACCACGCTTATCATATCTCTTATCATGTTTTTTTTTTATATAACAGCAGATATTTCATTTCACATAGAAAGCACCACACTGGTAAACAGCTTGAATGCAATACCAAAAAAGGCATTAGTAATTCATTGTTATCTGCAGGACCATACATCGCGAAGGTAAAACATCATTTCCACATTCTCTTACATTATTGGCTCATCGTTATGAGCTTTTTGCATTCGTTAAAACAATGAACACAGCTCTTAATAGTGTTATCCAAAACAGCTTATTAATAAATTATATTTGAGAAATCTACACAGTGTTATCTTTTGTTTTAGTTTAATATTTGCACCAAATGAGCATAGACATGTCCCATATATATTACTTAACGCCTAACGTATACGAAATGTATGGTTGCTGATTTGTTTTACAATATCGTTCTGGCGTAAATGCGGATTTGAAGGTCGCTAACACGGAAGCATGCTAGAACGACAAAAAGGGCAATACATGTCGTAACTAACATTTTAGTCCTTCTGGTGGGTATATTTAAAGTACTCTCGTGTTGGCGGGATCGAAAGTCAACACGAAAGAGCGACAAATATATCCACCTGAACGACTAATAGGGCTACAAATGGCATGCAAGTCGTTTGGCGCCAATAATTGTCGTCCAGGCTGGTATATTAATCGTGTTTTCGTATTGGCATGTTGACGACCTTCTTCAAACCTGCCAAAACGCCAGAACGATATGTTCATACATTATCCGCTTTAAAAACATAAACTTGAAGTCTATTTCTTTATGAATAAGCAGCAACTATTATGTATGGTGCCTGATTTCTGGCAAAAGCTCTCTATTTGTGGCCGGTTTTGAATGGTGACAAACGGTAACACGCCATAGCGACAGTTATGAACAAACAAGACAACAAATGAAAATACCAAATGACGTTTCGGCGTGTCCGCATATTGACGAATGTTTGTTTTTGAGGATGCACACGTATCGTGTTGGCGCCCATGATTTTCGTTTTGTCGTATTGATGGGTTTTTAGTCCGCAAACACGCCAGAACGACGAATTAGTGGATTCCAGGAAAAAAGGTTTTGTGTCGTGTTGTCGTTTTAGCGAATACAAACGCGTGTTGGTGCCACTGATTTTGTCAAATTTAAAAGTCGCCAGCGCGGGCATGCCAAGACGAAAAGTACATTCATATTGGTTTCGGCGAGCGGGTATATTTGTCGCTCTGACTTGTTGTCCTGATGTCGCCCATCGAGTCAACATGCCATAACTTTATGGCAGAAATCAGCAATCATAATTGTAAATGTGGCAATACATTTATAAAATTCCGCGATGTAGTGAAAATATCGCGTGTTTAAGACCATAATCTTACAAACGTTCATGACTAACATGCAAAATCAAAATCAATATGTTTGGGAACAACTAAAACAAAATATCAATTTTCCGCTCGATGCTAAAAATAATCTTCAAGTTTAATTTAAGATAATTGTTTTCGTATCGGCAGGCTACCGTGAAAGTGTACATTTCGAAGGATGCATTTTGAAACATGCAATTCGAACCATCGAGATTATTAAACATCTACAAACATAAGGCTATACATTTCATGAAAAAATTGGATGGGCAGAGTTGTCTCATGTGCATGACAATTTTAAAAATGCGTTCTCAGTACATGCATGTATTGAGAGCGCATTAAAATTGTCATCCCGTGCAGTAATCTGGTACTTTTATAAAATTATAATGACTTTTTAATACTATTTGTGAAAAAAATTAGTTTTATTTTTCAGTTCTAACAATTAAAATACCTCCCTCCTCCTACGCGTCCTACGAACAAAAATAGTTCGTGCCCTTATATTCACAACAAAGCCAGATAGTGGAAGCACGTCATTTGAAATAACACACGAGTCGCGCGCACCGCGGAAAAGGGCAATGAACGCCTGATGATTAAGTCATAATTTATCTATAGTTATCAGCATTAAAAAAATATTTTTCAGTTTCATACCCATTTAAATAAATCACTGTCTTTCAACATGCATCACAGGGGGTAATGACTGAAACGGCAATATTTCCAAATGATTAACATGTAGACAAATATGCAAATATTAAGACAACACAAATTGTATTTTATATTTTTGTTTATCGTGCACTTCATAACAGAAGCGAGGAATGCATGTGAAAATTAAGTAGATATTTGCTCTATAACTCCTGTCTATACATTTACCTGTAGATTGGAAAGGCGCGTTTCTCCTTAAAAGTTCTGGTTTTAACAAAGACATTGATTTGTTAAATAAAACTGTGCCAAGTGGTTTTTGGAATTACTATTATTAAATGGCAATATACGTATATACTTTTCGTTCCTATTTATTCTCTTTCTCTGGATGTTTGAAGTATCACTCGTATTGACACATGAAGAGATTTAACCAAACACGGAACTCAAAGTTACAATGATGTAAACAAATTAAAAAACCACGAACGTGTCAGTTGAATTTATTGCTTTTGATTGACAGGTGGATGCTCTACATAAGACCGCATCAAGGCCATCTCTTCCTTGCCCCTGGAATGCAAATGAAGCGGCGATCGAGAAGAAGAATTGCATTGGAGTTGGTGTACGCGCAATGGCTTTACATATACATTGAATAAACACAGAGCATTGTGGGAGAGCAATAAACCATGATTTGTTTTAATAGAGTATGCGAGTCTTTTGTAAAGTAAGAATAACAATGATGATTAAAGTGAACAGCGACATGAACAACGCATACGTTTGTTTTCTGTAATTGACACATACACCGTATAACGCTACCGTTGGACCCCAGGTGGTGATGATGGCATGCGAAGGCCAAAGACGTTTATCGAAGGCATCACTCGCTATCTGGCGGAGGGGTCGAAATAATTTGTGTCGTGTTATGAGAAAACTGGGCAAAATGTTTGTGCGTAAAATGTCATCCCAGATTAACCTGTGCAGTCCGCACAGGCTAATCAGGGACGACAATTTCCGCTTTTATGGAATTTTTCGTTTACATGATGTCTCTTCTTAGCGAAAATCCTGTTTAGGCGGAAAGTGTCGTCCCGAAATTAGCCTGTGCGAACTGCACAGGTTAATCTGGGATGACACTTTACGCACAAGCATTTTGCCCAGTTTTCTCAGAACACGCCACATTTGTCAACATGGAGATTCATATCATTATGAAGCTAAAACGTAGCTCTGTTTCTAATCTTGAATCGATGGAGTACATGTACAATGTACATGACAATGGACATTAATAAATGTCTCAGTCAGGAATATTGAGCTTCACGAAGGAATATCAATTTGCCAAGGAATACAGACGATATATAAGCGACGTTTTCATTACCGTTGTTCATTTAGTATCTTCAATTGGATTGCTTTCAAAGGCCCACTGGATATTGAAATGTTAGATAACTTAAAATGACAAATCACCATTTGCGATCTAAATATTGTGTTTAGTATTACTCCATGTTTTGTAAAAATCATTGGTCACACTTGCCTTTTTAAAAAGACAAGCGTGTACTAACACGAATAATGTTTGTCAAAATTTTATTTGTTTTTTCATATAATGAGACAAGGAGTTAGTCCAGCTATAAACTGAGTCACAAGCATACGCGGAGAAAGCATCACTCCTATAGAATCAGAATGCACAACTTGCGATAGACCATACTTGTTCTTGTGCTATGCTTCTAATTTTAATTCAATTTTCGATTAATATAAGTTAAAATCTGAAAATTGCGGCATCTTGATAGACTTTACAATCACCGTGTTTATGACGACACTTTGTTTAGCCGTCTAATACATCTTTGAAGCACATTTATAGAAGTTATTGATTTTTCGCAGTCCCTAAGTATCTCGTAGAAACGTGCTGTGTTTCTTAGAACAGTTTACAATAGACAAGCTCGATATGATTCTGCAAGTGAAGAGATCAGACCTTAAACTAAAAGGCAGATTTTTGTTGATGAGGAATTTTACCATGGTTTACTATGGCCAACAGTTATTGTCTTCAATCCGAGTTAAGTATTTGCTCAGTTCAGAACGAGTTCGGAACGCTTTGAAAATATCTTAGATTTTCTGAAATGTCCATTTGTTTATTTTGGAGAACATGTTTGATTGCTTGATTGCTAAACCCCAGACGCAATTGGGAAAGCCAATGGAAAAAGGAGAATAACCTATCATGAAACAAATCACATGAAAGTCCTTATATTTTTTCAAGTAACAGAGATGGAAAAAAATACACGAACACGAATAGAAAAAGAGCATATTATAAGATAAATACTCTTTGCGACTTGCACAGGCCAACATATTTGTCCTTTAGTACAAAGTATTTTTTGTATCAAATTCATCCACATGTAGATATCACCCTTCACAACATAAAACAGATGCTAACAACTGGCATGTTTCACTTGACATTACTTATGTGATGGGACAGCCAAGACTTTACGATCTGAACACAGAGCTAATGCGAGTGAACCATAAAACATAATCATTCACAGAAAAGATGTCAAATGTGTGAACTTACTGACAATCAATGTCGGTATTTACGTTTTGCGGGTAAACTGTTTTATCTACAAGTCTATCTGGATACTGGAATTACCGGCAGCGTCTTCATGTGACTGCTGATGTCATTGGATATACATATGTAAATTATCATCGTGCTGTTATTTGCACATGCATGAACATAAAATCTTTTAACCAAGTTCAAGGTTAACGTATAACATAACATGTAGGTATGAAAATATACAGATAAGTGTGGCATTTTGCACCTAAATGTTCATTTGTGTATCCAAATTTTGGATGGCCAATAATTATTTCAAATATGCACAGTAGGTCATTTTACTGTCGTACTGTGTCAAATGTCAAATTATAAAACATTTCTTGTTCCTATAGTTATCCTCTTAATTAATCCATGGCTGATAATGCATGACAAAACCCTTTTTATAATCAGCTTATACACTTTTGGAACATCGTTTATAATAAGCGGTTCCTTGATACTGATGCTATGTAGACGGTTCTTAAGCACATATGTATGTCTTCGAATAGACATCTTAACATATTTGAATGTATCTGTTCGGATGCATATCTTTATATTTTTGTTTTAATGTATGTATTGTGAAAGGCATTTTGTTTTATCTGAAAATGTATGAATTCGGACGCAAAGTCGAATCTTTACGTGTATCTTTATATGCATGTATGCTGAGGTACATTTTAATTACATGTATCTTTACTTGAATGTATTCGGATGTAAATTTGCATATGTGTCTTTACCGGTATGTGTTTTAAAATACATGTTTCATTACAAGGATGTATTCGTATGAACATTTCCATATGTGCCATACAGGTATTATTCGGATGCACATCTTTGCATGTATCTTTACGTCGATGTGTTCTGAAATACATGTGTATACATTAATCTTTAAATGTATGTGTTCTTATGCACATCTGTACATGTCTGTTTATATGAATGTGTTCTTAAATACCTTTTTGAGAATGTATCTTCATATTTATGTATTCAGGTGCACTTATTTACTTGTCTATTTATATGTTTGTGTTTTATATACATATTTAAGACATGTATTTTTATTAGCATTTATTCGGATGCACATATTTAAGTATCGTAACATGTATGTGTTCGGCTATAAATTGTACATGCAGTTTAACATATATGTTCTAAGATGTATATGTTTACATGTATCTCACATGTCTTTGTTCGGATGAACATCTTTACTTGTATGTTTATATAATTGTGTTTTGTAATACATCTTCTTAACATGTATGTATTCGGATACATATCTTTACACGTATCTGCATGTATGTGTTCGGATGATAAACTTTACATCTTATCTTAACATGTTTGTGTACGGATGTACATCTTTACATTTATCGTTACATGTTTGTGCACGAATGTACATCTTTACATGTATCTTTTGATGTTTGTGTAAGAATCTTTACATGTAAATTAACATATATAGTTTAGGTCGAACGAAAATGAAAAGATACACCCGAAAACAAATATTTAAAGGTGTACTTCTTAGATCTGTACACATAGTGTTACAGTATATGTTCGGAAGTACATCTCCACATGTATTTTTAAATGTATGTATTCACGTGCACATCTTACACCCAAAAAGATGGTTTTTTTATTCACATCTTAACATGAGTGAAATTAAAATCCGTTTCAAGCACTGTTAACACATAAACGTCTCGAATTTCATAAAATTGTAAAATATAAGAATACACTGAGATATGATGGGTACTATCATTTATTCCCATATTGTAGTTTAATATATTATCCTGAATATTTCTAATGGTATAAATATGAATAAAGCAAATAAATTTCTCCGGAAAAGGCATTTTCCGCATAGACATAGAATAAAACTCTTAATGTGTTTTGATACATATTATAGATGTTTAGACACTTTAACATATGAAATGCGGACGACATTCAACCTTGAACGTTTTTCTTTTTTTTATCAATTGAGCACACATTTTCTTACGTGCATGACAGGCACGAATTGCTCCCCACGCTCCGGGTGCTAATACAAGATTGATAACCGATGCTTTTGCAGACACAATTCAGCCTTCTGAGAGAATAAATGAACTGCTCTGATACGCCTGGTTGTTTGAAAGCAAACAATCGAGTCTGCAAATGTTATCAAACGAATTCTCGCTGCAATGACGTCTGTCGTTGCAAAATAATATTTTATCTTGTTTCTGTTTTGTTTTCATGATAATCATGCGGCATGGATGTTTTGAAACTCTGGTTTGAAATTTGTCAACATTAAGAACTTTTTATACATAGAAATTGACAAATGATATGTGATATATAGGTATGTTCAAGTTGTTTGTTTATCATGAATTTGTTGTGGGGAGTCATTCCAACTTAACACATGTATTCCACAAATTGAATTGACACCATAGGATTTTTTTATATGTTCAGGTTTAAGGTTTTCAATGATGTAACAGTATGCAAAACGAAAACAAAATCAATATCAACATAGATATTACTGTTCCTATTTTGAAATCAGCAATATAGTAATTGAACGCATATTCAGTTGTAAAATAATCAGGCGATCAAAACAGTTCGCCAAACGATGTTCGGTATGTATCGTCTTATTCAGAAATATAATCCACTGTGTTGCAAAATATGATTTGAAGTCTTAACTTTCAACTTTTAAAAGTCAATATCGTTTTTGAGTTGGTAAACACCTTGGTGTTTACGGTTAACTCCTATTTGTTTTTGGTGGTCAAGTTTTCTCGTTTCGAAACGAATGTGTTGGTACTTCTGGTTGTTTATTATATATAGAAATTTCAGTGTTAATGGCATTTACATAAACATTTGAGTACCATCAAGAACACAAACTTTTCGCAAATGTACATTTTTAACATATCGAATTTTCTTAATTAAAAAAGATAATTGTTCGATTGCAATCAATTGTTTACAAAGATCAGTATCACATCTGTTCCGTGTGTCTTCTCGGCTTACTTATGAATAGCTTCTTCAAATGTGTCAATGTGACTGTGCATCATATTCACCAGTAAAATATACAGCAATTTAACACTGGCATTGCCTTTGCTCTGGAATTGTAAAAAAAACTATTTACTATAAAAACTCGTTCCGTTGGTATCAGTTTATATTTATAAATTGTGTTGACATCACACAAAAAAATAATCTTGACGAGATTTTATAAACAAAAACACACACATTTTTATCAATTATTTTACATCAAGGACATATATGTTTTATATTAATGAACTTCGATGAACTTATCTATATTAACATAACACGCTTACTTTAATCTGCTAAATATATATATATTTATGTATACACCTATATTCAAATTGATATTGAGTGTTTCATCTTTTCACGAAAAACGTTCTTGAACACAATATCTGCCAATCGTTGAGTCCCTTACTATTGATACAAAAAATACAAATTATATATACCTGTATTAATATACAGTGATTTCGTTCTTTAGCAAACGATACTCAGGTAAATATGTGTTAATACATAGTCAACACAACTTGTTGATTAACCGTTGCATATCGGATGATCAACAATAAGTTCAATTATTTCCAATGACTCACGGTGTTGTAAACACTCAAGTTAGCAAATCCAAATCGATTGAAATGAGTCGATGAATAACTCGTGATCGCATTACAAAATTATAAGTTCCTATCCTTAAACCAAGATAATGGATATTTGATAAAAACTTAATTACGAGAATTTGTACTTAAGTCTTTTTTTACAGTTTTATAATATACAGTGAAACGTGATTTCATATTATGTTAACTCTTTTTGTGTTTGAAAGCTGTTTAAAAATGTAATTTTATATTTCATATTATTGAACTGCTTTTTATTAATATTTAGTCTACTGGTTATCAGGATGGTTCTTATTAAATAACAATCATTAATTAAATTTAATATATGACATAGGGTATCACCTTATCAAATTGCGAAATGTATCCAAGATAAGTTAATACACAGCCGTTACATATTGGAATGGTAAATATAGTTTATGTTTATAATTATGCCAATGGATATATTGGGTAATCATAGATTTTTCCTAACGATTTGTTGAAATAGAACATATGGTGCAGCTGTAATTTTATTGATTGCACAACAAGGACGTATGCATGAACTCTTCTGTATGCTTTTTCTCCAGAGTAATACCATATTTACCTCTATTTGCTTACATTTAAACCAGATATAATTATGAATATTATAGTCCGACGAGTCTTTTGTATATTTTCTGTTATAAGAGATGCACATGTTAATGTATTTCAAGGAACAATAATGTTAGCACATTTGGAGTGATTTATTTGACTGTTATTGCTTCGAATGTGATTGGGCCACCTAGACAGTGCTCCTTATGGAACAAACATGGCACGTTTAAAGCACTTTCAATCCAGACTCATTTGCATTGGACCATGTTTATCTTTTTCTTTTCTTTTTGAAGTAAAAGCCTTTGTATCTACATCTAAACCGTTTTTTTCCTTGCTAGTTAACTCTTTCGGACATTAACTTTATGTCACTTTTATGCAAGGAAGTGTCGTCAGCGTGTGTGAAAGGAAGTTTTACGCTTAAAGCCACAGTTTGCTTTCCAGGCGACAAAATATTCTGCTGGAAACAAATAAATGCGAATTGGCACGAAATGACACGACACTAAGTTGCGTGCCATTTTTCTATACCATTAATACTTCGCCCGTAGTTCTGAGTTTGTGGTCCTAGGCAAAACTAAGTGCTAACTATAAATGTTTTTTTTTTATGAATTCCAAGTTTGTTATTTTTGGAATAATTTGCCTTTTGAAAGAACCACATTTTCATTTAGAGGATAATGAATACTCGTGATCATATGCGATATTTTCTTAACAATATTAAGACACTAGACTGTAGCGTTGTTGCTTTAGTGTGTCATTGTGCATTGCGCAACAGATAACATAGAAATGCCAATTGCTATTTTTGAATGCCCTGTTGTTTTCAAGCTGAACGATAATGCTGCTCTGTTTATAATTACATGCTTTTTAATTAATTAAATGCAGCAAGGTACTTATGCAATCAGTTTAGATGATTTTTTGTTTCAAACTTTCAATCAGAGAACAGTACATATTGTTCCGGAACAGCATATGTAATGGCATGTACACATGTTTCTTGACGGCAATACTACGAATAATTGATAACTGAGCCTCTTAAAAACTTGAAGCTTACCGCTAAAAATAAATAAACAAATGTTCTGACACAAAGCATGGTTGTTATTTTTGTAGAGAATCGGTTCTGAGAATTGTTATCAAACGAATTCACGCCGCAATGAAGACGCACGTTGCACCAGACTGCCGCTTCTTGTGGTAATGCTTTCATTTGGCAATGCTATCGCTTGGCAATCATATTGCATTTGTTTTGGTCCACAATTAAAACATGCGAGCACACGATATATAACAACCGTGCTGTATGCATGCTGCTGCATGTTGGCATACCATTTAATATCTGATAAATGGGACATGGTATACATAAACTACGTGAGGTATCAGCATACATATTACCGTTTTCATATTGAAGAACAAGTGATATTAATAGTTCAATACATAGTTTTTTCATACATGTATCTTTCAATGCGGGGAACCACGTGGTCAGATTTGAGAAAAAATTGCCGCCGATGCCTCGATTTGCTCGAGAAATCGAGTATTCAAACAGATACATCTTCCTTATTACTTACTTGTTTTCAATCGGATGACGCCTATCATAGGGCCAGCCGGAAGCGGTTTCAGCGAGTATCAACCGTTTTCCTCTGGTTGGTCTGAGTGTGGAGATAAGTCTGAAAACAATAAATATGACATATGCATACGCTTATCTAAATAGAAAATGACGCGGAAAAAATAACGTTCGTCTATGTTTTATATTTATACAATATAAAAACAAATACATATTAACCGGAGCTAAAAACAAATGCTTTATTTTGACAAATCGTTAGGACAGATTACCAAAATTACATTAAATAACAATTGTGTTTACCATTCCAGTGGAATGGCAGTTATAATGTTTATTGTTTGTATATTTTATTGGATAATTTGATTAACCACGACATTCATGTCAACAAATTAAGGTTTTGAATTTATGGAAACCAATCCGGGTTAAAGTTGTTAGTTTTTTAGAAGTTACATAAACCAAACAGGCAGCCAGACACATATACATTTATGTATTTCACAGATATGATGATACACATTTTCTAAATAATTTACTTGATCTGACGAATGTGAACGTATATATCACTAAAGACATATCAATGATAAGCTAGGAGTAATGGTGATGCCAAATAAAAATGCCAAAGTGTTTATATTTATATCAAACAAGAAATGCGATGATGTATTAGTGCGCCTCTTGATAATGCTTAATTTTTTACTAAGCTCATCGAAAAAAATATGTTCACATATGACAATTCATATCTGTAATTCTCATAACTACATTTATTTATTACAGACATGTGTTTTTTGTTTTGATTACACTGCAAATAGGGCAAACTTAACTGTATCGAAATTATTTAATTAATACTATAATCCACATATGTTCATTTAGAGAAACAAATGTGTATATTTAAGAAATAATCGACGGGTAACCGTTGGTTATTGCGGTAATAACCAACGGTATGGAGTTCCGATGCGTAGGAATTAAACCACGAGGGCGTAGCCCGAGTGGTTTGATAACAAGCATCGGAACGACTCTACGACAATTCCACCGCGAAAGTTTGTTTCAATAACATCCGAAAGATAGTGTCCGAATTATATGCTACTTAATCCAATGTGCCCTTTCTTCTTGTTAAAACTTATTTTATATACAGAAAAATTGAATAAACTTTGCTTCCAGTGCGTTAATTCGGTTATAAGTACTTTAAGAAGTAAAGAAACAAGATTTTGTAAGTTTATTCGGTAGAATAGATTCACGCGCTTTGCGAGGAAAACAACCGTTGGTATATCAGGGTAATAACCCACGGTAAGCTCCCTTCTCATTCTAATGCGCAGGCGTTGGTTATTGATTGGCGACTGTGGTAGAATCTGCATTTACACTCGGTCTTATACTATTTTTCGAGTATTTGTAAACAGATTTTTTTATATTCATTTAACATCGCGGTTATATATTGTGAGCAATTTTTCATATAAATACGTGGTCTAGATTAATTAACACAAGTATCACTTGCGAATAATATTTATTTAAAAAAAAAACATTATACAGTGACTCGTTTGACAAATTCATGTTAAACTGTTTTCATGGATGACATGTGTTTATGTTCTAAACGTGAATGCATTTCAACCATATAAGTTTTAGTTGAAACCTATTTATTTTAGCTCGATTGCATCGAAAGCCTCAGGCTTATTTGAAACCCTCTCGCGTCCGTTTCCTGGGACTTGAACCAGTACTTGGTGTCTTTGTGGGAGATCTAAAAAACGCTCTCGCTGTGGGGATCGAACCCGTGACCTCCTAATCGTTAGGCGGATATTATATCGTCATTTCTATTGACTACATCTATGTTATTTTGCTTATCATGAACAATGATACTTTTCTGAAGAAACTATGAATTGACTTATACTGTATGTTCTTCAATGTGAAAACGGTCATACGCATGATGCTTGTACCTCACGTATTTCTATTATACCATGACCCATTTATCAGATATCAAATGGTATGCCAAATTACAGCAGTATGCATACATCACGATTGTTATATATCATGTACTCGCATGTTATTATTTTGGGCAAAAACAAATGCATTTAAAACGATTGCAATGCGATAGGAACAAACCAAAAGCATACGCAAGAGAGCAGACAATCTGATGCAACGAGCGTCTTGATTGCAGCGTGAATTCGTTTGATAACAATTCCCAGAACAGATCCTTTACAAAAAAGAAAAATAATTATTTGTGTAAGAAAAGTTTTGTGTCCGGGGGAAGGTTTCATTAAACTCAGTTATCAATTATTTTTACTATTGCTAACCAGAAAAGAGTTGTTTACATGTCAGGAAAAAAATGCAATCATGATCAAAATAAAGCGATCATTGAATGTAACCCTTGAAAGTCCGTATAGTGACGTCTAGAAAAAAAAGTGATTCAAAAGTTAGAAAAGATTTTCGAATAAAGGTGTGTAAGGGAAATGTCGCTTTTGAGGTACGTTAATGGCATTCTTGATTTATTACGCCATTGTGTTATACCTAATTAATGTGAAATAAATATAGAACCTGTCTAAAATTATTGTAAGCCAATAACTAAAGTAATGAAAACATTAAAAATAGTGCAATTCAAATGCATATGCAAATGCATATTTACGTTTATTAGCATGATTTAATGCTGACGAAACATAAATGTGATTGCATTGATGGAAAAACTGTTACGTTTGTCCATCAAACGAAAGCATTTTCATCGGCACTTGTCATTTTCATCAAATACAGAACACATTTGCATGAGTACCTTGCTTTATAAAATAAAATAAAAAAAAACAAGCATGTAATAATTAACAGAAAAAATAACAATATCGTTAAGCATGTGAACAAAACGGCATCGTCATTTCATGTAGTCCAAAATTGCAATTGGTGTGAAATCTGGGCACACAATGCACAAAAACAAATTTAAGTATTAAAGCTTAACTTAAGTGTCTCAATATTGTCAGGCAATCATCGCATGTTATCACGATCGTTTGTTATCCTATAAATTACAGTGTGGTTCTTCCAAAAAGGGAATTATTACCCCCACACATTTATTGTCAGCACTTTTTTTTGCCTTGTACCGTAAACTCAGATCTAATAGCGACTCAATGTCGTATCGAGAAATGGTAAGCAACTTAGTATCGTGTCGATTCGTGCCAATGTGGATTAATTCGTTTGCAGCAGAATATTTTGTCGCTTGGAAAACCCAATGGGATTTTAAGTATGAAACATCCTTTCACATATGTTGGTGACACTTTCTTGCATGTGCGTGGTGTCGTGTTTATGTCCGGAAGGCTAACATGCAAGGAATATGGTGGTTGTTCATTCTATCGTGCCACCAAGGTCAATCGAGTGTTAGCAAACCGGTTTAGATGTAGATACAACGGATATTTTACTTCAACAGTAGTACAAACTGCCAGGGTGGCTCCATCATGTTTAACGTAATTAATGTCAAATAAATCACATCGTATGTGCTAACATAATTGTTACTTCAAATACATGTACATGTGCATCTTTGATAACAGCGAATAAAAAAGGACTCTAAGGACTATATGTACATATTTGATCTCGTTTATAAATAAGCATACAGAGGTAAACATGTTATGAGTTTGTAGAAAAAGCTATGCTTATAATCAAGAGTTCATCCATACGTTCTTGATGTAAAAACAGTAAAAGTACAGGTGAACCATATGATTTATTTCAACAAATCGTTTGGAAAAAATCTGAGATTACCTAATTTGATCATTAGCGTATAAACATAAACTATGTTTACCCTTTCAATATGAATAGGCTGCGTATTTGCTTATCTTGGATACATTACGCAATTTGATAGGTTGATACCCTAAGGAATTTATTAAATCAAATTAATGCTTTTTATATAATAAGAACCGTCCTGATAACGGTAGAAAAGAAACATATTAATTATTGGTAGCTTAAACATATAAAATATAAATTTACCATTGACACATATATCAGATAAAAACATTAGTTTGAATAATACGAATTTATAGACGTCTATATATTTTTTGTTTGTCATATACCTACTTGTACATCCTTGCAAGCTATTCCCTGAATATATACTAAACTTGTCTTATGGTGTAATTTTTAATATGTGATATAAATGTTTCAAGTTTGAATAGCGTCCCACAACTAGTTTATGATATAATATCTTAACAGACAACTTGATGATTCATGTATCATCCATTAGAATTCTAAGCATAAAAAGTCATTAATTTTGACAAATTTCAGACCAGAGTCTCCAAACTTGTCCCACAGGGGATCGTTTCAATATGGGATAAACATGCTTTAAAATTCAATTAACCCCCCCCCCCCAAAAAAAAAATAAAAAAAAAATAATCCATGCCGCAAAATTGCCATGGCTACAAATAAAAAGATACAATATTCAACAGTGTTTTTTCAACGACCGATTTCATGGCAGCGTAAAGTAATTTGATAACATGTGCAGGCTCGATTGTTTGCATGAAAACCACGCTGCGTATCAGAGCAGTATATTTCTTCTCGAGGAAGGCTGAATTGCGTATTCAAAAGGAACCGTTATCTAATTTGTATTTGCACCCAATGAGCATGGAGAGAAGTTCGTGTATGTCATGCACGTAAGAAAATGTGTAAGAAAATATGTGCGTAATTGATAAAAAAAAAAGTTCAAGGTTGAATAACGTCCTATTTTAAATGTGTTACTATCCGAACATTTAAAATATGGATCAAAACGCAGTAAGGGTTTTATTTTTGTTATCTATGCGAAAAATGCCTCTTTCGATGGAGATTTCATGCTACATCGATATTTATACCATGCATTGTCAAATATTATAATACAATTTGAAATACATGCTATTGCACATCTTATTTCACGGTATTCTTATTTTGTACATTAGTCCATGTAGTACAAACATGTTAGCTTGAGTACCGTGCAGATATCATAAATTATGCTTATGTTTCCAATATTTTATAATGATGAATATAAAAAGTGATATGTCGGTTTGTGTCAGCGTTGCATTAATTTAGCGGGCATACTATAGGAAAAACAAAGGTTTAACATGTATTTTACACAGAACAATAGTAAAATGGCATACAGAGCATATATAAAATAAGTATTTCTCATTTAAAATGAACTAATAATTGGGATCTGTGCAAACGAACATAGCAGGGGAACATGCCATATTTCTCAATTATTTTTTTACATAAGGTTTTAATTCTACGTTAATAGTGAACTCGGTTCCATTATTTCGACAGACCAAGATAAATTAATGAAGGATAGTACATAACTTCTTAAATATACGACCGAATCGACAGACGCAACGCTGCTAACCTAGAGGTGCAACTGAATGTACATAATAGCCTGATTGAGGTAATTGGCAACGTCCAACCTCTGTGAAATAAAAAATTACGATGATGATATTTGGCTTTTAAACGATTTAATGTTCAGGCATGTGCGAATAGCGGGAACGTGAAGATTTACATATGCCTATCCAATTACATCAGAAGTGCGATAAAGACTCCACCAGTAATTTGAGAATCCCGATATAATTGCAGATAAGATAGTGAATCTGCAAAAACCTACATGGCTACACACCTTTACACATCTTTTTCTGCGAATGATTATGTTTTATGTTTCACTTACATTAGCTCTGTGTTAAGACCGTAAAGTCTTGGCGGTCCCGTCGTATACAAGGCAATTACTGTCAAATTAAACATGCCATTTGTTTACATCTTTGTTACTTTGTGGCGGATAATCTCTACATTTGGATGAATTTATACAGAAAATACGTTTTACTAAAGGATTCAAATGTCGGCCTGTGCAAGTCACTAAGAGTATTTATCTTATAATATGTTTTTGTGTGATTTCAATTCTTTTCTATCACTGTCATTTGTAAAGATGTAAGGACTATAATAACACTCTTTCAGTATTTGTGCCTGTTAAATGAAAATATTTTCAAATGGTTTTTTTGTTAATCCAAACCTTAAAAAAATATATGAACATACAGGGGAAATTGTCGTTAACAATACTGCCAGTTAACTACGGATGGTTTAAACATATGTGTCGTTGGTATATTCGTTTTACATTATAACGATGAAGAAAAGCAACATTATACGATCGCACTGGTATTTGATTTTAGTTTCCAGGTGCGAGTGTTTACGATATAAACATAATTTGTTTGTTTCATCATGGGCTTTTCTTCAATTGGCTTTTCATCGTGTATGTTGGGAAAATCGAATTTCAGAAATGGTCAGATCGTTTCAAATCGTTCTGAGCTGAGCCAATACTTAACTTTGATTGCAGACCGTAACTGTTCGTCATAGTAAGCCATGGCATTACAATATCGACCTTATCAATTTTAACATTTTCTACGTAACAATACACGCTTCTGATGAATACGTAGAGACCATACACAATCATTACATCATCAATACTTTCTCTTAATTTGCTGCATAGACGTATCAAACGGTTTTACAAAGTGTCTTCACAAACTCTCCAATGGTGTCGTCAAACGAGACTCCATACAATTTCAAATATCTATTTCGATTACGTACCAAATTCAATTGGGGGCATGAACAAGTATGGTGTATCGGAAGTGTTTCATTCGGATTTAACATGAATGATGATTTCTTTTATACCTAATGATAAAATATGACATTTCTGCAGTGGAATTACAGCAGTGAAAAGAACAACATTGTTCTTTTCATCGGTAAAAAGAACAATTTTCGGAATTCCTTTTTCTATTTTTAGATTATCATATCAAGATGTACTTCCCTTGTTTATATCCTTGTTTATATTTTTTCTATAATCACGAGTGAAATAAAATCGATATTCCACCGAATCTAACAAATGTTCTTTTAATCTTATGCTTTTTTTACCGTGTATTTACATTGTAAAAGAGTTTTTCTGAAGAATTTCCCTGGAATAATGACGTCATTTCGTCAACAAAATGACGTCATTTCAATGTATTGAGGAACGCTACGGGAGAGAGGGTCACTTTTCAGCGAAATGGAAATAATAATTAATTATTTTCTTGAAACAGGGGCTGCGCCACTCGTGAAAATATTTTTCCTATGATCACGAGTGAAATAACAAACGATCTTACACTGACATGAACAAATATCCTCTATGTCTTTGATTTGGCTAGTGACTCCGTTAATAGCTGAAATAACTCCTCGTCTCATAATATAAAAAAAGAAAATCGATAAATATTGTTCTTGTTATCATCCGGTATAATTTTATTTAAGGCATGTGTAACCAGATATATGACTATACAACACAAGGAAACACTCAATACTATATATAAATAGCAACTGGTATATTGTCATTTTGAATAATTAAAAATTTCAATATTGCGTGCGCCTTTGAACGCAATTCAATTGAATATAAATGAACAACGGTTCTGAAAACGCCGCTTTTTCAGCTATCGTTTGTTATCCTTGGCAAAAATTATATTCCTTCGTGCAGCCCAATATTCCTGTGACATATATTAATGTACATTGTCATGTACAAATACTCTATCGAATTGAGAGAAGAAACAGAGCCACGTTTTAGCTCCATACTGATATGAATCTCCATGTTGAAAAACTATTTCGACCTCTCAGCCAGATAGTGAGTGATAAACGTCTTTCGCTTTCGCATACCGACATCACCGCATGGGGTCCAACGGTAGCATTATACAGAGTATGTGCTAATTACTAGAAAACGTATGTGTTCTTTATATCGCTGTTTACTTAAATAATCAGTGGTATCAATTGTGTGCAATCCATTTTGGTCAGACGATGTACGTTTTGTCAACAGGCACTTTACAAAAGACACGCATATTCCATTCAAAACATATTTTGTGTTATTGCGTTCTTGAAAATTTCTTTGTTTATTCAATGTGTTAGGCCGTTGCGGTTATGCTTTTCTCGACCACCGCTTAATTTTGATCCCAGAGACAAGAAATGAAACGGGTGGTCTTCTGTAGAGCCTCCACCTGTCAATCAAAAAGCAATGAATTTCAACTGACATTTTTATGTCTAAATTTATTTCCATCCTTGTCATTTTAAGTTTCGAGTTTGTTTGGTTATATCTCTCCATGTGTCACCACGATTGTTATTCCAAACCGAGGAAAGAAAGTAAATAGGAACACATGCATATATTGACATGTACTCAAAGTTTTCAATGGGCATACTTTTATGAAACCAATCAATGCCTTTGTTAAAACCTGATTTTGTTAGAAACAATATGCCTTCCTAAATCTTCATGTTAATGTAAACATAAACATGAATTACATAAATAACTGCTTAAACGGTTTAATTGACACTTTAAACGAATCTCTCGTTAAAGATATGTAGTGCACGATAAACAAAAATTTATATTAGAATTTCGGTGTGATAAATATTTTACAATATTGACATATTTGCCTACATGTAAATCATTTTGCAATATTGCGGCGTTTCAGTCATTACCCCAATAATGCTTGTTGAAAGACAGTGAATAATGGATATGGGTATGAACTTGAAAAATATGTTTTTAAATGCTGATACCTATAGATAAATTATGACTTTATAATCAGGTCTTAAATGCCTGTTTCCGATAGGCGCGCGACTCGTGTGTTATTTCAAATGATGTGATTCCACGAGTTGCTTAATAGTGTGAATATCAGGGCACAAATTATTAAATGTTTAGTTGTCGGACGCGTTTGTGACGATATTGAAGAGGAGGGGATATTTAAATTGTTAGAACTGAACAAATAAAACTTATTTCCGTAACATACATTATAAGGGTATGTGCATGGGGACATGTTTTTTGTTGCACATTAGTTCTCTAATGTTAACTGGTGTCGAACTGAGAGTATGACAAACATACCCGCCAGAACGACAAAAACAGCGCAAATGCGACGATTTAGACATGTGTCGCTTTTTCTTTCGTTACAGTGTGTTCTCGTCTTGGCGGCCTTCAAACCCGCAAACAATCCAGAACGATTTGGTATGAATAAGCCACCAGACAATACAATACAAAAAGAAACAATGTTTGGCCTTCGTGTTGAATGTTCATGCAGATAACTATGCAATACTTATAAAAAGCATTACATTTTCCAATCGTGGTTTAAATCAAAGATTTTTTTTATTGTTGCTATCAAATCAATGCACACCCTATTATAGGATACCAAAGGGGTCGAAACTTTAACTTCTGCTGCAGCAGAAAAATGCTGCTCGAGCAGCATTTTTTTCTGCTGCAGCAGAAAAACCCTGCTCGAGCAGCATTTATATGGCATCAGCCAATCTTGTCAGGTCTGTTTCGTTTCCGTAGAGGTAGCTTATGTCATCCGTTTGTAAGCACAAATTTGATTGGCTGTCGGGTTCAGGGGCTAAATCTAAAAATAAATGCTGCAGCAGATGTTTAATTTTCGACCCCTTTGGTATCCCATACCATATGTTGTACTGCTTCATATCTGCATGAAATTTCTGCTTTCAAAACAGAGACAATATGATATGATAGAACCCGTTTGTTATATAAACGTGCTGGTATTAAATTAAATTTTCAGATGCAAGTGTTAACATAATGAACAATAATATTTTATCTCAGCCCCCATCGATTCTTGGGGGTTTCAATTCATAAATTAGATTCCCCAAAATACTGACTAAAGAGAACTTGGTAAATGGCATATGGGCTACAAACAAATCATATTAAATCCGAATACAGACTCTGCTACATGGGATCTGAAGCTGAATGGGATCTGTGTTATTGGGTTCCTGAGGGGAACGGTGTTCTCTTTGCGAAATGACAAGGTCATTTTAAAAGTGATAGTCTTTAATATCGCACTTCATATTGAACAAATTAACATGTGTAATATATATCTTAAACAGCTTGGATAAGGTTGTATTCCAACACCAGAACGTGATATCAAGATGACAGACTTTACAATGTACGTTAAATGAAACATTGTTTTCGATACGAGCGTGTTGTAGAGGCATATATATCTTTTTTAAGCTGTGAATGCTTGTTTTTATTATACATATATATGTAATTATACTTTTATAATTATTATTTGTATTATTAGTTTTATTAGTATTAACAGTATTATTGTTATGATAAGTAGCAGTAGTGGTAGAAGTAGTAATAAAAGAAATAGTACTTATGACAAAACATAATTATGCACAAACATAAATACTGTGTTAATTGTACAAATCACTCTGAAATGACAGATTGCATACAATGAGTACCTTTTAAACAAACAGCATACGAAATTGCGTACAACGCAAAGCTGAAAATATCCGTGTAAATGTGCTGATAAGCATAGCAATAGTCGAAGATTACACAAAATGCCGATCAATATACAAATAAATGTAATTAAATTTAAGATAAAGCCACTCTATAAATATACTAAACTTTTTTTTTTTTAAGTAAAATATATATGAAAAATAGTTAATTTTCGTTATAGCTTTAGGATTTCTATTTAAATACACTTAAGATTTTTAGGCATTCTGCTTTATGGTTTTCAACCTTTCTAACTTATTATTAAATTAATATTACGTTTAAAATATATGCTTAATTCAATATTGATGCATCTGTGGTTTCAGTATACCTACATTTTGATTAATATTTAAGAATTTAAATATAAATAAAGAATATATGTGTGTTTTTAAGATTAAAAAGATATGTAATCTTTCTGACCGTCGTGTTCTCATTTTAAGACATAATGATGTTTGCAAAGCTGGAACCTTCCCGTCCATCAATTGAAACTTGGCATGATGTTACAATAAGTTTGGCAGTTCAATCCCAAACCAAATGCCTACAGGAATATATAAAATGAAGTATTATTTACGGTCGTTATATATGTATAGACCTTCACATACATTATATGTTATTATAGTACAATAATAAGTCAAAACACCAAAAATAAAACCAGTCGTTTAAAATGAACATTGTTTTTTTTTCTAAATTCATTTTTTGATTTTAATTGTTAGACGATGATTTCCACATCAACGGCAATACTTTTCTTTTCGGAAATGTGTTCAAAGACTTAAAAGGTACTTAACATCATTATATTTTCGGCATTGAAACTTTAAAACAGATTTACCTTTCATATTTCACTTTGTTAAAGTGGTATATTACTCTTGAAGTATTGATGCAATACTGCAAACATATCGTTCCATTAACCAGGCATTCTTGAAAAACATATTAATGGCAGCAACGGACCTCTGACGAATGCACGCTCCTATGGTGGCCTTGTTTGTTCATAGACAAGTGCATCTCAACACCTGCGAAGTATATACATGAAAGATTAAAAGATGTATTCAAGAACAATTTACTCACGATGTAACCCGCGGAATTGACTCGTATTGTTGGTTTACATTAAGGATGCTGTAATGTATAGATGATTGCTAAGTGTTAAATAAATAGAGAATAATAGGTTGGTGACGTGGATGGAGAGGGTTTATCTGGCAAGTCGGAGGAATTTATCGGGTGAGCCGAGACGAACCCGATAAGATCCTCCGACGAGCCAGATAACCACTCTCCATCAACGTCACCAACCTATTATTTTATTTATCCTGTCACATTTACAACATTTTGAATTATAATANAATATAATATAATATAATATAATATAATATAATATAATATAATATAATATAATATAATATAATATAATATAATATAATATAATATAATATAATATAATATAATATAATATAATATAATATAATATAATATAATATAATATAATATAATATAATATAATATAATATAATATAATATAATATAATATAATATAATATAATATAATATAATATAATATAATATAATATAATATAATATAATATAATATAATATAATATAATATAATATAATATAATATAATATAATATAATATAATATAATATAATATAATATAATATAATATAATATAATATAATATAATATAATATAATATAATATAATATAATATAATATAATATAATATAATATAATATAATATAATATAATATAATATAATATAATATAATATAATATAATATAATATAATATAATATAATATAATATAATATAATATAATATAATATAATATAATATAATATAATATAATATAATATAATATAATATAATATAATATAATATAATATAATATAATATAATATAATATAATATAATATAATATAATATAATATAATATAATATAATATAATATAATATAATATAATATAATATAATATAATATAATATAATATAATATAATATAATATAATATAATATAATATAATATAATATAATATAATATAATATAATATAATATAATATAATATAATATAATATAATATAATATAATATAATATAATATAATATAATATAATATAATATAATATAATATAATATAATATAATATAATATAATATAATATAATATAATATAATATAATATAATATAATATAATATAATATAATATAATATAATATAATATAATATAATATAATATAATATAATATAATATAATATAATATAATATAATATAATATAATATAATATAATATAATATAATATAATATAATATAATATAATATAATATAATATAATATAATATAATATAATATAATATAATATAATATAATATAATATAATATAATATAATATAATATAATATAATATAATATAATATAATATAATATAATATAATATAATATAATATAATATAATATAATATAATATAATATAATATAATATAATATAATATAATATAATATAATATAATATAATATAATATAATATAATATAATATAATATAATATAATATAATATAATATAATATAATATAATATAATATAATATAATATAATATAATATAATATAATATAATATAATATAATATAATATAATATAATATAATATAATATAATATAATATAATATAATATAATATAATATAATATAATATAATATAATATAATATAATATAATATAATATAATATAATATAATATAATATAATATAATATAATATAATATAATATAATATAATATAATATAATATAATATAATATAATATAATATAATATAATATAATATAATATAATATAATATAATATAATATAATATAATATAATATAATATAATATAATATAATATAATATAATATAATATAATATAATATAATATAATATAATATAATATAATATAATATAATATAATATAATATAATATAATATAATATAATATAATATAATATAATATAATATAATATAATATAATATAATATAATATAATATAATATAATATAATATAATATAATATAATATAATATAATATAATATAATATAATATAATATAATATAATATAATATAATATAATATAATATAATATAATATAATATAATATAATATAATATAATATAATATAATATAATATAATATAATATAATATAATATAATATAATATAATATAATATAATATAATATAATATAATATAATATAATATAATATAATATAATATAATATAATATAATATAATATAATATAATATAATATAATATAATATAATATAATATAATATAATATAATATAATATAATATAATATAATATAATATAATATAATATAATATAATATAATATAATATAATATAATATAATATAATATAATATAATATAATATAATATAATATAATATAATATAATATAATATAATATAATATAATATAATATAATATAATATAATATAATATAATATAATATAATATAATATAATATAATATAATATAATATAATATAATATAATATAATATAATATAATATAATATAATATAATATAATATAATATAATATAATATAATATAATATAATATAATATAATATAATATAATATAATATAATATAATATAATATAATATAATATAATATAATATAATATAATATAATATAATATAATATAATATAATATAATATAATATAATATAATATAATATAATATAATATAATATAATATAATATAATATAATATAATATAATATAATATAATATAATATAATATAATATAATATAATATAATATAATATAATATAATATAATATAATATAATATAATATAATATAATATAATATAATATAATATAATATAATATAATATAATATAATATAATATAATATAATATAATATAATATAATATAATATAATATAATATAATATAATATAATATAATATAATATAATATAATATAATATAATATAATATAATATAATATAATATAATATAATATAATATAATATAATATAATATAATATAATATAATATAATATAATATAATATAATATAATATAATATAATATAATATAATATAATATAATATAATATAATATAATATAATATAATATAATATAATATAATATAATATAATATAATATAATATAATATAATATAATATAATATAATATAATATAATATAATATAATATAATATAATATAATATAATATAATATAATATAATATAATATAATATAATATAATATAATATAATATAATATAATATAATATAATATAATATAATATAATATAATATAATATAATATAATATAATATAATATAATATAATATAATATAATATAATATAATATAATATAATATAATATAATATAATATAATATAATATAATATAATATAATATAATATAATATAATATAATATAATATAATATAATATAATATAATATAATATAATATAATATAATATAATATAATATAATATAATATAATATAATATAATATAATATAATATAATATAATATAATATAATATAATATAATATAATATAATATAATATAATATAATATAATATAATATAATATAATATAATATAATATAATATAATATAATATAATATAATATAATATAATATAATATAATATAATATAATATAATATAATATAATATAATATAATATAATATAATATAATATAATATAATATAATATAATATAATATAATATAATATAATATAATATAATATAATATAATATAATATAATATAATATAATATAATATAATATAATATAATATAATATAATATAATATAATATAATATAATATAATATAATATAATATAATATAATATAATATAATATAATATAATATAATATAATATAATATAATATAATATAATATAATATAATATAATATAATATAATATAATATAATATAATATAATATAATATAATATAATATAATATAATATAATATAATATAATATAATATAATATAATATAATATAATATAATATAATATAATAATTGATACATTATTAGTAATGATTCAAACTACATTAGTGTTAATATATTATGACTATTATAATAAGTATACACTTATTATTAGTATTTGTATCATATACTCATTCATGTTGTATGCCGAAGTAGGTAGATACCCGATGTATATATGTCGATATTTACGAGTAGTTAAATATTTCTTAAAATTGTTCAATGAAAAAACGTCCAATTGTATTTTAAGTAATATTATTCGTATACAATGTGAAGAAGCATGTGATAACCCTCATTCCAACTCATGGGCATCAAACGTTAAAAAACTGTTGCAAGAGTCAGGTTTTAATGACGTGTGGATGTATCCAGAATCTGTTAATGTTAACAGCTTTATTGTAATGTTTCGCAAAAGATTATACGATTTGTTTATTTCAAAATGGCGAATTGATTTTAATGACGCTTCATCACTATGTCTTTTTAGGGAGTTGAATCCCATTTTTGAGAGATCCCTTTACTTGGATAAAGTTGAAAATTCTAAATTTAGAAACATTTTAGCAAAATTAAGATTATTTTCTCATGTTCTATTTATAGAAACTGGTAGACACCACAATATTCCAAGAAATGAAAGAATTTGTAGATTGTGTACACTTAATGAAAGTGAAGATGAGTACCATTTTGTTTTGATATGCCCTTTATATGATAATTTTAGAAATACACTTATACCTGTTTTTTTACAGAAGAAACCCAAGTATGTTTACAGTTTTACAATTCTTAAATGAGACCAGAAAATCTATACTGATACGTCTTGCTTATTTCTGTATTAAAGCATTTAAACTTAGAGCCGAAAATATATAGAGAATATTTTCCCCTTATTGTTTTGTATATGATATCTAGCTGCATAAATGTTTCTCAATCAATAACGGATGTTTGAACATTCACTCAACTTTGTTAAAAAAATAAGAGCCTTCTCTTACATATTACATTCTCACAAAATTCATATATAAGTAAAAATGCATCAACAAAATTGTTTTTCATTTGACGCATGTGTATTTATTTATTTCTTGATTGTTATTTTGACGATGAGCTGTATATGCTTAAGTCGTAAATAAACTATCTGTTCTGTTCTGTTCATGTTAGCATAAGCGCATACGTCACTGCAATTATAGCTTTTTATTAATATTTTGTTATTAATAACATATATAAATACCCTTCCTGCATTTCAAACCGCACCCTATACTTATTGCGACTTCGCAAAGCCTCTGTACACAAACAGTATAATGCTATCAAATGGACACCACAAAAATGAGGAGTTTACCGTGTCTTATACTAGTAATAGAGAGTTGGTATTTTATTACAGCTTCCAGACGCACATGTGTTCATAACGAACAATACTGTTTGTCTCATAGCGGACCACGTTTTCGAGAGATATGCCCCCATGAGCGTCTTTAGGTCTCGAATATAGAACATGTTTTTCCAATCTTGAAACAACAGAGAAATTCAGAAATAGCAGGCAAGCTAGAGCATAAATCATTGGAAATCGTCATCACAGGCATAGCTGAATTTGAATCACGCTCGCAGCATTGTGTTATTTATTTCCAGAAAAAAACTGTCTGTGCTTTGCACAAGCGCATTTCAACTGGACATGTGGTTTATTTGTTAAGATTGTAATTTACTTCATTATGTTGATATATGAACATACTTGGATAATTTAAATCAAAATGTCGCCTTTACGGTAAGTTTATCAACAGTTGTTAAAATTGTGTGGAGGAATGTTTATTACAATGATTTTAAATGAGTAAATAATTATATAAATTATATTATTTTATATTATTTTTTGTATGATTATTGTATTTTATTTTATAGTAAATTATATTCAGCAAAAAATATACAAAAATAGAAACAAATAAGTTTTAAATTAAAATATCGGTGAATAATGTATAACATAAGGCATTACATCAACACAAAAAATTTAATGTGAAATAAGGAAAAACTAAACACGCTACATTGAAATGAGCATTGACACACGTTAAGTGACGGTAGTAAAAATATAACTGCAAAAAAAAAACTTTTCGTTTATTGTTTTATAAGTGATTTGCAGAAATGTTTCTGGAGTGTTTTTACTCACGATGCATGCCTTACAAACTTAAACATGTTAAATATCGTTTGTATTTAAACCGAAAAGCAGTCAAACAAACTTTCTATCTGTACATTGAAAGGCATCGATTGTTCAAATTTGATTGATAAAACATAGCACAGGCAAGGAGTATAGAAAATCAATCCCTTTTCCGTATCCATTCCGTGGTTGTGCACTCTTGCTGAACAGAGAGTCGTTGTAAAGACTCTATGATTTCGACAAAAGTGAAGGAGCCAAATTTCAAATTCGCATTACGATTTGCATTCAATCTAGGTCAGCGGGACAAGTACGTGCTAGGGAAAGAGTTGCAGAGGTCATGTTTACAATCCTGAAAAATAAAAACAATGACTTCTTAGGCTTTAAATATGGCTGGTTCCGAAAATAGTGATTGTCATATTCCTATACCTTAAAAGGAATACATGTTGTTTGTCAATAAATAAATTGTATTCGATAATAATGTTGTTTTAGACAAAGTATATGATATAATTGCCATTTGTAAATACGTAGAGAAGACAGTACATTAAAAATGATGGTACATTTGACAATAACAAATGGCACATTCATGCTTTGTCTTTTAAACACATATGTATTGGTGTTTGTGCAAGAACGTTTTGTTTTGTTTGTTTTGGGTGGCTTTTTAACAGAGCCATTAACTCATGCATAGCAGTTATGTTTTTGCATGTCTTTGTTTGTTATCACTTTGGCACAATTTATTAAACTGGTCGGTCGGTTAGACAGTTTGCCAATCGGTTGGTGAGTCGGCCGGTTGGTCTGTGTTCTTGAACGTAGGAAAATGTGTGATACTTATATGATTGTTTTGTGCACTTTTTGTTGTCAACTAGTCGCTATAGTTTCTGCTTATCAACATGAAACTTTATTAATATTGTTGTATATACTGTGTCGAAATGCCAGCCCTTATTTTCGTGTATGTTGCGATATTATTTTCCCTTGAAGTTTTAGATACTTAAGATCAGTTTACATGTGTATGTTGTGTTGCCAACAGTTCTCTTAAATACCTGCCTATTATCTTATATATTTATTTGTTTTACTATGCAGATTGCGATAGGTTACCTTTAAGTATTTTGCGCTATTTGTTTCAAAATTGTGTGTCCTTGAATTTAAGAAAAGTTTGGATACGTGCACCATGGTACATGAGTGTCGCACTTTGAGTCTCGAAAAGTTTGTTGTGTGTTAAGATGAAACTTTATAGGAGTGTTGTTTAAACAATATTCAAGTGCAAGGCGTTAGTTTGTGTGAACGTCACAACATATGTTGCAAAGTTATTTGCCAATGAACTATTCCAATTCAATCAATAAATCAAAGTGAAGCTTTTTGTCTTTGTGTGTTATCAATGTAAAATAGCGAACAACAAAATTAACAGATTAATTTCACTTAAACTATAGTTTTTCACGTGCTTTAAAAGTGCCATTGTGGAGCTATGTGTCATCTTCAAATGTATGCACATTGTGTGACGTTGAAATAACATTTAAGTGACAGGCTAAACATCTCTTACATCGTTTGTCAAGAAAATAACAATTGAAAACTTTAATTAGTGGTTTTGGTGTCTGAGAACTTAAGCTGAACATTTTAATAAACCTTAATCGTGTACGGAATTGAGAAGTCGCTTCACTGTTTTCCTAGCGGATGAACGTATAATTATGATTTTATTCATATTCAGAAATAATGATATCTGAAAAACGGATATATTACGAAAGACCCAAACAAGTAAAAAATGCTTTGCAAGTCATGTTAGCAGAATTGTGCAGAATACTTGTTCACGATACAAACCCTTCCAACAGCAACATTTACATGACAAAACAGGGGGTTTGTTTTGTATTATTATTTTGGCGGCCTTCTTCCAAATAATCTTGGATTTTTACGTGATCACTTTGAGCAAAACGAATCCATAAAGAAGAACCCTAAGACGCATTATGTTGATTAAAAGTTGATGTTGACTGGTCGGGTACTCTAAATAAATCCCCCTCTCCTCGTGTGCTACACGTATAGGCAACATAGTAGAAACTTAAAAATGTGGACATCTTATACGTTTCAGAGATAGAATGTAAATGGAAATAGCACACATAACTGTGCAATTTATACAAGCTAATTTACTTTCTTATCTTTTTCGTAAATATATCTTTTTTTGCATCAAATACGACAAGGCAATCTCTCACCTGGACCCCCAAGGCATTAGGTAAACACCTGGTACCGAGACCTGTACACAGATGCTTAGCAGATGAGAAATACGTAGGGACAGCTGGAGAGACTTCCCAGAACCGAAATGCCTGAAGGCGACTGGTCGGCTGCCTATGTCCCAGATGGGACCAAAGGCGAAGATGAGATGAGGAAGGCAAAAGCAATAACAAACGAATATTGAAAATGTTTTGTTGAAATTATGTGAGCCAGTTAATTGAAAATTAATGATGTAAAAGCTACCTTCTATGATAAACTCTCTTGAAACTGCAAGAGTGTATAGTAAACAAATGGACGTTTGTTGAGACAAAACATGACAAGTTTGTGTGTGTTAATGAACCAACCTATTCCAGCAATAATCATTGCAAAATACATTTAATGCTGGACCCATATATGCGTAAAGACATTTATTGTTTAAATGGCATTCATGCGACAGTAATAGTCAAATTTAGTTTATTCTCTGTATTCTTTGCATCAGAATGCGCTTAAATTATGTTTGTATAAATCGTTTATCTATTTAAGAAGTTTGTCACACCGTAATGTAAATTTAGATATTTGAGTTTTAAATGAAAAATAGATCCTAAATATGAGTCAGTACAAATTGAATTGTCCATTTTTATTTTTGAAGTGTATCGTAGAGGAATCAGGCGATTCCGTGGCGGGAAATTATTAATGTTATTCGTTCAATTAAAAACAATATTACACAGTTGAACATGTACATCAACAGCACTAACCCTTTTTGTAATTAATAAGATATAAACGTTAAGTATAGGACTTATTTTGGGAAACAAAATTCTAGTTACAACTGTCAATGGTTAATAGTTTAACCAAAACAGATTTTACAATTTTCGTTGAATTCATCCAATTTGTCAAAAAACAATATAAAGTGTTAACTGCATGCTTGTACATCGTCGTCAAGCATAGAAAGAGCAATGTGTCTCCCAACTATTACCATTATCATTCTTACCGAGTTTAAAGTTTTCAGCTAGGTTGAACAGTGTTCCAATCAGTTAAGTGTTGGCCAAGAAATAAACTCGTCAAAACTGTTAAGTATTTTGCCAATCCTATTTTTTTCAGGTTATTGTTTGTATGGGCCGCCCTTCTGCCAGTCACATTTGGGTACGAAACATTCCAGGCCCGTATTCCCAACGGTGACCGAATACCCCATCCCTGCGGTCATGGGCGGATGTGGGCGGGGCTGGGACACATGAATCCAAGCGGGGGAGGTGAACGAAATCCGTTTGGAAAAGATTTCAAAAAAGCTAACTTTGTAAGTTATGAGTAGTACATATTCAAGAAAAAAATCAGTGGAACAGGTTTCCATTTGAATAGCAACTGTTTAAACATATCATCATTGTAATATTTTTCAGATTGTTTTCTTTTCAAAGTTGATCACTCAAAGTAAGACATAAACGCCGCAGTTATTTTATATACATATGCCTATATATTTGCGCGGCATTATTAAAGTTTAGCATTATAACTAAGTGCAATCATGCACTTTAATACGTTTTGACAGGAATTTCATCGGCAATATTTACCCACATATCCACTGCAAATGCTAACCGTAAGACCAATCGTTAAGTCCGGAATGAACATGTTTGTATCATAATTGTTGGTATAGTCAATAATGAACATATGTTTATTGTTGTGTCTGGAAAGCTCAAGTGTCTGCATCAGATGCTTAACCCATTTATGAAAGTAGGACGTCTACAATAGGTCTCATAAACCGCATTCACTATCACATTCGTGTAGTGTCAAGTGTCTTCCATTTGTTGAAATTATGCATCTTAAATACCATTGTGTAGGGATTGCTATTACTTTCTATTCCGTATGAATATGTGAAGGTACATGTATAGGTTTCCCGCATAATTTCCACAGCTTCGTGCAGCAGATTTCATTTCATGTTTCGTAAATAAGACAATACCATACAACTGCAATTTATTTTGTTATATATATAACTCGTGATACATATTGTGTACTTTAAAATCACTTGTTGATGGTGTGTGCTATTAAGCGATAATGTAATAATCCCATTCTTATTTACGTTTATAAACAGTAGCATATTTGTTTACATGTCCATTGTTTCGTATTGCACGTAGTAAGTATAACATTCATTGAAACGATCGTAAAAACTATGACCTTCGTGTTATTTTAAATAAACCAAACATTTATGTGAAAACATTCACATTGTTAAACAAATCTTTTATACTAATATGTGATTCAGCACTGTTAACAGAAATGATGTTTTGAAGGACAACTTCTCGAAAGGAATGTCAGTAAAGCCAGTAATGTGTATGAGCTAATAATTTGCGAAATATTCATGATACACATTATTTTAACATTTAAACATGTCCAAACGTTTCCAATAAAGGATGTAACCACTTCAACGTTGGTGATGAAGTTAAAAATTTATCACTCGATACTGCTGTTGTAAACAGACCAAAGGCGAATCATGTACCGTGCTACTCCTGGATAATTAACTATCTGCATGTATTGCATCATGTTCAACGTGGAATCTGTAATGAGCCCTAGCTATCTGATGAGCAATCTGGTATCATCAATGGATGACGTCAGAATAAAACTTTGCATCCGATGCAGATAAAATTGCGACCTCCCATTTTTCACCTTTGATAAGGCATGCGTGTAATGTGCAGATACAACGTATATCTTAATTGTCTGTGTCATGCATGCAATCTCGTTTACGAGCTTGTTTTCGCTTCTGCTTTATATGGGGTCACGATTTAGGTGGTTCCATCACCTGTATATGTCAAATGTTGGTGTACATCGGCACATCCAATCCATTTATTTCAATATTTAATAACCGAATAATTTCATAAATAGGTCGAGTCATAACTATGTGAACTATTTATGAACATATGAAATGGCTTATCAAATGTGTGCACATTAGTTGTGGCATAACGGTGGTAACCGCTTTAATGAAATACATGTACGTCTATCTCTCAACAAAGAAAGTACACAATTAACTATACTTTGGTGGTTTGGTTTATCCAATGTGTAATAGAAGTACAATCCATACATATATATTTTTAAATCCAATGATACTTATATCTATTCATGCATATTAATTATTTGTCGTTTTATATAGAATCTATGTCTCGACTCATTTTTGGAAAGCATAGATGGATAGAACAAGAATAAGCATAATCGCATATATACAAATACATGCGCAGTGGTCAATTGTCAACAACTACATTTTCTCGACTGTTGTCTTTGATGTATTATGTTATACAGACATGTATTGGATGAATTATGTTATACAAACATGTATAGGATGCCTCATGTTATACAGACATGGACTCGTCAGCTGTGCCAAATGGACTCTGACGGTGACAGTTTGGCAAACGGGGCGGAGTTAGGTGACCCCGCTTGCGTCTGGTCGGCCGGGCAAGTCAATCCAGTCAAGTCAAATCTCTCACATCCAGGTAAGGACACATTTGTAAATGGACTTTCGTGTGTATGATGTGTTATTATTATGATCACATTGTCTGATCGTTTATGTAGATTTCCTCATTTATATGGATGTTAACTGCCAACCAGTTAATGTCCTCATTATTCGATCAAATGTTTATGTGTCAATACTATGCTTAACATTAGATAAAAGTATAATTATTTTTATTTAATTATGATGTTTAAGTTTGTTTAATCCGACGGCGATATATGTGCCGGACTAGAGTGGTGAAAGTAAACAAACAAAAACTTCCAGTTACTGTAAAGAATGTCTATAAAATTAAGTTAAAACCCTAGTAGCAACCTGGCAAAATACATAATGCACATCAAAATTATGGTCCGGACATGAACATGCACTTTCGCTATATACATACAAGGAATGCGCAAACAAATATATGAGTCTGGTGTAACCTTGACATGTCATCTTGGTATGATGATCCAGTGTGACTATTTATTTTGAAATCCCATAATATACGATTAAGTTATGGGATGGACAAAAGCATGTAAAAAAAACAGTTCCGATTAATAAAATTAACTGCTAAATGTAATTTGTGTTCATTGTTACTATGTTTATCTTATTTAAGAGTGTTTCTTTATAGCGATATAACCTGTTTTGACAATAGTTTACTTATAATTTTGATGTTGTTAAGAATATAAATAGTCCCGGTCTAAATTGAAAAATATACAAATAACTTAAACCTTTTAAGTTCATTCTGAAACACGCGGTCATCATACAGTTGCATCTTTTTATACAACTTCTTGGCAAATATACGTTTAAACTAGCTGTATAGCTGAAGCCAGAAACATGTTTAACCATTCGGTAATTTAACATAAAATATTTAGAAATAATGTAAGAAATGCGTAAGTGTTTGTTTGAGCCAATTAATTCAAGATGCACGTTTATGTCAGGATTTAGATTATGACTGCCAACAAGCAAACGTGGGCAATGTGGGTCTTGAAAAATGAAATCAACTACCTGAAAGAACAAAGATTTAGTTAAAAAAGAAACAAAAAGGATCATGTTTATTCAAAGGGATCACTTCGCGTAATTTAATACAAACTGACATTGTATGCTTCTTACATGCATTTATTTTATTAAAATGTTGAATCATTTCACGTAAATATCCAAAAGCAAAAGTGAAACCTTCATCTTTAATTTTCTAAGAACTGTATGGTGAAAAAGTTCTATTACTATTTAAAAAGTTCATTTTTGATTGCCTCAGTTGTGTTTCCACTAGAGCCAATATTTATCTGGTGAAATATAATTTGTTGGTGGAAAACACATGGATCAACGTACTATCAACGAACTATAAATGCAATGTGGTTTATTTGAAATCATAGCAGGCCAAACAACTGTTGGATGACTTATTTATATTTCTCTAACAATTCAGCAATTTGCTAATTGTATATTTTAGTAATACAGATGGTTTATAGAAATCTGAAACATACCAAACACTTTTCATGAGCGTGTGTTGAATCTGTTTTATGTCTTTAGTTTATAAATAATATTGAAATGTTAGGTATACTAACCTATAACCATTGTTAAACTAATTTGATGTTGGCTCTTTCTTCCACAAACATGCTTTAATCAAGTAGAAAAACTTGGCAGAATATAAAAGGTATTCGAGAAGTTTATATTTCAGAATTTCCAATCGATTTCGTTTTAGGCATATGTGAACCGATTGAGTCAAGTCATTGCCAACACTTGAACAAACACTTTACGCAGGATGTCCTGAGCTGCCAGAAACGCAAGGAGTGCCAAGCAATGAAAGAAAAGGGTAGGGGCAATGACTTCCATGGACCGTTCCGAGGCGGTTACCATAGCTTTATTCATTTGAGCCACGCTGTCGGAACACCGGGCTTTATGTATGTGCGTAAAGTTTCGTCCCAGATTAGCCTGTGCGCCTAGACTGGATTTTTATTAAAAAAAAGAGAAATGCTAATCTGGGACGACACTTCACGCTCATGAATGAAGCCGCGATTTCCCAGAGCAAGGCTAATTTGTTTTTCAAATGCTGTTGGTTGTATCCTTGTTTGTTTATGCAATTGAACATTTGCTTAACATTAAAGACTAGCGGATGTTTCATTTTTCCTATATTACATCCCCATCTTCCTGACTCTTTCAGCTGGCATTGCGCAGGACCGTAAGTAAGCTCCAGCCTGACCAAATATTTGTATTTGGAAATTGTTCATGACCATAACATGTCAACGGCCATTTAGTTCCCCTCCTCGTGTAAGGAAGCTGCCACTCAGAGGCATAACTATGTTGCATTTTGAAATGGTTATCCGCTTGGATCAGTTAAGGTGCAGGAAGGTCAACTGACCAACATTATGTATATGCTATATTACTAACAAGTCGGACATCAAAACGAACAAACAAACGAACAAAAACAGACTTCCCTCGTTCTTACCGAGACTATAAAAGAACTCAAGAACTATATTTTTAGGCTGTGTCTGAAACTTAAACCAAATCTTGAAGTCTGCTGGAAACAGAATTAAATAAACGTTTTCGTTAATATAATATTTAAGGAGAAGATGGCACAAACTAAATAAAGATCCAGTTTTTAGACTTTTCTATTTATCAGTTTGTATTTTCAAGAGTGTCTGTTTCGTGGAGCGGGTGTATGTTATTTTCCCCGAGATTATTATTAAGCGAAACATGTTTAAACTGTTGGCATCTTGAAATATATGATGTATCGTCTCACGTATTCTTTATTAAGATGTATTGCCAAACCATATGCATAAACAGAAAAGCTATAGGTATTTAGTTTGATTTCATATTTAGTTATTACGATACATGATATAAAGATGTTGAATTAGAAGAGTATTTATTTTAAAGTTATGCGTATACGCTCGTTTGGATAGAAAGCCATGTCTTTAAAGAAACGCTTCAAATCGTTTTCTGTGAAAGAACAATGTGTATTACTCAATGTCTTTTGAAAGAGCCCAAAACGCTCTCAGAATTGGATCGAACTCTAGACCTCTCTGGCAGGCAAAGTGTAATATGCATATGTGTAATACAACATATTTAAGCGTTTTCATTGGCTACAGAATCATTAACTAACCAATCGCATGGCTTTATGTTGGTGAACTGACGTCGTCAACATGAAATGACGTCACGATAGTAAACAACTTTTAGATCTATCAGCATTTGTTTGGTAAATTAAGATGTATTTTATTTTGTTTAAAAGCATGTGATAAAAATGATCTGACACTCGTTGTCATACCATACCATATTTTATTAAACTCGTCCAGGAAATTCGTTAGTAAGCTCGCCAAAGGCTCGCTTACTAACAAAATTCCTGAACTCATTTAATGAAATATGGTATACAATTTGGAATAATTAATGTAATGACAATTTTATATGTTTGCTTCTATAATGTTCGATAAGCATAGCTAGTTTAAATGGTAATTCGATTATACAGTACAGCCGCTTAAAGAATATTTAATTTCGTTGGTAATTCGATTATTCAGTACAGCCGCTTTAATAATGCTTAATTTCGTTACTGGTGATGTCATCGTGTCATCGCTCCTAAATACGTCATCGCTCCGAACAACTTACACAGTTTAAGCTACATGATAGAGTACATGTACTCGAGTTTATATCGTTCAACTTTATTAAAAAAAAAATCTCTGATGGTAGTTTCTTGATCGAATTATTTTTAAGCTTCGTTTTATTTATTTTGAATAATATACGCGTGTATATAACACGCAGCCACCATGTTTTGATCATTGCTTGTATAATTTTGCTTTTGATAAATTATCGCCTCAGTCTATACGGTTATTCTTTTTAGGTATAACAATCATTTTCATTTGCATTTTAGTATATTACTGTCACATAAACAATCAAGAATGTAATTTGGATCTTTTTCACCCAATATTGCTGCTTCTTCCTGTAGGTGCGCGACGATTATCTGAAATATTAACTATATGATGCTATATGCTTAAATCTTTTTGTAAAAAGAAGGGATGTAGTTGATGCGTGTTAGTAATTTCATTTCATCGTGCCTCAAAAAGTTGTAACTCTGTTGCTCTGGTCTCCTTCCTACCATTGAGTAATTAAATACTAATAAAATTGAATGCGTTTTAATTCCCTTTTATTACTGTTTAATTTGAGTTGCAATGCTATGAGGTTAAATTTTGTTTACACTTATATGTATCATGAATATTGCTACGCCAAGTGTGTGGTTTAGCGCTCTATAATCGGTGTAAACCCCCAGTGCTTAGCATTGACCGTTCCAAGGCGGTGACCCCAGCTTTATTCTACTGTGTATATGTTGTTTCGTTTTGTGCTGTACTGTACCGTTTTGGCAATTGGTTCCTTGCCATAAATAAAGGACCACGAAGGTGTGTATGATATAAATGCAATACTACTGCAGCTTCTGGAGTTTCACTTCTTTATATGATATGACAACTCATATCAGATCCTATATGTATTATACAAGTATACGAATTTTCAGATATCGCCAAACAAGAAATACGGATGCCGGGAGTTAGTCTCCCAGTCCAGGAGACTACTTACCTGTGCATGATGGTTGAACTTCCGGTCAACGGTACCTTCCACATGGTGGCCTCTGCGCCCATCCTTGACTCGGCCCTCGTGCATCACATGATCCTGTTCGGATGTTACTATCCAGGTTAATAATCTGAAATTGAGTGAACCATTGTATATATATTTAATCAATTTAAGTTAATTTAAGTAATATGAATATAATTGTATGCACTTTTCTGCTTATTAAAATAGCTTTAATTACAAAATTCAATTATTATATACTATAATATTGTCCAACTCCTATTGCAGTTTCAAAATATATTTTCGTCTCGTAAACAATACATATTAAGACTGACGCGGTTTTCGAAAAAAATATCGACGAATATTAAGACACAAGAATGGAAGACAAGGTGAAATATATCAGAATCGGTGCGTTAATAAAATGGCGTTATCATAAGCTTACATTTCAAAGAAAATGTCTACGCAAATCGTTATGCTTGAACGTAATGATCATACTAATGTGTCATATTACTTGTCAGTAGTGTTTATGACATAAAATGCTATATGTGTGTTTCAACATTTGTATTTCAGTTGGCGAAAACGTAACAGAGAATATAGGTAATCGATTCCGATATTTTTTGTTTCTAAATCGTGAAGATTTATTTTAATGAAAATACAGACTTTTCACTTGTGTAAATAACAACACCTACATATCACCATGTATTTGTATAAGAATTGCATGTCCTGTACCCTGAAAAGGCAATTTGCGAAACAAAACACTTGTCATTGGAAATAACTTCTTCGTAAAATGAAACGTTTTCTCATTTGTCACCACAATAAAACAGTTCATTTACAATTTGTTCCAACAAACAACTAAAATCCTCACGACTTACGGTCCGAAACTATTATGGCATCATACAAAAGAAATTTTGCGAATGTGGTAATATGTCCCTTTTTTTACAACCATAGAAACCATTTTTCGAACTTTTACTTTCAAGCTATGAAGAAAACAAACTTCGACCGACCCTTTTTAAGAAAATTCAAACTTTAATCGGACATTGGCCCTTTTGTGAGGCATGGACCCTTGTGTAGGGCATTCTCCCTTTCGTAGGGCATTGGCAGTTTTGTGGAGCATATAACCTTTTGTATGGTATTTACCCTTTATGGAGACCTTGACCCTTTGTGTAGGGATTGCCCCGTGTATAGGGCATTACCCTTTTGTTTGGCAGTGATATGTTTATAGAGTTTTGACCTTATATGGAGCACTTACTCTGATGTAAGGAATCTAGCCTTTGNAAAGAGCCCGTGTACATAACTAGGGCGGCCAATCATATGCACTACTTGGGCAAGTATATGTGACGTCGTCTGCAAAAACACGTACAAATGAGGCCGACGTTGTGTTAAGCTACGTTTGATTTAAGCGTTACGTTATACAAATGGAAATAAAATTACATTTAATTATCAAAATCATATTGAGATATGGGCAAATATTATATAGAATGCTTCTATACTTTGTTCTTGGCTGTTAGTAGTGCCCTACCCATTATTGGACTTAAGCATACAGGAAATCTCGAATCGCCTAACTGGTGTTTGTTTAAGTTCCAACAGCTCTTTTTACTGGTGTTAAAAATAAAAGTTACTTTTCAGGAGTTGCCCAAACAATAACAGTCATCCGAAACGGCCAAAAAGTATTCGACCTCACTAAAGATGAAGCATTTGATTATGATAGACCTATCTTTTACCAGTAAGTATGTTAATTAGCTTAGAATGCAATTTAAAATGCTGTACCTCCTGAGTCAAAAAAGACACTCGTCTGTACTTCAAAAACTAAACTAAACGGTAAATCTATATAACATTAACATTATCGATTATCATTTAAAACGGGGAATTTCTTGACACTCTGCCTTCGTGTAAACTAAGATCTATAAATAAACAAATATTCGAGTTATCGGGATTTCACCCGGTCAAGACGAAATTTAGGTCACGTGATTTCCGGCTTGATACAATTAATATTGGTTCGTCTGTATCGGAATCTATTTTATATGTGTATTCATAGATCTTTGATGTTTATCATTTTCTTGCAGCTTTGAACCTCCGATCAAGGTGATGCCAGGTGACGATATCGCCACTGAATGCGTGTACACCTCTCAACGTAACACCAGTACGTATTTCGGGGCCGGTACTTACGACGAGATGTGCTACGGTTTTTTGACCTACTACCCGCGTCAGGAATTCGAACCCACGCTTTGTGTAGCGTGGAAAAGCGTACAGAGATGTATAAGAAAGTTGGACGCGTTCAAGGGCATGTACGGAGATTGCAATTGGCAGCAGTTTGTCAAACATTTGCCGCAAAATATCTCTAAGATACTCGCTAATGACACGTGTGGCCAATTCCAGCGAGAAGGGGTGTGTAATTTGAAGTGTAGTGCAATGTCACGTGACTTGATCTCTCATGTTTGCCTTCAGGGGGATTTGGGAGAATTATTGATTGATTATGCAAAAATGACACCTGATGTGAGAGTGCTTTCTACGTGTGCCAAACAAAATGCAAGCAACTCATCTACAGTCATAGTACGTACTGGGTTACATATATGGCTGACGCAATGCATATATGTGATGTATTTCTCTGTTGTACTTTAGGAAAATGGCTTCATATATCTGTGTACATAAATATTATCCAATTAACAAGAAATGTCGTGTTGTGTGTTTGTTTGCATATTTTTAGTTGTATATGCTCAACATTTCAACAATACATGTTGATGCTTTTTTGTTATCGCATCATTACGCAATAATGAAAGTGTGAGCCTACATTGTACTTTTTATTAACAAACCAATCATTAAGATAAACAAAAAAAAACATTGTATTTTTTTAATTTCATCAAATAAACATTAATAACAACAAATTAAGGTAATGTTACCGAACTGTTTAACCCAATGTCCTCAAATATGACACGTTACCTAAATGTAAATGCACCCATACAGATACAAACTTCTTGTGTTATTTTAAATATGAAGATTACATTTTCGTGGAGCACATTGTACAAATAAGAACACTTTCAGTATAAACCGAATTATAATATTTCATGTGTTGTTTAACAATTGCAAATTGGTCTGTCATTTTAGTTTCCATGTTGGATGATTGTAACGGATTTGATATGGGAGCAAGCAATGATTACAGTTCGAAACTGAAATTACATTTTCAATATACGTCATCCTAAATTACGATAGTCATTTGGATATGTGCATGTAAACGAGCATATACGAGTAACAATCTTGCATTTCATTACAAATTCTCTTACATATGTAAGTTATCTTTATTAACAATGCGTTGTCCAAAGCGGAACTAAATTCCTTGGTTCAGTTCTTAGTTATTCCGACAGATTTCAATTCAATGAATAAGTACAATCATTAATAAAATGTATTACTTATCGACATACGCAACTCAGACAACTTAAATATCATTTGAGTACGTTCCGAAATATAACAATTTCAGCATTAAAGTGGCATAATGTTTATAGAGGTGAAGTTAACACCATTCTTATGATATGGTAATTGTTTACTCAGTTCCATCAGCAGTGAATTAAAGAGTTCGCTTATTAATTCGGAACACGGAGCCAGAAGGCAAGACAGTTAATCTGCCAAAACGTACAAACCTAAACAGTATCCCCGTAGTTAAACACACTTCGTGTAAATGATTCTGTATTATAGTTCACTTTGCATGGCCCTGTGTTCTGTCAGACCGTTAAGTCTTGGCGGTCCCGTTAGATTCAAGGCAATGACTGTCAACTAAACATGCCATTTGTAAGCATCTGTATTACTTTGAGGCGGATAATCCTTACACGTGGGTGGATCTATACAGACAACTTGTAAAAACTAAAAGAATAAAAAACAAGCCGGTCAATAAGCATAACGCTTATTATTTACCTGTGTATTTGATTATTATAATAGTGTTTATTTCATTGTTTGAAGTCTTTTCTATCACATAAAAATATTAAGAAAATGATATTAACACTTTTATTGGTGGCTCTTACACAAAATATTTTCCAACAGTGAGTGTTTTAACTCGAACTTTTAGAAAATTCTATATAAACGTATTTGCATTAAACTTGTGTTTCTATTAACATTGTCATTGAACTACGAATTGTTTTAATATGTGCATCATTGTTTTATCTTTTAACTGCATTATGGGATTAATTGTTTTACACTTGCGTGCTAATTACAGGTTTCTGACGAGTGAGTTCACATAACACGCATTAGTTAATTGTTTCATAAAAGGCCAACTCTTTGCCAAATAACACTCTAGAGCGCAATTGACAATCACTACAAAATTGGGATTCACATTAGCCGCTAACCGTTATGGTGATGCCAAAGAAAAATGCCAAAGTTTTTATATTAATCTAAACGGCATGCAAACTATGCGTATAGCCCATTTCGTGTTACGCTTCATTGGCATTATGCTTAATTAAAACACGTACATGCATGTATTCAACTCATATAAAATACTATGTTAATAGATGCACATTTATATTTGTTTTTTTCGTAAATACATTTATTTATGACAGAAACATGTTTGCGTTTGGCTTAACCTTCGAAAAGGGCAAATTTAACTTTATCTAATGTTCCTCTATACAAACAAATATTAAACACATATTAATCTGCATTATTACTTACCCTATAACTCTAGCATTATTTTGAAACTGATTTTGCTATTCAGATTTTCATATTTATGTAAAATAACGGTTGTATGAGGCTTACGTAATGAATTATAAATACCACATTTAACGTCAATATGACAGCGGTCATATGGTACCTTATGTAGAAAATATATACCGTGTCTCATTTATCAGATAATAATTGAATTGCCAAACATAAAGCAACATGCATACAGCACGATATCAACAACAAAAAAGCATGAACACAAGAGGCGGCAATCTGGTGCAACAAGCGGCTTCATTGTGGCGTGAATTCGTCTGATAACAATTCCCAGATCAGATCCTTTACAAGGGGAACAGCTATATTTTGTGTGAGAACAGTTTATTTTTCCGCCGCAAGCTTGAAGTTATAATAGTCTCATTTATCAATTATTCTTACTATAACCGACACGACAACAGCGTTTAATGTCATTAAATATGAACTTCGGGAACAAAATGCTATTATAATCAAAATAAAGCGAACATTGAATGTTTTGCTTATCTGAATAGAAATTTCAGGGAAAAAAAATAATGCTCGTCGATATTTAACTTTCGTACACTTTACGTTTTGTGTTGTCAATAAAACAAAAAAATATTAACCGGAGCTCAAGAAAATATGTTTTAGTTTGAAAAATCATGAGGAAAGATTACCATAATCACATTTGAGCATATTAAATAATAATTGTGTGTACCATTCTAGTGAAAAAGCAGGGTTAGTGTTAATATAGTGGATTTCGCATTGGGTAATTTGATGCGATATGACATTCATAAAACAATTAAGGTTTTTATTTTATGGAAACCATTCGGGTAAAGGTTGTTAGTCTTTTAAATAAGTTGTTAAAACCAAGCAAGCAGCCAGACACATATAAATTGATGTAGTTTACAGATATGAGGATACACATTTTCTAAATAATTTGCTTAATCTGACGAATGTGAACGTACACACCACTTAAGGCATATCAAGCGTTAGCTAGGAGAACGGGTAATGCCAAAGACAAATGCCAACGTGTTTATATTTATATAAATGACGTATACGATTATTTATTACGCGTTATTAGTGCGCCCATTTATTATGCTTAATTATTTCGTACTAAGCTCATGGCAAAAATTATGTTCCTATATGCATATTCATATTTGTTTATTTCAGAGATACATTTATTTAATACAGACATCTGCTTGAATTTTGTTTAAACTGTGAATAGGGCAAACTAAACTGTAACTTGTTCTTCAATATCAGCACGGTCATACGCATGCTGGTACCTCAAGTAGTTTATGTACATGATGTCCCATTTATCGGATATTAACTGGTATGCCAAAATACAACAGCATGCATACAGCACGATTGTTATATATCGTGTACTCGCATGTTTTAATTTTGTACCAAAACAAATTCAACACGATTGCCATGCGATAGGATTAAACAGAAAGCATGAATACGGGCGGCGGCAATCTGGTGCAACGCGCGTCCTCATTGCCAGATCCGAATATTTACATATGGAACAGCAAAACGTTGTTTCAGTTGTTCAGTTGCAAGCTTGTTCTTACCATTGCCGAAAAGAAAATAGTTTTTACAATATCATGATCAGAAAAGAGCAAACATTCCAATTTCCGTATAGTTACTGTCAGAAAACATGTGAATAAAGAGTTGAATGTGATTATCTAGTAAAGGATAAGTGATGAAAATGTCACTTTACAGGTAAGTTAATAATATGCTTTATTACGCCTAATTGTTGTTAAATTTGTATGGAACCTTTCTATTGTAAAAGGACAAATGCAAAAACAAACTTTGAACATGTTGCCATTCAAATGCATATGCAAATGCATATTGACGTTCATTAGAATTCTTGAATTCAGACGAAACATGAATGTAATGGACTTGATGAAAAAAAAGCATTCATTTGTTCTATCCAGCGAAAGCCCTTTTATAGAAACTGTACTCGGATTGTAAATTAAAAAATAAATACCGGACACATTTGCATAAGTACCTTGCTACATTTAATAATTCAACTAAACGCGAATAATGCCCAAGACTACAAACAAGGAATTCGTCAACAAAACGCATTTTGTTTGCTTTGGACCACAAACTAATGGAGAATTGTCAATCAAATTTGTATCGAAAAATTGTACGCAAGTAAGTATCGTGTCACTTCGTGCCAGTAAAATATTTCGTCGCGTAGAAATCCAAATAGGGCTATAAGTGTCACACTTCCTTGCACATATGCTGACGACACTTTCTTGCATGTAAGTGGTGTAAAGTTCTTGTCCGAAAAGAGTACAATAGCAATCAATGTGCTGTTAGTTCATTCTACCTTGCCATCAAGTGCTATCGAGCGATAAAACCCCCGGCTAAGATTTAGATAAGAAGGCTTTACTATCAACATAAGTGAAAACCGCCATTATGTAAAACAATGTATACATGGTTCACAGCGAATGATTCTGTATAATTAGTGCTTATAGCGCACTGTATTTGTTCTATATGGCGTAAAATGTATGTGGCAACATCACATTCGAAGTAATAAATGTAAAATAAATCACGCCATATGTGCTAACATTCTTGTTACTAGAAATACATTTACATGTGAATCTCTGATAACAGGGAATATAAAAAACTTTAAGGACTATAGATACATTTATATCTCGTTTATAAGTAAGCAAATAGAGGTAAATATGTTATTAGTTGGGAGAAAAAAGCATAAATAAGAGTTCGCTCATACGTTCTTGTTGTACAATCAGTAATAGTACAGGTAAACCATATGTTTTATGTCAACAAATTGTTTGGATAAATCTAATATTACCCAATTTACCCATTAACGTACAAACATAAACAATAGTTACCCTTTCAATTCGCTTGTCTTGGATACATTTCGCAATTTGATAGTTTGATACCCTGCGGCATTTATTAAATCAAAAATCAATGCTTTTTTACTTAATAAAGAATATCCTGATAGTAGACTAAATGTTAATTATCCCTTAATCTCGTAGTATCGGCCCTCCTCATTGTATCGTGACTTTAACCAGGCCGTTCGGAAAAACCCTCAAGAAGTGCATGACGGTCAATGTTTTTCAAGTTTAAGAACTTTTATTTCGTTTACCGTATATTAAATATTATTAAGCCGATCATTTTTATATGATGTGAGGTTTTGATTGGAAAGTAGGTCATGTTAAATCCTGGGTGATGATGTGATTTTTAAATTATTTAAGACATAGTTGTGTAGTTTGTCTATGGTTTATTAGTGGGTTTATAAAATAGTTTATAATCCGCTTATTTGGGAAAAAAATGTAACAATATTTACAGAATAATATGAGAAAGAGTTCGTTTTTCCATAATGAAACTATTTATAGAACAAGCACATGCGCATAGTAACAAACCTTAGCAACCAATCAGAATGGCCGATATGATGAGATTGTGTGTATACAGGATACACATTACTACAGGAGATAAGTCTAGCCAGTATTTTGTCAAAACAATGTCGATTTTAAAGCAGTTTTTGTTGTTATTTCCTAGAACACATGTTAAACTATAGATTGACACATAAAACAGGTGTGTTTTTAAATAATTTCACTAAAAATATTAGGATGTATTCATTAAGAGGGCCGATACCACGGGTACACATGCTTACAGCAACTTAAAACTATGAAATAGAAATTAAAACTTAATACATGTTTCGGATACAAATTAAGTTTAAATAATTATAATAATAATAATAGTACGTACAAATACTATTAATTTTGGTTTCTGGAAAGGAACTTACTTTTGTATAATGCAATTCTAGACAAAACTTTAACTACCAGATCATCATCAACAATCAGAAGAAATAATGCATGTCTTATATAAACAATACGATCTTTTAAAACATACAAAACCATAACGTCGAAGAAAACAATTAATACGCTTATTTACGATATGTGTTAATAATATGTATGACATTTCGTATTGTCTTATTAGAAGACTTCTGCAAAACCTTATCTGCATACTATTGTTAATTAACTTCGAAAACATCAAATAATTTCAGACAGAAGTTTATGTAATGGCATTAATCGAAAATAGTCAAACTTGGTTTTCAGTTACTACATCCATCAAACACACACGATAGCTCTCTTAAAGAGAAAAAAAACAGAAACAAGATACAAGTCTTTTAACAAGACCGATTGTATTGCAACGTGAATTTATTTGATAACATTTGGAGACTCGATGTTTGGCATGAAAACAACGTTGCGTATAGGATCAGCACATTTCTTCTCGCGGAAGGCTGCATTGCGTCTTCTAGAGCATCAGTTATCAAATTTGTATTACCACCCCGGAGCATTGAAAGAAATTCGTGCATATCACGCACGTAAGAAAATATGTGCTTAATTAATAAAAAAAATCATAAACATGCATTTATTTGAAGGTTGCATGTCGTCCGAATATTTACATGTTCAACTATTCGAAATACATAACGGGTTTCATGCTATGCGAAAAAAATGACTCTTTCGATGTTATGCTACAGTTATATTTATACCATAAGAATACTACAGCGTCACATATTACATTACCGTATTTGAATAGATTCTATTTTACCCTTTTATCAGTTTATTATTGTATTGTAAATCTATTCAAGTAATTCGAGACGTAAATGTGATGACAGTGCTTAAATTGGATATATTTTATCCCATGACTTTATCAAATCCAAAAACATGTGTTCGTGGGTTAAGATGTGCACCCAAATACATACATGTAAAGATACATGCGAAGATGTACTTCCGTACTCATAATGTCAAAATTCTGGTAAAGATGTAAAGATTTACAACATTACATATATGTTTTCGGATGTATCTTTTCATCTTCGTACACCCGAAACCGTAGGTGTAAATTTTTACTTAAAGATGTGTATTCGAACACATACATACAACGATACATGTTAGATGTGCATCCGGATGCATACATATTAAAATGTGCATCTGAGAACATAGATGTACAGATATATGTATTAAGTATTTTTTTTAAACACAAACATATAAAAAAAAAGTAAAGATATTCAGCTGAATACATGCATGTAAAGATTCATGTACTTATAACGTATTTTAGAACGCGTTCAAATAAGATACATTTTAAGATGTGCATTCGAACACGTACATTTATTGATAAATCTATAAAAATAGAAAAAGGTAAAAATATATTTAAAGAGTTGCATCCTAAAACATAAACGTCACGAGAAAATGTACATCAGAACACAAACCTGTAAAAACACATGTATTTAAGACATATTTTAAAATAACATAAAAATAAAGTTACAATTAATTATGTGAATCTGTACATATAAAAATGTACATCCGAATACATACAAGTAAATATACATGTATTTTAAATGTATGGTAGAGTTACAAGCAGATAAATCTATGTGTAAAGATCCGACTTCATCAGAATTCATATATCTGAAGGTATACAAAATAGAAATGTTTTCGAAAACATTTATTTAAAAATACATTTATAGATGTGCCCCCGAACCGATATATTGAACGATGCTGAGATGTCCTTCGAAGACGTACACTTTGCTTGAATACTGAGTACATTTCATTAAAATCAAGGAAACCCGAAACGATTTTGCAAAATTACATATGTTGATAATAAAAAGTGATTTGTTATTTGCGTTGGATTATTCAAGCGGACATACAATGTAATATTAATAGGGATCTGTGCAAACGAACATATAAGAAACATGTCCCTGCATATATTCTGTATTCTACAAGCACAATGAACTAACATTTGAACTGCAATTTCAAAAGAAAATTAACAATTTCTGAATTGTACGACCGAATCAACAAAGACAACCCAGATAACTTTCAGATTAGTGGTATACATGCAGCTGAATGTACATTTTGATTGTGTCTCATAATAGACTGAATGTTCTCAGTGACAAACTTCTTTGAAAATTATACGCTGACGATACTTGGCTTTAAAAAGATATTATGTTCATGCATGTGCGATAAACAGCACGGTGATGATTAACACTCGTCTATCCAATGACATCAGCAGTGCGATAAAAACTCTACCAGTATTTTGTGTATCCCAATATAATTGCAGATAGACAGTGAATCTGCAAAAACCTACATTGGAACACATCTTTTTTTCTGCGAATGATTATTTTTTATGGTTCACTTTCATTAGCTCTGTGTTAAGACCGTACAGTGTTGGCGGTCCCGTCGTATACAGGGCAATTACTGTCAAGTTAAACATGCCATTTGCTTACATCTTTGTTACTTTGTGGCGGATAATCTCTACATTTGGATGAATTTATACAATAAAATACTATTTACTAAAGACAAAATTAGCTTTGCCTGTGCAAGTCATTAAGATTAGTTATATAATAATATGCTTATTATATTTTGTGTATATTCAATTCCATGTATTTTTTCTTATTAACGCTATTTAAATAGTACATATTGGCGACTGTAAATATTTTCAAACATTATTTTTTTTATTCCAAAATTATCCATGCATAAAGGTGCCTTGACCATGTCTTTATTTACATTACCAATGAACTACGAATTGTTTTAATATATGTATCGATGTTTTTTTGGTGTTGATTATAACGATGAGAATAAAACATTATGCGAGCGTACTGGTATTTGATAACAGTTTCCAGGTGCGAGTGTTAATAAAACAAGCAGTTATTGTTTGTTACATTAAGGGCCAATTCTTCCATTGGTTTTCAACATTGCGTATTGGGGTTCAGCAATCAAACATTTTCACCAAAATACAACATGTAATGTGAGAATAGGAAAACGCGATAAAAACAACGAAAAATAATTGGACACCACAACATAGATATCGATAAATAGGATGTATTTAGTAAAAGCTTGGTGCAATTTTGCTTCAAAGAAAACAGATATACTCTTTACACACTGCTTCAAATTAAAACTGAACATCTGTGCATGCTCAGAATAATATCGCGGCGCTCGTAAGGTCTATGAAAAATCAATACCTTCTCTACATTTGCTTCATAGATGTACATAACTGCTGAACAATATGTGTCCTCACAAACACTCTGATAGTATCGTCAAACGAAAAGCCAAAATATTGCAAATTTTAACTTCGATTACAGTGAAAATTTAAAAAAGAGCATTGCACAAACACAGTTTGGTCTATCGGAAGTGTTTCATTGGGATTTAAAATGAATGGTGATTTCTTCGAGAAGGCTAGTGACTCAGTTAACTAACTGCTGAACTAACTCCTTGTCTCATAATATGAAAAATAAAATACAATTCGATAAACATTGTACTTGTTGCCATCCACTAGTATTTGATTTAGAGCAAGTATTGCCAATTGCTCTACAACATACTTAGGGCGACACTAAACACAACATATAGATCGCAACTGGTGATTTGTCATTTTGAGTAATAAAACATTTTAATATTAATTTGGCTTTTGACCGCAACGCAATTTAACTTGCTTAATGAGCAACCGTTTTAAAAATTTCGGGGTTTTTATCTTATTAAATTTTTAATTAGAAATTATATATCTTTGGGAAGCTCAATATTTTCAGACAGTTATTAATGCATTTTGTCATGTACAAGTACTCTATTTATTCGAGAGTAGAAACAGAGCTAAGTTTTAACTTCAAACGGATACGCATCTCTCTGTGTACAAATTATTTCGACCCCTCAGCCAGATAGTGAGTGATGCCTTCGATAAACGTCTTTGGCTTTCGCATGCCTACATTACCGCATGGGGCCCAACGGTACAGTATGTGCCAATCAAAGTAAAATATATGCGTTGTTCATATCGCTGTTTTCGTAAATCAAAAGTTGGTATCATTTGTGTGCAAGACATGTCGGTCAGACGATGAACGTTTATTTAAAATACAATCTAACTTAACACAAGACACGCATACTTCATTAAAAACATATTCTGTATTAGTTTACTTGCAGTTTTCTTTGTTTATTCAATGTGTAAGGCCGTTGCGGGACAACCTCTTACAATGCAATTCTTCTTCTTCTCTACCGCCGCTACATGTAATCACAGAGACAATCAAAGCGCTGAAGGCACTGAATTTGTTCGCTGTTGTATAACCTTAGACGCAACTCAGTTTTCAAAATTATGTTATAGCTTTTTATATCGCAAGTTTGAAATGACCACAACCCATTCAAATGTATAAAGAGTGTGTCTTTTAAGCACAGGTCGAGATGTGTGTTTTTTTTCAAATCATTGAAACAGCTAATCAGTGTGCACAGGCTTATCGTATTTGACATGCATTAAGCCCCGTTTCCCTGAAAGCAGCCAATATGTATAGATTTCAATGATAAACACTAGACTGGCCAACGTTGTCTTACAAGCTGTTAAATACACACTATGAAGTGTACCAGTGAGAACAGGCAGATGAGGTGGTTATTGTCGTCTGCTAAATTTTACTGCAGTTATCCACACAGGCAGTCATGAGTTACGGGCCCTACCGTAGCTGAGCCATACTGATTTGCAAAATTGCGTGTGCATTATTTGTGAGCTTTGCTCACAAATGAAAATGGAACTGGTGGTCTTCTGTAGATCCTTCACCTGTAAATTCAGATAAATAACATTTCGACCGACATGTTCATGTCTTCATTTGTTTACATCATTGTCATTTTTAGTTTCGGGTTTGGTTATAACTCTTCATGTGTGGCGTTTCGAGACTGTTTCCAGAAGGTCGAAAGGCAATGGTTTGCCAACAGGTCAGTGCCTCAAGGCACACATCTAAAAATACCCTCCTTTTCTTAAGAAGTACAAAGTGAACTTTTATGACCGTTACGAATGCATGCCGAAGTCTCCGGATGCTGTTCCAATTGACTTTGTATATGTAGAATCCTTCCTCGCCGTCTACAGAAGCGCAACGTTAACTCTGTTATAGGCCTTGAAAAGGTTCTTGAGGAAGAATGGAGAAAACTGGACTAAAATAGTATAAACAAGACTCTTGCATCATGACCAAAAAGGTGTAGGCTTATTTACGCCTGTCATGGATCTTATATTGAATACTTTCTTCAGTAAAGGTGCTGTTGGTATTCTTGTGTTGCGTCATTAATTTTGTTAAAGTACACTCCGGGTTCCTCTAGTATGTAAATCACGAGGCAATATTGGCTTATTTGCCTTCATCTGAATCATTTGGCAATATTACCGCATTTCAGTCATTACCCAAAATGATGCCTGTTGAAAGACAGTGAGTAATGGACATGGTTATGAAACTGAAAAATATGTTTTTGAATGCTGATAACTATACATTAATTATGACTTTATCATTTCGTCTTAATTGCCATTTTCCGCTCGGCGCGCGACTCGTGTGTTATTTCAAATGATGTGATCCCATGATCTGGTTAAAAGTGTGATTAGCAGGGCACGAAATATTTAATGTGTGGTTATCGGACGCGTAGGTAACACTATTGAAGAGGAGGGGGATATTTAAATTGTAAGAACTGAACAAATAAAACTTATTTCCTCAACACATGTTTTTGTTTTGTCTTTTATTTTTTACAAATCTACCTTTAGACTGAACGGGATTACAATTTAAAACATGCGCTCTCGATAAATGCATGCGTATGTGACAACACTGCCCAGCCAATGTTTTTCATGAAATGAATAACGTGAGGTTTTTAGATGTTTTAATTACACCAGAATAACTTAATGAAAATATGTCAGTCAACTCTGATCTAACAATACATTAGAAAAAGTTAAAACGAAACGTTAAATATGCTGTATATTGAACCAGCAAACAAATGTTCGTGTGTTTTCATATTTATCTAGTTCATCATTGAACTACAGTAGTTCAACTTACTAAAATTGCTTCAAATGAGAAGTCAAGTTAACAGACCATAAATCATGATATCCATGGTCGATAAAACTTGTGTTGCTTATCTTCTCTCATTAAAGGTAGTATACCCAGTTCGGGTAAACCTTGTATTGTGTATTGAGCGAGGTGTAACAGATTTTGGGTGTATAAGTAAGCATTCAACTTGGTATTGTCTGCCCATGCGTAAATAATGTACTGGTGTCGAAGTTCATGTATGAGATTGTATGCACATACACACACGAATATTAATTATGTGCTCAATTACAATACACTGCCGGCAATTTAGATACTTGTGTTGGTAAAAATAAGCGGCATGGTATTTATCGTTTAAGGGAAGTCTCTTCTTAGCGAAAACCAAGTTAAGGCGGAAATTGTCGTCCCTTATAAGCATGTAAAAATTTTAGGCATTGCAATCGTGGTTTAAAACAAAGGCTTTTATATTATTGCATTCAAACAACTGCACACCTTATGCCGTGCTGCTTCACATCTGAACTGACATATCTGCTATCAAAAAGAGAGTATGATAAAAAAACGTTTGTTATAGAAGCGTGGTAGTATTTGATTACAGTTTCCAGACGCAAGTTATAACATGATGAACAATACTGTTCCATCTCCTAGAAAACCAATTCGTTTTTAGTGTTAAGCCCCATCGATATTTGGAGTTTCAACCTATACAAAACATCTCCAAAATACTGACTAAACAGAACTTTGTAAATGTCATACGGGCTAAAAACAAATCATTGGAAATCACAACACAGGCTTCGCTGAATGCGATGTGCAGCGGAATTGGATCTGTGTTCCAGAGAGGAACGGTTTACTCTTTGCGCACTGACAAGTGTATTTGGAACGAATAGTCTTTAATATCGCTTTTTATGGTAAACAAATTGTTCATGTTGATCATACACAGCTTGGATGCGGTTTTATTGTATTAATGGTGGTAATAGTAATAGAAGTAGAGAGAAACAATGTGAATTAAAAATAATGCTACGTTAAAATGTAAGCAGAAAATGAAATTCATTTGTAAAGTATATCGTCCAAATGTTCAAAACAGGCCATTCACTATATGCCACCTTTACAGATGGATACATTAAAGCCGTACAAGTTTGCGTGACAGTTTGTTTTAATACTGGTTTCTTGTATTTTGTAGATGGTTTTTGTCTCTTATTTTTCAAGATCTTTCAGTCGTAGAAGTTAATGCAATTCTACAGTATTTAACATAAATTGAAAAAAGTTCGTACTAAGCAGTAAGTGTATAATTTGTGTAGTTATCGCATTTCTAATATAAATGAGTGCAATATTGATTAGAAGCAACAACAACTATATTATTGCAATACAAAATATACAAAAACTTAAAAAAGGAGTACATATTGCTCTGAAAATAAAGATTACTTTTACACAATTATGTACACAAATGTCTGTTAAAATGTGCTGAGTCTGAGTGGCATAGCACTTATCAATAGACAAACATTTTTTGAAACAAAAAGTGTTAAAATAACATGCGTATGGATTATGGAATATCAATAGCTGTTGGAGTTTTCCTCTATTGATGTACACACTTTCTTAAATGGAGACGCCACAAATACTCCATGGTATTCACAAAATACACGCTTCCAAATTTCATGTTCGCATTATGCGCCGAATAGCCTTGCGTGCATGTCAGTGGGAGAAGTATGTGCTATTGGACGAGATGCAGACGGAAATTTTTCTTCTAAGTTAAAATGAAGAATGTTTAAATAAGCTCTAGCCTCGGATATGTATTGGCCCATGTGTGACTATTCATTACGTGGTCTACTACTGATATGTGTGTCATAACGCATAAGAAGTAAGAACATGGGATACAATGTACATTCATTAAAAGTGATTTTTTTATGCATAGCATTGACTCTAATCAAAATAAATAAATATTATTATAATATATTTACTCAGATTATATTATGGTTTTATCGAGTATAACTATATCAAAAGCGTTTAATAATTTGCATTGCATGCAATTAATAGATTTTGCAAGAGTTGTATAAAGGTATACGCTTGCTTTTAGTATTTTTTTAAGTTTTAAAACTTTGGTGTTGGTGTCTAAGCGATAAACATTGGTACAAACAGACACAATGTTTTGTCAAACTCAAATTAAACAGTAACAAAATGGAATTAAAACGCATTCAATTTAATAAATATGTAATTACTCAATGGTAGGAAGGAGACCAGAGCAACAGAGTTACAACTTTTTGAGGCACGATGAAATGAAATTACGAAGATGCATCAACTACATCCCTCCTGTTTACAAAAAAGATTTAAGAATATAGCATCATACAGTTAATATTTCAGATCATTACCGCGCACCTACAAAAGAAGCAGCAATATTGGGTGTAAAAAATCCAAATTACATACTTGATTGTTTATGTGACTGTAATATACTAAAATGTAAATGAAAATGATTGTAATACCTAAAAAGAATAACCTTATAGACTGAGGAGATAATGTATCAAAACGAAAATTATACTAACAATGAAAACAAAAGGCTGCGTGATCTATATACGCGTTTATTATTCAAAATAAATAAAACGAAGCTTAAAAATAAATTTGATCAAGAAACATCAGAGAAAAAATATTAATAAAGTTGAACGAAATAAGCTCGAGAATATGTACCTATCATTTAGATGAAACTTCTATGTATATATATAAATATATAAATATATATAGCAATAAAACCAGCTATGCTTATCGAACATTATAGAAGCAAACATATAAAAATTTCATTACATTAATAATTCCAAATTTTAATAGAAGAAAGATATAGTGAATCCAAAACGGACAAGCATTTGTTTTTAAGTACGTCAGCATCAACGCATCAAGAACACTTATTTCTTGCAAATGTTTTTTTTCAATCAGTAAAACGAGTTTGGATTTCATTAAAGTGTGAGAAAGCGTTGTATATAGTGTAGAAAAATCAGTTCTTATTTGTGACACCTTATGTTTTCTATTTTTAATGTTATCAATAACTTTTGAGGAGTTTTTTATTGACCAAAATAAGTTTATATTACTATTGTCATAAACTGTATTACAAAATTTAGCTATATGATATCTAATAGCACTCAAGGAGGATGTTAGGTACACAGATAATTGCTTGGTGGTACAAGACACTGAATTATCGATAAAACGACTTTTATATGGCGTTTTTTTTTTTAATTCAGGTATCGAGTAAAGCGAAGTCAATTTCTTGTTAGCAATATTTACGTTAACATTTAGATTTATGCACTCGGCAATATGGTCGGAAATAATTTCATTAGACTTTTTATTGTATTCACAATATGATGTTGTTTGTGAAAGATCGTGTGAACTCGTTTTAACATAAAACACTCGTCATATTAATATAGCATTATTAGCCGCCTTATCTGCAGGAACTATGACGAATTTAGATTGTAAGTCCTTCAGATTTACAGAGACCTTGTTTATTAAATTTAGGTAAATGTGGTAAGACTAAAGGATTTTTATTATAAACAAGTATCTTATTCATGGCCATTAAAAAAATACCTTGGTTTTCCATTCATTGGATGCAGTTATACCTGCATTTTCTTAACTACACCATTTTGTACAATATTCCTGTAAAGATGTTTCAATTTCATAAACGCAGTTATCAAAATCAATTCGAATAGGTAGTCTTTACTTTGGGCCTCTGCGCAGTTAATTTCTTAGGTTTTAATTTTGAATAAAATTAAGATCGCCAGTAATAACATGACCTTCTGGACTAAATACATATTTTGAACTAGAACAGTCACATGATGTAGGACAATTTTCTATTACATTATTATGTGTGGTAAAAGCATTATAATTAAACACGATACTTCTAACAGGTTTACTATATTTATATCAAATAAGCGTTGATTCAGTATTGCGGAAATAATGTGGTATCAACCCACGCACATTTTATCATTGAATATTTTAGGAAAGTCAATAAAATCAAGACCTTTGTGACACAACTCAATTTTAATACGATTTCTTGTTTTGTTATGTGCACCTTCAATGAAAGGTCTAAGATAATAGTCAGTGTAATATCCAATAATACAAGCACATTCATACAGTGGGTCAGATTGAAGTAAAACAAATTTACATTCCTTATCGATATGCGTCAAAGAAGAAACAGAAAGAGAGCAAAGTGCACTTAGTAATTTGTGTTTACCCCCATTTTGTAATAACGTGTAGCAGTCATTTAAAGAAAGCTGCCTTTTAAATTTACGTATTATGTTACCATTTTTTTCTTTTGCCGTGTGAACGTTTATTTCTTAAACGTTTACTGAAAAGAGAAAAGGAATTTATACATTTATTTTTAGAAATATTTCCGACATGTAATATATTATCATTTAATCCAAGTGGGTAAGCTGTTTGTAAACGTTTAATCCATTCAAATTCCGATACGCACCTTGCTTTAAATTGGTACTGATTTGAAGTACTATTATAAAAAAAAATAGTTGTTCAACTGGTTGAATAGAAATATGTGTCACGCCGCTATGACCAGTTTTATAAAAGTGTTGGTAAATAAAGTTGTAAAATTTATTATTATTTTTAATTTTATAGAAATGCTCTCTAAAAGTGATCTACCAGTCTGTCCAAAGTATTGTGCATCGCAACAAGGTACATTTCAAGTAACCACATACACTACATGTATAGAATTTCATGAAACAACGGATTGAATGTTAACTGTAAATTTGCGTTTATTAAGAGATGATAGAATAAATGAGGACCTATTTAAATACTTGCAACACAAACACTTCCTGGAGTTGCACTTTGTATTGTATGATCATAGCAACTATTTAAACAAACCACATTTATTTAAACGTGTTCTGTTTGTTCTATTCTGATGTGTTACTTGTTTTAAAACCGGAGCCCCACCATGTTGTGTTATTACACACCAGCAGACGTAATGTATGCTAGAGAAGATTTAAAGAAAATTTTGAATGTAAATTATTATACATTTTATGAAATTAAGAGCAATCCACTCACTGCACGGTTGTATTGTTTCGATAATAAATATCAAAAGACAGATTCAAACTGCAATTGTGATATTATACACGATTTACGATTTATTTGTTTGGCGGGTCAGAAAACCATTCTTGCATTATAAACTGCATGTCATTCGCATTGCAACTACGCAACGCCTCTTTACAAAATAAAATAATAATGTTATCAAATAGAGACCAACAAAGTAAGGAGAGAACCACATCTGATACATGTTACAGCGTGCTGGTATTTCATTACAATTTCCAGACGCAAATGTTTACATAACGAACAATACTGGTTTGTCTCCTAGCGAACCAAGTTTTCGTGCGATATGCCACATATGCATCTTCGATGGTCATCTTACCTTTTTCCAATATTCAGACACTTCAAAAAGCTAGAAAGCCAATCATTTGAAATAACAAACGACGCTGATATTGAATTACACTCGCAGACTGGTATTATTTTCAGCGAAAAACTGTCTACACGTTGAAAACGTGCATTGAAACTGGAAATGGCCGTCATTTATGTAAATAAAATTAACGTTGTGGTTCAGATAAAAAAAACAATACGTGTTAGTATGTTGATTTTTTATCAGACAATGAAACAAAAACGAAGAATTTAAAGTAAGTAGATAAAACGTTGTAATCATAGTCCTAATTGATTTGATATATCACCAACGTATTAATTTTACTGAGATATAATATAATATTATATAATGTTATGTTATGTTGTGTTATGTTTTCTACCTCTCATTATCTTAACTACCTTTCACTTTCAAATACTTAGCCATAATCAGTTATATTTTAACAAAATATCAGTCAAATAAAAGGTATGTGTTTGCGAACAATTGTATAGTATGTCAAAAATGTCTTGAAAACATAACATGTATGTCTCTTATACGCACGGAGTACGGAAAATCGATCAATTTCTACATTTCCTCAAACGCTGAACACAGCTGCTTCACAAAGATGTGTTAAACAGACGTTGAATAATTACTGTTACCAAATTACCAAATTTCAGTTTTTGCGGTGTTTGCCGATATCGATCAATGTAAACAGGACAAGTGCTTTTTGACAAGATTCATCATCTTATCGCATCTTCTCCTAGACATAGGCCGCCGATCAGCTTCCTCCAGGCGTCTCGGTTTTGTGCGAGTCTCTCTAGCTGCGCACACGTCTTCCCCATCTGCTTGGCTACTGCATCCATGTCTCGGTGCCAAGTGTTTCTAGGCCACCCTCTCTTCCCCTTCGATATTCAGATGTGAGGTTAATATTGTCATTAACTTGTGAATTGTACATTTTAAGGGTTAGCTCGTGCGCCTGAAATCGGCGTTCACATTTATATCACAAATAACGTATTCTACATGCGCTTTATTTGTCAGAAGTAATTAACGCGTACGATTTGAGAATGAAAGAAACGCCAAAAACTGTTCAACATGTATTTAGTTTGAATTAATTACTGAGACATTTTTTCAGTTTAAAAAACGGCATTGTCTTAGAATCACTGAAATTGTGCAGACAAGAGTTTTGGATATCACTCACGTGAAGTCACAGAATTGACGAGAACCGTTATTTAACAAAGTACAAAAGTGTGGGTAAAATAAGTTTGATCAGTAAAAGTTCAACATGAATTATCAACCAAGACTAGGATTCATATAACAACAGTTTGTTTTCGCGACCATTGTTTGTGAATTTTAATACCAATTAACAACTTTCCTGCAAATGCAAGAACATCAAACAATGCATGAATTGTTGCATAACGTACCTGATAGATAATAGCAGCTGTGCAAACAGGGGGTCGACCTTTAAGATTTTTTAATAAAAAGAGTTTTTGCGTCAGTTTAAATATGCTGCCAAATGGGCGTTCAGAGCTAGGAATGCTTATATTCGAATCTTATACGAAATGTGGCATGACACTTACACTGGCTTTATACAGGGCATATTTTCGGAGTCTGATACTTAAGACTGACAAAACATTTTAAATGCTGCTCAGTGTCGATCCATTCCAATTTGTTTAAAAGTTTCTCTCTTGCAAATTAGAGTTTTTTGGCTGAAACTGTATCGAGCTGCATGAAGTAAGAACTCTGCTTTATAGTAGCGTCTGGGTATTTGATTACAGTTTTGCAGACGAGAGTGTTAACATAAAGGACAATACGTTTTAATTTTAAGTTGGCCAATTCTTCCAGCAATATCCCCCATAGCGTCGTGTGTACTCATCCATTGAACATATTTCTCCAGCCATGGCAAAATGAGACATTCAAAAACGGCAGGATAGCAAGAAAACAGATCATTGGAAATCAAAACACAGGCCCCGCTGTATTGAAATCGCACTCGCGTCTTAGTGTAGTTTAGTTCCTGGGAAAAACTGTCTGAACATTGCAAAAGTGGATTTGTAAGTGGACACCGTTGCTTTTGGTGTGCATAAGATTAACTTCATGATGAAGATGTAATTGCTTGGATATTTGTGTGTAACACTAGGAAGTGGAATCAAAATGTCCAAATTATGGTTAGTACATAAAACGGCGTTAGTTTTATCTAGAGGAATAAACACCGTTATTGTTATTGTTTGTAGACAAATGTACTTTTTTTGTTGTAATATAATTTAATATAATATAATATAATATAATATACTATAATATACTATACTATACTATACTATACTATACTATACTATAATATAATATAATATAATATAATATAATATAATGTTCTTTGTTCTATTGTTATTATATTATTATTGTAATTTTAGTTAGTATGCATACTACATTATTGATCATAATTATATTAGTGTTATTATGATATATTCTTATTGTTTTCAGCATATATTATATATTATATTAATAATATATTGTATTATTATTGACGATATATTTTTTGCCGTTAAGAAAACCCTTCTTGCATTACAAACCGCACGCCATACCAAGTGCAACTTCACAAAGCCTCTACTAAAACATAATTATGCAATCAAATGCAGACCAACACAATAATGAGAGTTTACCCTGTCTTATACTGGTAAAAGTGAGCTGGTATTTTCTTACAGCTTCCAGAGGCAAACGTGTTAATAACGAACAATGCTGTTTTGTCTCACAGCGGACCACGTTTTCGAGAGATATGCGCCCCATAAGCGTCATTGGGGCTCTAATCTTGAGACAGAAGAAAAATGTATAAATATCAGACAAGCTAGAATACAAATCATTATAAATCATATTCACAGGCATCGCTGCATTGGAATAACGCGCGAAGCCTTGTGTAATTTAGTAACAGAGGAAAAGTGTCTGCGCTTTGCACAAGCGCGTTTGAACTGGAAACGGTGGCTTAAATTGAAAAGATTAAGATTTACTTTGCTGATCTATTAAAATACTTGGATAATATGTTTGTAACCTAAGGAATTAAAATAAAATGCCGCCTTTACGGTAAGTTTTTTAAAAGTTGTAAAATGTGCGGATGAAAGTTTTTCACAATGATTTTAAATTTAATGAAATATTATATAATTTTGCATTATTATAATATTTTATTTTATTTTTATTTGATCATTTTATTTCATTATATTAAGCAGAAAAGTACAAATACCCAGTCACAGCTCATTTGCAAGCTCGTTTGTCTCATTGAAGAACAAATCAATAAACTTTTAAAACGAAACAAACAAGTGTAAAAATTAAAATATCTCTGAATATTGTATAAAATATTGAAATTCATCAACATTTAATCAAATTTAATTTTAATTTTAAAACGAAGAGGGAAACAGTAAACGTGTAATATAGAAATGACTATTGACATACGATAGGTGACGCTAGCAAAATGATAACTGCAAAAACAGTCTGTTTGTGTATTGCTTTATAAGTGATTTGTAGAAATGGCTCTGGAATATCCATAATGCCGATATATGCCTTCCACATTTAAACATGGACATTATCGATAGTATTTCAACGTAAAAGCAGTCAAATAAAAGGTCCGCCTGTACGCAGAAAGACATGGATTGTTAAAATTTAATTCGAAACATAACATAGGCGGGGAGTAGGGAAAATCAATTCCTTTTCCATATCCATTCCGTGTATGTACACACTTGCTGAACAGAAAGTCGTTATAAAGAATCTATGGTATCGACAAAAGACAAGGAGCCAAATTTCAGATTCCCATTATAGATTTGTATTCAACGCATGTCATCGGGACGATACTCGTCTGTGTTACTGGAAGAGTTGCAGACGTCTTGTTAACCTTCCCATCTGATTTAAACGATGATTTCTTAAAAGTTACGGCTGTTTCCGTCAATATGTATTGTCATATTTGTAAACCTAAAAGTTTTCTACGATAAATGAATAAATGGAGTGTGTTTTTTAATAAATGAATTGTATTCAAACATTGTGTGTGTATATACACAACAATTATACGTTTTTGTGGACCGTATAGCTTGAAACTGTTGTTGAAGTATAAGTATATTAAATTATGTGAAAATATTCCTAAAAGACAGTACATGAAACAGATATGGTGCATTCGACAATAGTAAATATTGCCTTTATTATACATCTGTATTGGTGTTTGTGCATAAAGTTTGTTTTTTAACAACGTCATAAGCTCTGACATGGCAGTAAGGATTTTGCATGTCCTTATTGTTATCACTTATACGCTATTTATAAAAACCGGTCGGTCGGTCGGTTTTGTCGGTCGGTTGGTCTATCACAAGTGGTGTTAAACTTAGGATTATTCTGGATACTTACATCATTGTTCATGTGTGTACTATATCGTAGTATAGTCTCTCAGGTGTATGTTTATCAACATGAAATTAAATTGATATTTTGTCTATACGATGTCGAAGTGCGAGCATTGTGCTTAATAATGTAAGTCTCGGAATTATATCAGGGTTATGTGCATTTGAATTAAAGCAAACGTATTTATAAAAACTGTTCGAGGCTCAAAGTACGCATGTAGCATGATGAAAATATCCAACATTTGCCTACGGTGAAGGTCACATTGCTATGCAACAAATAGCCAGCATTAGATAATAGAAACAGAATTGTGCATAATTCTTCTTCATGATACAAAAACAACCTATAGCAGCATAAACATAACAATATTAGGTATGTTTTTTTATATTATTTTGACGGCTTTCTTTGACACAAGCTTGCATGTTATTTCACTCGAACACTTTGAGTATTACGAATCCATACACGAAACAACCTAACACACATTTTGGGGTTAATAAAAGTTGTTGTTGACTGGTTAGGTGCTGTACATAGAACGCTCTCCCTCTCCTCGTATGCTACACGTATAGGCAATATGGTAGCACCTTGAATATGTAGACAACTGATAAGGTTGAGAGAAAGAATGTCCATGGAAATAGCACACATACCTTGGACATTAATAACCGAAATATATAAGACATTTAACTTTGTTATCTTTTTCGTAAATATATCACATTTTGCATCCAATACGACAATGCAATATCTCACCTGGGACCCTAAATAGAAGAGGAACACACACGGCGCCAAGTTCTGGACGCAGATGTTTATCAGATGCGAAAAACATGAGGACAACCGGAGAGGCTCACACAAAAGCGAGACACCTGTTGGAGGCTGGTCGGCGGCCTAAGTCTCACACGGGACCACAGGCGAAGATGAGATGAGATGACGATCTCATTTTGTTTAGAAATACACAAGTGCTGCATAATGAACGCATATTTAACAATTTCTGTTGCAGCTATGTGAGAGAGTTAATTTAACATTCTATGATAAACCTTTGAAACTACAAGAGTGAAGTGTAAACGAGTGGACATATTTCAAGATAGAAAATGACAAATATTTGTATGTTAATGAATCCACCTATTCCAGCAATAATCCTTGCGAAGTACTTTTAATGCTGAACTCTTACTGTAAGTCCTTTATTTGTTAATTGGCATTCAGGCGACAGTAATATTCAAATGAACTTTATTCTATGTATGAAATACATCGCAATTGCGCTTAAATATTCTGTTTTTATAAATATATTTCAGTAGTTTTGTCCCATTTTTAATTTGGACATTTGATTTTGTAACGAAAAGTTAATCCTAAATAAGAGCCAGTTTCAATTTAAATGCATTACCATTTTTGGTAGGTATCCGTAGCGGGAAATGGTTAATATTATTATTCACTTAAACACAATATTAACATTTAAACCTGCATTATACACAACACTTACCCTATTAATAAGAAATGAGGGTCGAATATCATGCTAACGTTTAAAGTTACAGCTGCCCATGGTTAATATTTAAACTCAAATGCTTTTGACAACCTTCGTTAAATTAATTCCTGTTCTTTAACAAATCAGCATAAAGTTTTATCTTAACTACAGAACTTAGTCTTCCTAGCCATCAAACAGAGCAAAATTGTCTCCAAACTATACCTTGTTTTTGTTTTTTTTTTCTAAAAGGTCCGATTTTGCACCAATAATTTAATTATTGGCCGATAAATAAACCCGTCATAACTATCAAGCATCATGCAAAAAGTATTTGTGTTCTTTCAGGTTATTATTTGTATGGGCCGTTATTCTGCAAGTCGCATTCGGGTACAAATCATTCCAGGCCCGTATTCCGAACGGTGACCGAATACCCCACCCCTGCGGCCATGGGCGGATGTGGGCGGGGCTAGGACACTTGAATCCAAGCGGAGGAGGTGAACTCAATCCGTTTGGAAAAGATTTAAAGAAAGCTAACTTTGTAAGTTATAAGCAGTACATATTCAAGTAAAAACTGAGTTGAAAATGTTTCCATTTGAATATCAACTGTTTAAACATATCATCATTGTAATATGTTTCAGATGTTTTTCTTTTTAAAGCTGATCACTTAAAGTGAGAAATAAACGCCTCATGTATTTTATATACATAGACCTATATATTTGCGCGGCATTATAATAGTTAAGCATTATAACTTAGTGCATCCAGGTTTAAATACGTTTGACAGGTATGCCATTGTTAATATTTCGCCTTATACCCATTGCAGATGCTAACCGTCAGACCATTCGTAATATCCGGTATGAACATGTTTGTATTAGTATTGTTAGTTTAGTCCTTATTGAACAGATTTGTATTGTTGTGTATGGAAAGCTTAAGTGTGCATCAGATGGATATTGAACTCACTGAACACTTGTGCAGTTTCAAGTGTCTTCAATTTGTTAAAAGTTGTGCGCCTTATTGTGTTAGCATTGCTAATACTTTATATTCTGGGTTAACATTTGCATTATTTGGAATGCTTTATTTCAAGGAAGTAATGTATACATTTCCCGCTGAATGCCCACACCTTCTTGCAGAAGATTTAATTTTTAGCTTCGTCAAAAAGACATTACTTTACAACTGAAAATGTTGTTCCAGATATAACTATGGTAACATATTGTGTATGTTAAAATCGCTATATGTTGATGGTGATTTGAAAATATGATAATGTTAAAATCCCATGTTGATTTACGTGTATGCGCAGTAGCATATTAAGTGTCCATTATATCATACTGTACGTAGTTAGTATTACATGTATTGAAAAGATCGTATACACTATGATATTCGTGTAATTGTAAACATATCCATCGTTTGTTAAAAAACATCCACATTGTTATACAAATCCATTATATTAATATGTGATTCAACACTGTTAAAAGCAAGTATGTTTGTATTGACAACGGTTGAAACGGAATGTCATTACAGCCAGTAATGTGTATGCTCTTATATGTTGCAGACATCGAATACATGTTGTATATATGAATTATTCTTAATATACATTATTCAAGCGTTTCCAAACGTTTCCAATAAAAGATGCAAGCACTTCAGCTCATATTGATGATTGAGTTAAAAATGTATCACTCGATACTGCTGTTTTGTACAGACCAAAGGCGAAGCACGTACCGTTGATCAGCCGTAAAGGGCTGCTACTTCCTGATATCTACATATATTGCATCATGTTCACAGTGGAATTTGTAATGAGCCCTTGTTATCTCATTCGCAATCCTGTATCAGCAATGAATGACGTCAGAATAAAAATGTGCATCTAATGTAGATAAGATTGCAACCTCCCATTTTCACCTTTGATAAGGCATGCGTATTATGTGCAGAAAATGCATCCATCTTAATTGTCTAGGCCACGTGTGCGATTTTGTTTACGAGCTTGTTTTCGCTTCGTACTAGAGTTTTTACACTGCTTTATGTGAGATCACGATCAAGGTGGTTCCATCACATGTGTCTGTCAAGAGGCCAATGCATAACTATGTTAACGTCCTATAAACTTATCAAATGCCTAATCAAATGTGTGCAATTGGGTGGTAACCGCTTTGAGGAGGTACATAGAAAATACATTCAAATATTAACTATTATTTGATGGTTTGGTTTATTTAATATATTATCACACACAACCAATGGTCAATTGTCGATTACTCTATGCCTTGATTCATTTTTAGGAAAGCATAGATGGATTACACAAAATATGTTAATATGCGTAAATATAAATGTATGCATAGTGGTCAACTGTCAACAGCTACATTTTTCGTCTATTGTCTGTGATGTCTCATGTTATACAAACACTGCTCGACTGCTTTCTTTAATGGCTTATGTTATACAGACATTCCTCGACTGATGTCTTTTATGTTTCATGTTTTACAGACATGGACCCGTCAGCTTTGCCAAATGGACTCTGATGGTGACGGTTTGACCAATGGCGCGGAGTTAGGTGACCGCGATTGCGTCTGGACGGCCGGATATGTCAATCCAGTCAAGTCAAATCTTTCCCACCCAGGTACGAACAAATATGTGATTGGCCTTTCGTGTGTATGATGTGTTATTATAATGATTAAATTGTGTCATCATTTTAGTTGATTTTCTTATTGACATGGATGTTTAATGCCTGCCAGTTGATATTTCCTTTCTAGATACCATATGTATGAGCACATATTATATTATTAAAGTGTAATTATTATTATTATAATATGTTGTTTAATTTGGTATTATCCGAACACGATAAATAGGATGGCCGTGACTTAAGAAAATATATTTTTCTTCATAGCTTGTTAGTTCGATTTCCACAGTGTATAAATTATTACTTTTGAACGATATATATATTTTTTATCATTCGTGTATGTATAGTTTTTTAATATGTACTTGTTCGACCTTTTTATTTAATAAAAATATGTACATAGTGATTTATTCCCAATTACACATCACACTTTATCTCATGTGTCTTTGCCGTTGTTTTGTTTAATTTAGTTATATCAGAATAATATAAAGTACTAAAATCATTAACCTTTTCTGAAATAAGCACATAATGACATTATTTACACATGTTAAGTTTGAATTAATATTTCACAATATTACCTAGAAATATGTCCTTAGGACACGGGAGCCCCTGAATATGTTACTGGACACAGAAATGAACCTTTAAGCAAGCGCCATAGTTGGCATATATACCATGCCGTCGTGAAATAATGAAAAATTATGCTAATGCACAAGAACAAATAGAACTGATAGTCACATGAACATCTACTATCACCATGTGAGGACTGTGTACACACTTCAAGTATCCATTGTCCTTTAAGCGAGTAACATAATTGTTGCGCGGAACAAGTCGTCTTAATATGATGATAGTTTTTGACAATGTATTTCAAAATACATTATGCACGTCTAACATATAGCCCGGACACAAACAAGTACTTTCACTATATACGTATACGGAATATGCAAACTTTCAAATGTTACATATTGACCTATAAGCGAGCAACATGGTTTTGCATTCAGCACGTCATCTGGATATAATGATCATGTGTGCATATTTATTTTGATATCCCATAATGCACGACAACTATAAACGTATGAAACCAAACATCTTATTTAACAACGATTTACTTTAATTGTTTTTAGTTTTATCCATGTTTGTACTTGATTAACAATAATAGTTGCTTCGATAAGTTTAAAAACCCTTATACCAAAACACCTGGTCTGATTTATAACATTAAATGGTAAAGATTTTTACTTTCTGTTTAAATATTTAGACTGGCAAAGATTTGTTCTTGTTTCTTCCTGTTTTACCAATGGTGAACTAGTAATTTTTATGTTATGAAAAATACAATGCACATTAAACATGGAATGGTACCAATAATATACGTAATGGTTCCAAATCGGTTGAAGGATTGATTCATTAATAATGTTTACCTTAATTGCTTTGTTAAATGTAAAATAGCTTGAACATTTCAAAAACAATACAGTCACTCTAAATAACAAATATAGAAACTATTTCAAAACACATATTGCAGTGTTTGAATTAGTTGTATAAAAGTACACAGCGGTTGGTTGTTACCGTTTATTGATTTCCTTGAAGTGCAATATAACCGCCATTAGTTTATAAACATAACCCACGCACTCCAGTAAACAACCCAACCACAGCTTCAATTAATAGTTCTGGTCTTAATTGAAAACGATACAAATTACTTCCAACTTTCAATTTCATCCTTAAACACGCGATCATCTTACATCGTATATACAACCCCATAACATATATACGTTCGCCTGGTTTTAAACAGGCTTTATAGCTGCAGACATAAGCGTTTTTAACAATTCGGTAGTTTAACTTAAATCATTCACAAGGAATGTTAGATCATTTTCTGTTATTACATTATCGTAGTTGTTTGTTTTGAGCCAATTAAACCAAGAGGCACTTTTATACTAGGATTTATATAATGCCTGCCAATAAGCAAACGTTGGCAATCTGGCTCTCGAAAAATGTAATGAACTACCCAGATGATAATGAACACACATTTAGTAAAAAAACAAAACAACAGCCGACCTTCAAGACGATAATTTTGGCACAAATGGATGTCTTCGCGATATTTAATATCAACTTACAGTGTTTTGCTATTATTTCATTCAAACGTAGAAACATTTCCCATAAATGCCAAAAGACAATACGATGTATAAACTATTTGCTAAGAACTGTCGTGTGAAGAATGCAATAACTATTCAAAATGTATATTTAAGGAACATAAGGGTTTTTTTAAAACTCGGTTGTGTTTCCTCTAGTGCAAATATTTATCAGGTGAAATATAATGTGTTGGTAGAATACACATGGATCAACGTACTCAACGTATAAATGCAATCTGGCTTATTTGAAATCATAGTAGGCCAAACAACTGTCGGATGGCGTATTTATATTTAACTAACAATTCAATAATTTGTTTATTGTATATTTTATACATTTAGTTTTAAGAAATGTGCAATAATTGTTAAAGAAACTGACACTGGAATAATACATTTAGAAACGTAACAAACATTTTCAATGAAATTTCGTTAATTCTTAAGTATGTCTTTAGTTTATAAATAATATTGAAATGGTAGGTACAATGGCATAGAGCCATCGTTTTAACTCATTTGATGTTGGCTCTTTCTTCCACAAAAAAATGTGTTTATCAGGAAAAATAACTTGGCAGAATATATAAGGTATGCGAAGTTTATATTTCAGTGTTTCCAATCGATATTTTTTCCAGGAATATGTGAACAAGTTGAATCCAGTCATTGTCAACACGTGAACAAACATTTTACGCAGGATGTCCTCAGCTGTCAGAAACGCAAGGAGTGCCAAGCAATGAAAGAAAAGGGTAGGGACAGTGGCTAATATGACTTTCAACCTGTTGGCGTCTTGACAAATAAGATATAACGTTTACCAGTTGGTTGGTAGTTCTTAGCATGCATAAGCAGAACAGAAATAGCGATGAATTTCAGTTTTATTTCGTATTAAGCAATAACCATAAATACTATAAAGATGTTGGATCAGGAGTGTATTTATTTTAAAGATTTTCGTATAAGCCAATTTGCATCGAAATCCTTGTGTTTAAAGAAACGCTTCATACCGTTTGTTGGAAAAAAAATGTGTATAACTCAATGTCTTTTAAAAGACCTGAAAAGAGCCAAAAACGCCCTCAGAGTTAGCCAAACTCTAGACTTCTCTGTCGCACAAAACACATCATATCATATACACGATTGTGACCCAAACGATGATTCATCACACAGATATGATAATTTTCAGATATAGCCAAACAAGAGATACGGATGCCGGGAGTTAGTCTCCCAGCCCAGGAGACTACTTACCTGTGCATGCTGGTTGAACTTCCGGTCAACGGTACCTTCCACATGGTGGCCTCTGCGCCAATCCTTGACTCGGCCCTCGTGCATCACATGATCCTGTTTGGATGTTACTTTCCAGGTAAAACGTCTGTACCTGAATAGACCATTTTAATTAAATTAAATTAATTAAAGTAACTTTAATGAATGTGAATATAACTGTATGCACTTTTCTTTAAATACCTTCGATAACGGAATTCAGTAATTATTTATTATAATATTGTCCAACTACTACTTTAAGTACACTCTTTGGGAAAATCTTTTAGTCGGATCATATGTTTTCAATGCAAATTGTGCCTCTGGATGTAGCTTTTCCATCTGTGTACTACGTATGGAAATGTTGTGCAATATGTTTATGTATTTGAATGTTGGCTTCATGACACATAAAGGATGTCCAATCAGACGGTCAAGTTATGGTCTGTGAGAATATCGTGGACATCCATTGTTGAAAAATAATGTAAATGAAAAATTGCGTGTGGTATAGTCAAACATCAGTTGAGACAGGAATCTCTTTAAAATATTGTGTATTTTACACAGAACGAAAGTATCAATTGAATTTGATGATATGCAAATGTGCAAGTATTTTTAGAGAAAAACGAATTTATAATCAATTCATAAACCGCGTATGTAATGATCATATGGCAAAATATTGTTTTAATTTTCCTGGTTAACTCTGTTTTCGTCTCCTGAAAAATGACCAAACATTACGCGGTTTTCGAAGAACATCGACTACTATTAAGACACAAGAAAAAAAGATAAAGCAAAATATAGCATATAACATTTCAAAGACAATGTCTAAGCAAATCGTAATGCTGGAAAGTAATGAACATACGAATATGTCGTATTACTTGACAGTAGTGTTTATGACATAGAATTCTATATGTGAGTTTTATTTATTTTTTATTTCAGTTGGCGAAAACGTAACAGAGAATATAGGTAATCGATTCTGATATTTTGTTTCTAAATTGTGAATATTTATTTATGAAAATACATGCTTTGTACTTTTGTGAAGAAAAACCAACATGTTTATTTCACACTGTATTTGTAACAGAATAACATGTTATATGCCCTGAAAAGGCAATTAACGAACACAAACGCTTGTCATTTGAACACACCTATTCGTGATATGAAACGATGTCTCCTTTTTCATTACAATAACATACAGTTCACCTGTAAGTTGTTCCAACAAGGAACTGAAATCCTTACGACTTAGGGTCCGAACTTAAGGATAAGGATATTGCTGTATAAAACGATGTCTCCNGGGGCACCGACTTGGAAAGGGCAATTCAAAGCATTAGGATGAAAAACAGCAAAACCCCGTTTGTCTTGTTTTGCATCCTTTTAATGTATTTTGCAGGAGAGCCGTACGCCTGTGGAATGACTCCTAGTTCTCATTGCCAGCTGCCGCTAGCTACGTGGACCTATGGACTCGAGACGGACTGCCACGCGCAAGATGCTGGTCTAAGGATTGGAAAAGATGGGGCTGAACTTGCAGCATTACAGGTACTGTGTGTTTAACACCTGATCATGATGCGCGCATTGTTTATATGTTGTGCGCAGCATATTGTAGAGATGCTGTATGAGTATAAATGCGCACTGTTAATCAAATTGCATCAACTAAATGTCAGATTCAATCAGTTTGCGTTGCTAAAATTGGTACATATTATACAAATTAACAGTGTCTAATGCCAATGCAAGATTCCACGTGTTTCATATTTTAAGTACGTTTTTTTGTACTTTTGTTAAACAAATATTTGCATAGGTTTAATTATGACTATGCTTAAATTGCGTGAATGCCTCCAGTGATTTAACAAAACCAAAACGTACCAAATTTATATGATTGCAATCGACGTTAGAATCTGCCAAACTTTAATGACTCAAACAAAACCCTGCTTTCAGGGTTTTGAGTTACATGTAGAAGGAGTGCAATATGCTTAGATCCAAACGTTTAATAATTAAACATTTATTCGTTAATGCATACACGTTCAGAACATTTTTATAAAATATTACACCAAGTCAAAATGTGTAACTACTTAGAAAATCTGGTGAAAGAAAATCCAAAACGAAACAACTGCACCTAAATTACAATACAAAACAAACGGCGTAATGTTCTAGAATGATCATCCATCGAAAGAAGAAATATAATTGGCTGAAGTTTAAATGTTCGGAAAATTATATGTTTGAGAAAAATTAAATGAATAGGCCGTCAAAAATCTTCATATTACTTAATTATGGAAGTGCATTAGCATCAAAAACGTGCGGTGTCCTTATTTCAGGTTCATTATCATAACCCTACCTTGCTGACGGACAACACAGACACCTCGGGCATCACCATCTATTACACTCGACGTCTCCGTCAGTTTGACGCGTCCACGTTCATGGTGGGTCAGCAATATCTCCATGTACCGCCTCGCAGCCAGAACGTCCGGTACAACCACACGTGTCCCGGGGTTTGCACCGCCGAAATGTTCAAAGAGCCCGTGTACATAACTAGGGCGGCCAATCATATGCACTACTTGGGCAAGTATATGTGACGTCGTCTGCAGAAACACGTACAAATGAGGCCTACGTTGTGCTAAGCTGTGTTTGATTTAAGCGTTTTGTTATAGAAATGAAAATAAAATTAAAATATTTTATCAAAATCATATTAAAAGCTTGAGATATGGGCAAATATTATATAGAATATATACTTTGTTTGGCTGTAAGTAGTGACCTACCGATGATTGGACTTACGAATGCAGGAAATCTAGATTCGTCTAAACATCTGTTCGTTTTGTATTCCAACAGCTCTTTTCACAAGTGTTAAAACTCAATGTTACTTTTCAGGAATCGCCCAAACAATAACCGTCATTAGGAACGGCCAAAAAGTATTCGACCTCACCAAAGATGAAGCATTCGATTATGACAGACCAGTGTTTTACCAGTAAGTTAGTTAGTTGGCTTTTAATCAAAATAAACATGTCGTTCCTCCGGTGTCATAAATGGACACTCGCATGAACTTCAACACTGAACAATACTGTACATCTTAATAGAATTCGTCAACAGTGTCGAGTATCGCTTCAAAAAGGGGAATTTCTTGACATTTGACCTAGATCTAATTGCAAACGAATTTTACGTATACCATGAGAAAGTACTACCTAATATGTGTGTGTCTTAAAACGTCCTGAAATTATTCTTTTGTTATAACTTATATTATAGATGTTAATGGTTTGAGTGGGGAATATTTCAAACTGAAGTAAACTGAAGAAGTTGTTTGTCCGCCGTCTTTGCTACCATACCAGCAGAATTTACTGAGTAAAAATGTATTCCATTTTCTTGCAGCTTTGACCTTCCGATCAAGGTGATGCCGGGTGACGAAATCGTCACTGAATGCGTGTATACATCTCAACGTAACACCAGTACGTATTTCGGGGCCGGTACCTACGACGAAATGTGCTACGGTTTCTTGACGTATTACCCGCGTCAGCTATTCGAACCCACGCTCTGTGTGGCATGGAAAAGTGTGCAGAGATGTATCCGAAAGTTAGACGCGTTCAACGGCATGTACGGTGATTGCAACTGGCAGCAGTTTGTTAGGTATTTGTTGCCACAAAATGTCAATAAATTACTGGCTAATGACACGTGTGGTCAATTCCAGCGTGAAGGAGTGTGTAATTTAAAGTGTAGTGAAATGTCACGTGACTTACTCTCTCATGTTTGCCTTCAAGGGGATTTGGGAGAATTATTGATTGATTATGCAAACGTGACATCTTATGTGAAAGTGATTACAACGTGTGCCAAACAGAATGCTATCCACTCCTCTACAGTCATAGCACGTACCAAACAGAATGCTATTCACTCCTCTACAGTCATAGCACGTACCAAACATAATGCTATCCACTCCTCTACAGTCATAGCACGTACTGGTTCACATATATGGCTGACGTTATGTATATATGTGATGTATTTGTCGATTTCCTTTTAGGTTTATGTCTTCATATATCTTGTTACATACATATTTTCCAATTTTAAAGAAATATAATGTGAGTGTTTTGTTTTCATTTTTAGATTGACATCTTCTAACATTTCACCTTTAGTAAATTACATGTTGATGATTTTGTGTTATTGACGCAATAATGACATTGTGAGAGAACAATGTATTTAATATTGTATTTCATTTCTTCACATGAACATGGATGCCATAAGTTGCTTTTTATCGTATATGTCCATTAGTGCATTGACTTTTTTATTTTATGTATTCACACAATGTTCATATTTTGACGTTTTCCAAATGGGTCTTGTGCAGGGACAATCATTGTTCAAAAATCGACCAGGAATAAACGTAGCGTTTCAAACGTATTTATGTGTTAAGTTTCTTTTCCATATCAATATGAGTCCAGCAACTAGTGTTTTTATTCACGAATATTATACGTACATCTAATTTACGATACATAAATATATACTGATCACCAAGCTTAAAAGTGGAATTGAAAACAAAGAGGATGAAAAAGGAAGAAGAAAAAAAAATGAAAAAAAGATAAGTATGATGAGTATGAGTATGAGTATGATGATTATGATGATGATGGTGATGATGATGATGATGATGATGATGATGATGATGATGATGATGATGATGACGATGACGATGACGATGACGACGACGACAACGTCGACGACGATGATGATGATCCGACGTTGGTCAGGGATTTGAAATGGACCAACCCTAATTTGATTCAGAGAAAACAGGTAATACTTAACAAAACAGCAGTCCCCAAGTGGCCAAATGTTGTCGAAGTAGGAACATGATCTCCGTCATTGCATTAACCTAGCTTGAATACTTGTTAGTTACGGCAGGATCTTGATCTAATTTTCAAAAAATTATATAACCATAGCCACCACAATTTTGGTCTGACGACAAAAAGGTATAACGTGCATATTTCTCATATGGCCCTCAATTCACGTACCGAGTTTCGTCAATGTAGCTTCAGTACTATATATTTGAGTCGTCGCACGATCTAGATTTTAGTGCTCACTTATTTCTCTAACCAAAGCAATCACACTTTTTGAATCACGAAAAAAAAAAAATTAAATGCATATGTCCAAAAGGCCCTCTGTCAACATACTAAGTTTCATCACCCTAGCTTAAGTACTTGTTTAGTTTTTGCACCCTGTATATTCAAACGGACAGACGAACTGATGTTCTGACAGAAAGACGGGCAAGCTGACAGATGTACGGACGGGGGTAAACTCATAGTCCCCTCCAGTTTCACCGGCAGTTGACTCATAACTGTAAAAGGTTATGTTTCTTTGAGTGAATATCGGCGTTGACCGCTCATACCTATACAATTTTGACATAACTAAAGACATAACTATGCAACTCGAAATTTTTCGTCAAGAGTCATCTATTTTCGCGATGCAGTTAACGAGAAATAAAATTAAAAAACAACTCCGTCTGATGCTGCTTTGAGTAAATATAGATACTTGAACCGAAAAGAATTCAATGTACTCCGTTATTGTTTTGCTTATTACACTAAATATTTCCACAAACATGTTTTTATCTGCTAAAAAGTTAGTTTTTCACCGCCATTTTTTTTACCTCCTTTAGCAATTGGAACACTTCAAACCCCCTGTTGTCGTTTTTTTTCTGGCCCATGAATTTGGGTGAATGAGATACCAAACATATCAGCTGATGGCAAATATAGGGCCTGACTGATGATATCAGTACGGAGTCACTTTTAGTACACTGTACTAAGAACACAAATCTCTACAATATGTCCATTTGCCATTCATGAAAAACTAGCTTACTGAAAAAAACATTTGCCTGTCTTAAATGTAAAAATTTTGAAGTGTAAAAGAGCAAATAAATTTAAAAAAAAAAAAACAAAAANAAACTCGATGCAATGTTTCAGTAAGGTTTTATCTTTGAAAAAAAACAAAAAAAAAAAACAACAACATAGATCTACAAACAAAGTAGAGTTACACGGTTTTGTATACTAGTTCATTTGTGTATGGAAACAACTGTGTGCAAGAATTTCGAAGGCTATTAATCACAAAGCTTACAGAAAACCTGAATTCTAGCCCGTGAAGCTAAAACCAGAGTTCCTTTATCAAGTGCATTTTTAAGCAACCTCAAACACAATGACTTTTTGCGTTCTGTATTGAGTTTGTGTACATAATTTATTCTATTTTTCGAAAAGTATAGTGCATTTTAGCCTATTAGATTTTCTCACAACGCTTTCTTTTTACGACACGTGCGCATGCGTACTTAAATGTAAATACGGAGGAGTTGGTTTCAGCAACTTTATAAGAAGTTTTCAACGTTCATTTTTATCCACGCGAGAGATTTAACTTCAGACTGTCATACACAGGTTTGCAATATACTATTTATTTTGTTTCTATGCGGATATCACTTTTAAGTGACTGTTCTGTCATTTTCAAGACTGCACGAACTCGGTCAATGCAATGTCATCTGTCAACTTCAAGTCACTTAAGTCAAGAATCAAAGGTTGGCCTCAAGTTTGCAATTATAAATTATTATGTAAACAATGGAGGTAAAGTGCGTCCAGTGCGGGACTGGAATTCTCGAACGACTGAAAACTAGCAGATCACATTAGTTGAAATAATCCAACTCCCAGCTATATTGGTAGCAGGCTCTTTCGGCCCCAAGCTCTTTCGGCCCAGTCCGAAATTTCAGGCTTATTCGGCCCCAAGCTTATTCGGCCCCAAATCGACCAGGCTCATTCGGCCCCATATTTTAATACACCTATAAACAGCGGGTGTATGATTGGTGTTCAAAATGATATATATTGTGTTGTCGGTTTGTTCCTTTGTATNTAACCTTTATTTTAATTTATATTGAAATATATGTATAATAAGTTGTTTACACATTTTATATACAATCATAAATATTTGACAAAATCGTGCAGTCTCACTTTAAAATAATTGCAATTATTACACAAGGTTTGAATATGTAACAAATGAAAAAAATTGGACGCGGATGTCCTATAACATTGCTGGCAGGTATATGAATTGCCTGACTATGTCTGGGTTGATTATATCTTCTACAACATCGTTTACGGCTCGAGATACAGTAGGCAGACTTACATGATGTAGGTCTCCATCGTTTAATTGAATGTTTGATGTTGCAAAGTAACGAAGAGATACTAGTATGTTTTCACTTATGCTTAGGCTTGTATTCCTTCTTGTTAAATTACATGCACTAACTTTTCATTTAAAGCGGGACTGTACGATTTTGTCAAATATTTATGATTTTTTTTAAAATGTGTTGAAAATAAGTATACATATATTTCAATATAAATTAAAATAAAAGTTAAGAAGAACATGTGTCGACAAATGCGAAATAAGCCAGATATTTAAATCTGAAAGCTTAAATGACTGGAAGTCAAATAAGCCAGCATATATATAAATCATGTACATTGTGAATCTAAATTTAGTTTTAGTGCAGATTCGTTCATACGACACAAAGACACAATTTTGTTTCCTTACAAATACGAGTAAAAGTGTCGGCATCGGCTTTAACCAGCCCTAACTTGTCTTTGCTGCATTTTATGAAATTCGTCTTCAAAGTATAATTTGTATTGCCTATTTTGAGTCATCATAACATAATTTAATCAATAAACTAAAATTTAACAAATGTAAAAATCGTACAGTCCCGCTTTAACCAAAAAGGTGTATAACAAAAGACATAGATTTCGAAAACGAAGGCTTATTCAATATTTGTTTAGACTATCCGCCAACAGAAGGTAGAAGAGGTGTTGTGAACTTATCGATTTCGCCGTAGTTAAAATTGTAGTGGGTTGTAACCTCAATTCCATGTGGTTCATATTCTCATTGTTTTACAAGATAAATGTCTCTTTGCCTATTCATTCGTAGATGTTATCGAAAATATCGAAACTAATTTATATTTATACCTAATATTAACTCTGTTCGACGACTTTGAACCCTTTAGTTATAGTTAAACTTTATATATATATATATATAACTATATATATTTAAAATCCTCAATGCTATCGCCCAAAAAGTATCCGCAATAACAACTGTCGACTGTATGTGATAAACTCCATTTCGCTCTTAACTTCTCAATGTCTATGTCAATAGAGTAATATTCGCCAAGGCACTCGTCAAGTCTATAATGTGTACACGTGCAACACGTGTTTGTGCGCCCCTGTGACAGTTCACCATGTAAACATCCAATCTCCATGCAGAGTTGTCGTTCCTTTCTCTCACATACAACCTCTGCTATCACAAGAAAATCCTACCAGATTCGGTAGGATGTTATTTTATTTTGTTTACGTATTATTTTATGAAAAGTAGTGTAATTTTCTTTTATATTTTAAAAATATTGAATTAGTATAGGTTCATAATAAAAAAATAAATTACCTACATTTGAAAAGTAAAAATAACCTTTTAAAAATTTGAAAATAACCGTTGATACTGTCATTCTATACATAGATGACCCGTGTGTTCACAATGTTGATACTGTAAGACACCACGTGGATCGGCTATCATGACGTGGTTGGTTATAACGGCAAGGATTTTAGATCAGTATAATATGGTTCTTTTTTTTCCCGGTTAAATTAAAAACTCTTGTTTTCACAAAGGAAACAATTCTCCGGCACTTTCTTCTTCAGCGTATACACTTTGTTATCTATGCCGTTGATACTGTAAGACGACATTAAATATTGCATCACGTGGCTCGGCTATCATCACGTGGTTGGTTGTGACGGCAGGGATTTGATCCAGCTATGCTGGTTCCAGTCAAATCTCGGCGCGGAGGTTGGTAAAAATCCACATCTCGGTCTAGAACATAAACACATATTTTGTATTACTTCGGTCAAATGTAGTCTTTTTATGTCAACATTGTACGACAATAATCTGCACTGTATAAGAAGAATGTTCATATATAAAGGTCCATCTCTATTGATTTCAAAACAAACAGAATTTCAGCGAGAATAATCTCAAAACGGATGACACACTTTAATCTCTTTAAGATCAAGATCGCGATGCCAACGTTCGTCATGATTCCTAAATGTTAATACTTATTACCAATAAGTTCAACTGAATCAACTCACGCGTAGGCTTGGTGGTGTGCGCAACTCCAACCGCTCGACAGCTTCTGCCTCTTTTCTTCCAGATAGTTCAATGCCCTCGAGTTGAAGCATTCTGTCAGATCTTCGCATGGATGATTGTGTTCTGTAAGCATCTTCATGACCTTCATGATCTAACAAAGTTGAATGTTTGTCAATATTAGCTTTCATTGGCTTTAGAAGTTTTACAGACAATTCCTCGTTCATTCCACTCAGAAATACATATACTTGCTTTAAGTCGGCATCGCCGAATTGTTCAATATAACTGTTCAGTTGTTCATCAATAACGCCAGCATTCATGGCGATATAATAGGCGGCAAAGAATTCTTGTACACTTTTATGCACAAAGCAGGATGTGCATACATTGCTTAAGGTGTTACCTTTTCTTTCTGATAAAATACCAGCATTTAAAGCGAACAATTTCTGATCTTTTAACAAATATTTCGCCAAGTCCAGTTCACTGAAGACAAGGGAAGATTCTCTTTTAAATGAAAACAACATGGAAAATGCCATTTTAGAAATCGCATTAAAATATGCAATGTTTGGTTCGATGTATTTTGTTCTTTCTAAACATAAGACAGGTGGTGGATGAAAGTAACCTTTTGAGGTAGTAATCTTTTTGAATAGATTGTCGAGCAGAATACTGTATATTTCACACAAAGATCCTGACAACTTTATTCCATCGAGCCACATGTTAACAATTAGCTTCAGCAACATTGGCGACACAAATAAATCTTTTAGGCTATCGTTGTTTTCTATATATTTCAAGAAATCAGCCTTTTTAGCGTCTGCTCCTTTCTTGAAACGACGCTCAATTATGATTGAACTCAGCACGAAAGGGTCAATTAATCCGTCGAGTTCTAACATGCTATCAATGTGTTTGATTCGTTCATCGGTCATTTTCCATGGTCTTGTCGTTATCAACACTGCACACTGATTGTGACAGGCTACCATTAAAGGGAGAGCTACTTTCCCGCGACGATCAATCCACTCATCAAGACCGTCTTGAATTACTAAACAGTTTTCTTTTTTTATTATTTCCTGAAGAAGTGTACCCGCGTCTTTTCGATCCTCCTCTGCATACATTTTGTCAACTATTTGTTGCTTAATCATATTCACTACTTTCCATTCCTTATCGAAATCCCTCAATGTTATCAAAAATGTGCATTTGAAATTTATGAGAGTCTCTGTATCATCAAAATTGAATGCTGTTTTCGGTTGACGCTCATAAATAATATTATCCGTTTGTTCATGTTGGTTCTCGCCATTACTGCTTGTGCTTGGTAATATATTGTCAATCTTATTAGCATAAGCCACTAGTGTTTCTTTTTCATTTTCCGTACTTTTCTGGTATGTTATAGAGTCACTACACCAGTCCAGAACTATTTTTGCGGCAAACGTAGATTTACCGGCTCCTGCCTCACCCTTTAAGAATGTTCGAGGATTTAACTTGCCCTCGGTGTAAAATATGTCTTTGTATTTAACAACTTGAAAAACCCGTTCAAAATTCTGTATTCTGTAAATTTTTGGAGTTGCAAATATATCTTTAATAGACTTTATCTGTCTTTCAGCATCATAACTGTCAATCACATCGTATAACAAAGTTGTATTGTAGTGTATCTTTAGAAGTCTTGTAAATTCTGTGGAGAAAAAATAAAGCTGTTTAGAGCATAAATATGTATTTAAATGGTTTTAATCACGTAAAATAAATATTCATGTATCATATCTATATGCTATCGTTATTAAGGTCTAAATTTATTAAAACACAAACATATATGAACAATAATAACTTATAATACAGCTATTCGAATTTAAATTAGCAGGTCGAATGCGATGTAAGTTTATATATCTCAATATGCATAGTACTACAAGTACCTACATTTCCATTATGTTACGTTATTACCTTCAACATCTCGTAAGTATTTACTATTCTGCACGTATTCATCTAGTTCATGAAGAATGTCTTTCATGTGAGATGTGTGAAGTTGCTTATTGTTGATTACTACATTCCGTACTTCATGCACTAAGACATTCCTTTCCCCCACAGAAAGGTGTAGCTTGTTATTTTGTAGCTATATTATAGAGATACACAAACAATCGTCAATGAAATTGTGTTAACTTGTCATCAAGTAAAAGTATAATATAAGTTTTGGACATTTTGTTATGTTGTTCTAAATAGTGGTCCCAATACAGCTTGCTTGACTGTTCTTCATCTTTGAAAGTATGATGTAAATTTCCAATCAGTAACCTGATATAATGACCAAAAAAAAAAACATTTGAAGTTGAACATATGTAGTAGAAATATTGTATACGTTAATTTTTAGCTGAACACTAAATAACTAAAACCAGAAATTTGGCAATGTCAAGAAACTGGATTTTTTTTATAACAATGATAACTTTGTCTGAATATAGGTCGCACATATGAAGCCATGCATCTGTTGTCTTCCTAGCGACCAGGATGTCACATGTTCGATCCACACATTCGGAGAGTTTTTTAGATTTCACTTGAAGACAAAGTACTGGTTGTACCAAAGAAACAGACTTGATAGCGTCTCAAACAACCTTAAGCTTTCGATGTAGTCGAGCTTAAATATACAGGTTTGAACTAAGATCTTCATAAAGGCTACATACACATACAAAACTACAGAACAATAGAAGAATCAAAACTCAGGTTTTAAGCACCATTTTTTAAAATGAAGTAACAGCGCCATTTACACAAGTGCCCACAAATGCAATCCCACCCTTGGTCTTTATGTCGGCTACTTAAAAAAACTACTAGAGCTTTGTCACAGATGTGACGAATACCCCAACATGAAGAGCAGATGAAAAATACTTGACATAGGGAACACCACGTTGAATGTGTAAAACGCACTTAGTGACCTAGTTTTGGCCCGGCATGGCCCATGTTTGAGCATGGCCTAGAGATCATATAGATAAAACGTCTGACCAAGTGTGGTGAAGAGCGGATGATAAGTACTTTAAATAGAGAGCAGACACCATACTGAATGTGTAAAACGCATTAAGTGACCCCGTAATCTAGTGTTTGGCCCGGCATGGCCCATGTTCGAACATGGCCTAGAGATCATCTTTATAACACTTCTGACCAAGTTTGGTGAAAATCGGAAGTAAACCACTTCAATTATAGAGCGGACACCATGTTTAATGTTTAAAACGCACTAAGTGACCCCGTGACCTAGTTTTTGACCCAGCAAGACCCATGTTCAAACTTGGCCTTAAGATCATCTAGATAAAACTTCTGACCGAGTTTGGTGAAGATCGGATGAAAATTACTTGAATAAGAGAGTGGACAACATACTGAATGTTAAAAAACGCACTTAGTGACCCCGTGTCCTAGTTTTTTGCCCGGCATGGTCCATGTTCAAACTTGGCATAGAGATCTTTTAGATAAAACTTCTGTATAAGTTTGGTAAAGATTGGATAAAAAATACTTGAATTAGAGAGCGGACAGCATGCTGAATGTTTAAAACGCACTAAGTGACTCCGTGACCTAGTTTTTGACCCGGCATGACCCATATTCAAACTTGACCTAGACATCATTGAGATACAACTTTTGACAAAGTGAGGTGAATATCGGATGAAAACAACTTGAATTAGAGAGCGGACACTTAATACGGACCGACCGACAGACAGACAAGTTCACTCCTATTTACTCCCTAAACTTCGTTTGTGGGTGTATAATTACATCACAATACCTTCAAAAAACCTCAATTATTGAATGAAATTGTTTTCATATTTAAGCAACACTGATCTTGATCTTAATGGACCGAAATTCAATTCTAAAATACGTCTGCTAGTAAACTACCAACATTCAAACATATGAAAAAGTACCTCAATCCAAACTAAATGTATTCAGCAGGAACACGTTTTCTATTTAATGTTATATAGACATTAAACCAACTGGCCCCAAATGCAATTCATCGCTAGATCATCATGTACCCTACATTCACAAACAAGTTCAGCACAAACCCTTCATTGTAACTGACGTTATTATGCGCAAACTTTGTTATAGAAACAACATTAAAACCTTGATCTTGACCCAACTGGCCACACAAAAATGCAACTCCATGCAAGGTATACATGTAAGATAGATAAAGGAGTTGTAGCCCGCGAACGTGAACCTTAATTGTGTAAGTACTTAAAGGGGCATATTTTTTTTCTAAATGGTAAGACGGACATACGGGCCCTTGCCAGTTACCTCGTATGATAATCCCCAAAACATGTTTTAGTTCTAGTAGTAACTGAGATATGAACTTGTTGCATGCACACTTTAACCTGAATTTTCATTTACACGCAAACCTCAACCTGACTTTACTAAGTATATGTTGCACACAAACATTAACTTGACAAAACGAGCATAGTTCTGTTAAATTGCAGGGCAGAGTTTTGGCCTTGGTTATTTAGCACATATGATGATCCAGACGATATTTGTACAATTTCAGTTGAATGTCATAGGAATAATCCTGCTAAACGGATATTATTCTGCTAAATTGCATGTCATATGTATGGAAATAAGTCGGCGACCTCACACATTGACCACATACACATTTGTGCATTTTCAATTGAATACTTTCGGTAGGAACATTGATACGGAGATGTACGCCGTCTACATTGACCAAAGCGTTACGCAGACGCCGGGGTCGACATTATTGTGAGTATTATAGCATGGAGTATGCGGTGAATGGTCGAGTTTAACATGCAGTTTTGATCAAGGAGCAGTGCCAAAACGTCAAACAGGTAAACAAAATCGGAAGAAAAATACTTTGCAATATTGATGAATCCTTTCAAACTTACCCGTGTTAACGCATTGACGGCTTTTTGAGCTGCAGTGTCTTGTGCCAGGCATTTTGGATCACAGAGTAAGGCGGTCAACGTGTTGAAATAGTCCTGGAGATCGATGTTTGTAACTTTACAGTTGGGGGAATGGAGGACGGCCATACCAACAGCACATGCCTGATAGCGTAGAAAAGAAAACGATGTTTACGACTATTAATTCGTAATAGAAAAACATAATTCGGCAGTATTTACGAACATTTATGTAAGGTTTTCTAATAGCTTTTCCATTTATCCTGATTTTCATTAAAGTTAACATTACACGGAGATGCAAGTAAAGTAAAGCTCTGATATTCGGAACATATCAAAATAGAGTGTCTTCGTTCCAATAGTATAGTTAACTGGTTTTGTTTTGTATTTTACACACCATTGTCAGAAGGCAGGGTGAATTCGGTTGTTGTGGTGATATAATGAAAGACATTGCGTCGTCGAAGTGGCGGCATGTTAACATAATTCTGATTAATCCGTTGCAATCCACATCTTGAAAAGAATTTATTTCCCGATATCCATATGCAGGTAAAAAGCACTTAGCGATTTGCCAATCGTCACATGACCACAGTTCAGCTAATGTGTTCATCCAAGGTGGTTCTCCAAATCTGTGTGTTTGTATAATTAAATTGCGAACATTGTCACATATCTGTTTCGGACATGGTCGCGTTTGTTTGTACCTGGCGTTGTGCTGGGACTTGCATTTACTTCTGAAGCAGAAGCATTTGCGACTAATTTCGCAAATGTCAAAAGTTGGACATTCTAATAAATTTGCGGTGTAACACTCCCGACATTCTATCGCCTCGTGAACATTTAATTTCAAATGTACTTCATCATATATTTTTCTGTGGAGATTTCGAAAATTTTGTTTAACAAACTGATGTTAACCATCCTTTGTAATTTTTTGAGCCACCAATGCTTTCAGCCAATTATTCCGTTCATGATCTGAGAAAATACCTTCTAGGGTAACTTCACTTTTCTTTCGTTGATAGAAACCTAAAGTTATAAATATAAAATAGACTATATTACATTATGTGATACAAGGGTTGACAAACATATTCAAATTTTTGGCAGATTTGTAGTTTTGAAATGAGATCAAATAATATTTTTTTGTATGATACAACTGAATAACCGTAATCAATGAGCTATTTACACTTCTATAAATCTAGCATACCTTTTCTACCAATCTAACATACCTTTTTTCCTTACATGGTGTTCTTGTTTATTTTGCAATTCTTTTATGTAGATTTCTATTTCATTTTTTGCCCGTTCAGAAACTTCTTGAGCTGTCGTTAAAACTGTGTTTGCAGCTTTGAACAATACACAAAGATCTCTGTCCGCGATTGTAAGACTGTCATTTTGTAGCTGTGAATACAATCAGTATGATATATATATGCAAAAATTACGAACACATATGTAAAACATATTATTGTTGACAATCATTCGTTCTAAAATTTGATATCATTTCCCGAAGCCACACTGGGCAGCTTATTTTGATAATATAAATTGATCGTTTGATTGCTAAATAATTTGTACCTCTTTTAATTTCGTGACGGCATTTTGTGCCTCGCAGTCCTGTGCCAGACATTTTGGATCACTCAATAATGTTGTCAACGTTGTGAAATAGTCCTGGAGGTCGGCGATTGTAACTTTACACTTTGACGAGTGACGAAGAGCTTTGCCGATTTCACGTGCCTGATAACAAAGATATAATTATACGATATATGATAATAAATTAATTATTTACTGTGTTGCTATCAGTCAATTAAAATGAAGCTCGTGAAAAAAATGAATGTCAAGAAATTGAAAGCAAACGAATAACAAGAATATCAGTAGAATTGATGGTTCCTCTCCGAATGTTCGTTTTGTCAATGCTTGGGTTCATTTAAAGCCTGATAGACAGAAAATAATGAAATAATGAAAATTCTCAATAACTTAAGAACATGGGACGATTTCTCAAAATGTAAATATTATACTGTACATGTGTCTTAAACATTCCTGATTTTGTGTATGAGATATATATTTTGTATAAATAGTATTTAACAAACCAGTAACATAATGCTTATGTCAAAAATGTAAGGTTGCAGCATATACATTTTATATAAACTGATTCATAAGAGTAGATAATTTATGTCTCGAACAGAAATTAACAAAACAGTTACACAATATCATATTGTCAAACGACATTTTCGCTGAACTGCATAGCAATTATGAGCTTCATATTGTCAACTGACGTTATTGGTTGTGCCTGATTTTTTTAAATCCATGATAAGGTTTTGCACAGACACGCGTAAATGTATCCATTTGATGTCTTGGGGTTACACTGGCCTTCAATATAGACACCTCTTTTATGTGCAATACACACAAGCTCACACACATCGTCAAATACCCATAACTACTAAAAATCAACGAAACTTTCGTACAATATTTCGCAAAAAAAAGTTAAACAATTAACAATCGGTGTTCCTTATAGCAATTGCCAAATTTTCAACGCCAGATGTTGTCTGGTAACATGGATGTTTGTAGATACAAAATGCTCTTTTTTTGCATTATTAATTCCATTTTACGATATCTATTCATACGACACATGAACACTAACATGGTACCATTTTAGTGTTCATGTGTCGTATGAATAGATATATTTGAGGGAAATTAAAATGGAATTATTTGTGTCACACACAAATAAAAACGAGCATTTTGTATCTACAAAAATCGATGTTACCTGACCACATCGAACGTTGAAATTCGTCAATTGCAATAAGGAACACTGATTTTGAATTATTTAACTTTATTTTGCGAATAGAATACGCAATTTTCTTTCAATTTGAATACTTATGGGGCTTTAATACAGCATGTTTTATGCAAAACATTGGGTGCATGCTTTACCGATGCTCAATACACATTATGCAAATATAATTTATGCAAGAATGATCAAGTGCACATGCCCCCTTTGTAGAACGATGATACAATATGCGATTATTCATGTTACACGGTTTAAAGTTTCAACAATTTCGCGGTTCATTTCCAGAGTTCTTGGGCAGACAGTTATATAGTATGATGAGTACAGTTATGGGGGAAAATTGTTTTCAAATTTGGACAAAAAAAAACATATGCAACAGATTAAGACTTCGCACGGACGGACAAAGCAGCGACTATGTACTCATCTTTATTGGAGTATTATACATTTCAACCCAAAATACTCATGTAGTTAAAAGAGACACGTATACACAATGTTGTAATGTTATAACCTTTGTGAGAAGACATGAAACATTTGATCCATGTGGTTGAATACTGAACGAAAATTTGTTGTCAAAGTGGATGCAGTTCAGCAGTACACTGATGACTCCGTTGAAGTCTGTGTCTTGAACTGTATTTATATCGGTATATCCGTCAGGAGGCAAATAGCACTTGGCTATTTGCCAGGGATTTGAAACCCATTGGTCAGCTGATGTATTCTTCCATGAAGGTTTTCCATATCTGTGCTGTCGAATGATTTCACCATGAACCTCATCGCAAATCGGGCAATACCGGGGTTGTTTAATATTATTGCTTCTGTTTTTGCACTTTCCTGGTGTTGGACATGATGCAGTGGCCGGGAGGTTAAGTTTTGAACGGACAGAATTGAATATGTGAAATTGTACATTCCGAATTTCTTCGTGAACAAAACGTTCTAGTCCAGCCTTTGTAATATCTACTGCAAGCCATGCTTTCAGCCAGTTTGTACTTTCTTGATCAGTGAACACATTAGCCAGGCTCGTCATGGTCTATGATTAATCCTTATTGAAATAAATTGGTCTAGTTAATAATCACCAACACTAGAAATTACAGTGGCTTCTATTTTATTGATCGAATAATGCCACCGGCCCCAAATCCTATGCATCTGTCTGAAGACACGAAACAATTTGATTGTTAAACATCACAAGCATATATAGAAATTCACAACATCAAATGATAAATAACAAAAAAATCAAGAACACATGCCTGTATTTTGGATAAGTTAAATGACATATCTAGAGATAATATATTTCGTAATCTCATTGGTGGGCGTCTGCAATAAAATGCATGTTTTATGTATTTGAATATAATCTTATAACTCATGGCTGAAATTAGTTTTGGGTTTAAATACAATCGAATAAGGATGAGTGCAACAAATCATTGCTGTCATGTGTTAACGGAACAGACATGGGGTAGCTAGTCAGCCACGGGAAATCCTTTATTCCGCATTTGAAAGTTGTATTTAAGTATTGGAAACTTAACACATGTACGTCATAAACGCATCGACAAACGAGAAGACGTAAACAAATTGCGCACGTAAATAAGTCGAAAACAGATTCAAGCGCGGAAGTTTATTTATGTCCGTATCATTCAAATGTTATTAATCAACAGACAGTCGTAATAACAGCTGTATACTACAGGTCATAAAACTTAGCTAAGCGATTAGAATTATGAGATATACGATTGGTGCACATATATTTTTATCAGCACACAAAGCACTTCACTTTGATGAAATACTGTCTTTATTTAACCAAGGCGTTCTTGAAGCAGATCGATACATGCATTTAATCTCTTGACATTTATTTGCTAACTGTAAACGCTTGTTTGAGTTCGCGGGGTAATTTTTAGTATGAAGTTTCATATTGGTAAATAAAATAACGTGCTGTTCGAAACGCTCCTATATTATGCTTGGTTCCTATTATAGCAATTCACGACATGATTGAAATCGACGCCGTAATATTGCACTAAACGTAGTGAGCCATTCATATCTTATCAGGTCTAAAGCTCAAGTGCATAACTCGTATAACATTTTAAACGGTAAAACTTGTCAACGATATACCCGATTGACTGGAGAAAATATCTCCGCGATAATCGTATCAGCGTATACCATCGAAGCAATAATAGAAAAAAAGTGTATTTCGACATCGTGCTTGTTCGCCAGATATTTTATGCAGAAAACATATTTTAATCTCAAGTTAAGTAGTTAGGCCACAACAAATTGATCAGTTGTTCAACGGATTTCGGCCCTAAACATTTCGAGCGAGCAAGCGAGATAAAAATAGTTTTATTCCATTTTCGATAATACTGAGAGGCGAGTAAAACACGAAGAATGTGACAAACACATGTAAATGTTCATATATTACAACTTAAGAACTTTTAACGAAATCATCTCGCCCAGTGTTTGTCCTTCAATATTGTCAGTGATTATTTAAAAATACTCATAACTTATTTATATAATACTGTTACTCGTGCAAACTAAGGGCAGAGTATACAGTGTTTAAACCAGTTATTCCAATCTGTACACTTAAATAACTGAAGATCTATGGCCCATTATCTTATCCAACCAACCACAGCCAATATCTTATTCAGCCCATTCAATAAATTCACATTAATTTATTAAGAATCAGTAATATGTTTACTTTCTCATTGTTGTGCGCTGCGAGTTTTCTTTTCGCTTCATACCACCAATACAATTGCCTGTTTTCATAAATAAATAACATTTGGTCAAAAGTAGCCAAAAAGTCAGAAGCAATTAACGAGATACAAATTTGCGAAAATATTTGGAACAGAATAGTTCAGAGCTTCTAGAAAAAAATGACATTGTCGTTTACAATACGACATAACAGCTTTATGTTGCTATTTTATACCACCGACCGCTTCACGTGAAGTATACAATATATGTCATAAAAATGAAGGCTTAAACAAAATAGAAAATAGCCCAATAGCGAAATCAAAATCGTGTGCGAGGCAAATTGACACTGGATGAATTTTCTAATTAATTTATTTTTGAGATATTTTAGGAGGGAAATCCGACTTATATCATATCAATATGTTGAAGCCCACAATGAGATATTTTTTTTCAGGATAAATCTATTTATTTATTTCAAATTTTTCTTTCCAAATCATGATAAAGGTAATATACATCATGAATTTGTATTGCAATTACCTGAGCAATAAAGCTGTCTTTTACGAGGTTTATTCTATGGATTACAATTTTCCATTTCTATGCAGCGAAGCGTTATAGCTCACAGCGCTGTTTAATTTTAAAGACTTTTATGTGCAAAATGAATTTTAAAATGTTATGAATAAATAATAAATGTGTTGAAAACTGCTTTCACATGAAACTGATTCCCTATTTCCCTAATCGGTCTAATTTGCTGCAAAGGTAAAAAATAAATTAATTGGAAATTGGAAGTCGCCCGGCCACTTATTGACAGCCGATAAGCAAACCGACTACTGTATTCAATGTCGTTTTAATTAAAAGACGTTTTCAGAAGTGTGTACACTTGATACAACACAAAATGAAGTCAGTATATATGTTATGTATTAATATGAGTCGAAATAAATCCTGAAATNTAATGAGTTCAAACTGGGAAAGTCTTTAATACAAGAATGTGTGTGACCTTGCTATGAAATTCGTCTTCAAAACGTCAATTTCCCAGTGACAACACCTTGGTTCACACAAAAGCTCCCACTACAACTCACAGCCCATATAGGGGGCATGCATGTTTTACAAACAGCCCTTGTTCTGTACTTGTTATTAAATACATTTAATGTGATTGACATATTTAAAAAAAAAATGCACAAATCTGTGAACAAGACTTTAATATAGTATAATATTATAACTATAATTAAATGGATTTATAAAAGGTATCAATGCTAATGGAAGAAAATGACATTCATTTTTTACTGAAAATTCCTTATAATTACAAATATTATACTCTTATAGTCTACCTCAGTCCTGTATAACTTAAATATTTAAAATGCTTATGCACATTGTCGATTGATGTATATGTGCAATCGAATCACAATCTTTAACCTTCTCCTGCTCAGAAGGAGAGTAAAAAGGGTTATACGCGACAAGCATAAAAACAGAACAGCCTGCAGTAACTCAAAGTCTGTCCAGGTTTTATGCCGTTTTCTGCTTATAAGGGGCGTAAAAGAAGCCTTTAAAACTTGAATCTAGGAAGAAAGGTCTAACCTTTAATTTAATTAGCCTATTGGCTAAAGAAATTTATTTTTGGCTTCAACATTTTCTTCTTAAAACCCCATGAAATGGCCAAAATATAAAGCAAAATTACAAGATTTTTGCCATAACTAGGCAGTTTTTTTTGCTCATCATTTTGGGAATGGGGCCGGGTCCCTTTGGATTTGAAAAAATCGCGGTGTTTTGACTAATAAATTGAGAAATAAGTGTTGTTGATCTGCTAACAAATGCGTCAAAATTGCAAATAAAAGTGTTTTCAATATTATAATTACTAAAGATTTAACTATAAATAGAGCTGGATTGAAACTAATGTTAAGATTACAAAAAAAAAAACTTTTTTTTAAACATTCAACAGGGAATTTTTAGGTCCCATTTGGGAATAATATATACTTGTTATGCTCCCCCAAAATTTTTGGGGGGGAGCATATAGTCACCGCTTCGTCTGTCCGTGTGTGTGTGTGTGTGTCCGTCCAGATTTTTGTCCGGGCTATTTCTCAGCAACAAATGACCGTAATTCAATGAAACTTTATGGGAAGCTTCACTACCAAGAGGAGATGTGCATATTATCAGCGGGTTCTGGTCGGATGATTTTTCACAGAGTTATGGCCCTTTGAAAAAAAATTGTCCAAAGTTATGCCCCTCAAGACGTTTCCTTTTATCTGAATATATAGTGCAATATTGTGAAAAAAATAACTTTGGGGAGCATCACCCGTCTCCGCCGGTTTCTTGTTTTCAATTGGGAATGGGGCCCTGAATTTGAACAAAAAAAAAACACTGCAAGGCAAATTTGGCTAAAAAGCAATTTTGACTAATGATAAGCCATGTTCATGCGCAATTAAACCACAATAATATAACAAAATGATTTGCAGGTAAAAAACTCAGGCGAGCAGTTGTTCCACCAGTCATGGATTGGTCAGCAGCAGAAGGTGGTCTTGGACCAGTTGATCAGCGCCAGTACCCAGGTCAGTGTTTTTTTTTAATATTTTCGAAATTGGGCCCGGCCCTTTGGATTGGGAAAAATTGTGTTGATTGTAATAAAATTTGGAAATTTGTTTTTTGTTGGTTTTTGCTTACAAATGCTTACAAATTGAAAATAAGTGTTTTCAATATTATATTTACTTAGGTTAAACCCATAGAGCTGCTTAAGGGAATTAAGAAAATGTTGCATTTTATTTACATTTTTATGTCCCCCCAGTCTATACTGGGGGACATATTGTTTTTGCCCTGTTTGTTGGTTGTTTGTTTGTTGATTTGCACAAACTTTAACGTTTGGCCATAACTTTTGCGATATTGAAGATAGCAACTTGATATTTGGCATGCATGTGTATCTCATGGAGCTGCACATTTTGAGTGGTGAAAGGTCAAGGTCATCCTTCAAGGTCAAAGGTCAAATATATGGGTCAAAATCGCTCAAAAGGGGACAAAGTGTTTCACAAACACATCACTTGTTTTAATATATTTTTTGGAAACCTTCAAATGGGAATTTTAGGCAGTCATTTTTGGAAAAACATATACTTTTATACATTGGGAATCGGTCCGAATAACGGCACTTAAAATAATACATAACATTACTGCAGGTGCTGCCAGCAGAGTGTTGCACAAAGACCAACCAACTGGAGGCAACCGTATTCGAGGATGGCTACAAACAACTGAGTTACCATGCCAGCAAGTATGGTGAATTCCTCAAGTTTTTACTCGACAACCCGAGTTTCGTCGGTCAGATTTTGGCCTCTGCTGATCAGAACAACGTAGCGAACGTCAGCGACGTGATAAAGACTCTGATTCACTCGGTCTATGCAAATTGTATACTCCAAGAGGACGAGATTTCTATGCTGTATGTTTTGAAGAGCCTGCTGGAACTTCAGCTGTCGCAGTGTGAAAATCCGAGACGGATGCTCAGTCGAGGCTCGTGCGCATTTAGCATGGCTTTCAAACAGTTGTTTGATATGGTGTTTTCTTCCAAACTCTTTCTTACCGCTGCTCTTCACGATCCAGTTATGAGACTGTTGATGGAGGACGAGTGGTTCTACGACATCGATCCCGGAAAGGCGCTGGTACGGTTTCCGCCGAGCGAAAGGATGCGGAGGTTTGGGGAGCCGGGTACCGAGCAGTATAAAGGTATTGTCACGATAATATTTTGTAAAAATGCCTTTCTTTCCAACCACTCACTTTCATGTATTTAGTTTAATATTATATAAACTACTTTAAGAATCTTATTACTGTATAATCACTTCCTTATCAGATGACCTTTTGTTATGTATAATTAATGTTACATATAACATATAATGTACACGGTTAAGACTGATGTTGTACCAGGCCTTTTTCTGCCTATCTCACGGGTCCGATAGTCGGACCCATTCCCCATGCCAAATATGCATATTTTTTCCCCAATTCTCAAAAAAAAAATCCCCTCAAAAAAAAAAAAAAATTTTTTTTTTTTTTTTTTTTTTTTAGAAAGAAGTGTCTTATGACTTATGATTATTAGACTCTATATCTCAATTTTATTTTTTAAACAACCTACAAAATATATAACCATAATTTATATGATTTTTATCCAAAATGGCTGGAAAACCCCCTGCCCAAATAATGCTTTTGTCGATGAAAATTCTTCCCAATTTTGAAGATTTCGCGACTTGAAAAATCCCCATTTTGCTAGATACTTTTTCCCCAAATAGACAGAAAAAGGCCTGTGTACTATGTACAATTCGTAATAAATGTCTGTTCTGTTCTATAAAGAGAAACTCACAAAGTACCGGATCACCATTGTGGATAAGCTGGTGCTGATGGCGAATCGTTTCATAACATCGATCAAGAACAACATGCACTGCTTCCCACCTGGGCTAGGATGGCTGGTCTCTCAGGTATTTTTGTATTTGCATACCTTATGGCTCAGTAGATTTTCCCACCAATTGTCCCAATGTAAACATTGGAAATTAATCAGAATAAAAATATGAATAGGTATAAGAAAAAAGAAAACAATGACATTTTGAAGACATGTTTCTAACATATCTCCTGTTTATTTCTAGTGTCCCTGTTTTCAATCAGGTGTTATAATTTTAAAGCTAGTCCACAATTCATGGAACCATTTTTATGCCCTTCCCCCCTTTGAAAAAGAGGGGGTATATCGTTTTGATTGATGTCGGTCTGTCGGTAGACCAGTTCGTTTCCGATCAATAACTTGTGAACAGATTCACCATTTGGCTTGATACTTCCAATGTCCATGTTTCAAGTAGATGACCAGTATAAAAATTGGGGTCACTAGTTCAAAGGTCAAGGTCACTGTGACATTAAGTGTTAAATTGGTTTCCGTTCAATAAGCCATCAATGGATTGAGTGATGGGGGTCATTCTTTGCAGATGCATTGACCTTGAACAGTAGAAAATCCCTATTGAAATTTAGATCAATGATCAAAGTCACAAAATCACAGAGTATTGGCATGTTCAGCTGAATCATGTATCAAGCTCTATAAAGAGGACAAACAAATTAAATATATTGCGACAACATAATTTCATATAACTTTTAATGTTGAAAAATGAGATTCATATCACAATAAATGGGTGATATGTAAAATAATATAAACAGAGGGAAGTTTTTTAAACTGTGTAATAAACTAACACAGATGCTAACCACTGACTGCCGGCTAGTTTATCTCAATTTCAGTCTTTTCAATGATTTTCTACTAAATAAGCGACATTGATTTTCGCTAACTTTCTTATTTAACAATGATTTATAGATTTTATTCAATCATCGTAACATTACTAGTTATAATACTATAATATTCTCAACCCATTGACTATATCGATGATTTCACAGGAGTGCATAATTCTGTGTCAACTAAAAACTTATTTAAGTGGCTAAGTCACACTAATATGATAAGACTTACTCTTATGGTCAGTTTTGTTGCAAAAAAAATCCTGTGTCAAGGCTTTGTTTTATAGTTTAGGGGGGATCTGTCTCCGACCGCGGAGCTCTTGTTTGTATTTCAGTCGGCCGTACCAAATGCTTGGGAAGAAAGTGCATGTGAAAATAGGGAGTGTGTGCAGACCTAGTGCCTGCCATGCTTTAATAATGGCTAAAAATATGAGCTCTGATAAAACTAGGCTTTATGCATGTGCGTAAAGTATCTTCCCAAATTTTTTCCACTTTTATGGAATTTCTCGTTTTAAAGGAAGTCTCTTCTAAATGAAAATCAAATCTAGGGGGAAAGTGTCGTCCATGATAAGCCTGCACAGGCTAATCTGGGACGACACTTTACGCACATGCAATAAGCCAGGTCTTCTAAGAGCACGGCTAATACAGATATATAGATATTAGAAAAAAATAAGAAAATCCAAAATAAAAAAAATGAAATTTTTTACATTTTTCTAATCAATCTGCTGTTTGTTCCCTATTGTCCCTGTTTTCTATCAGGTGTTAAAATTATAACGCTAGCCAGAATTTTTATGGAATCATTAAATTTTCTTGTATTCAGATGTCCAAAACTCTTGTGATGACCCCAACTTTTGTACCTATATTCAGGTGTACCAGTTGCTTGTGAAGACAGGGCGCGTAGAGATGGATGAAGTGAGGGCAGTGTGTGCTGACCTGGTGTTTGCACAGTTTATCTGCCCCGCTTGCATTAAGCCCAATTTTCCCAGGCTGTGGCTCATATATATTCTCTGTTGTAGGTGTACCAGATGCTGGTGAAGACAGGGAGAGTAGAGACGGATGAGGTGAGGGCAGTGTGTGCTGACCTGGTGTTTGCACAGTTTATCTGCCCCGCTTGCATTAAGCCCCATTTTCCCAGGCCGCGGCTCATATCTTTTCACTGTTGTAGGTGTACCAGATGCTGGTGAAGACAGGGAGGGTAGAGATGGACGAGGTGAGGGCAGTGTGTGCTGACCTGGTGTTTGCACAGTTTATCTGCCCCGCTTGCGTTAAGCCCAATTTTCCCAGGCTGTGGCTCATATATATTCACTGTTGTAGGTGTACCAGATGCTGGTGAAGACAGGGAGGGTAGAGATGGATGAGGTGAGGGCGGTGTGTGCTGACCTAGTGTTTGCACAGTTTATCTGCCCCGCCGTGTGCGATCCTGAACCCCATGGCATCACCACAGACGTCCCTATTAGGTAGGTAACATAGTGTGTTTTTTCTCCCCATTTTTGGAATGGGGCTTGGGCTCTTTGGAATTGGATTAAGGAAAATCACTTTTTTTTACTTGAATTGGGAAAAATGTATAGGGCTTTTTTGCCGAAAAAAACATGAAAAATTGAGAATAGTAATGTTTTCAATATTATATTTACTAAGGTTTAACCAATAGAGCTGGATAGCAAAATGAACTTAATGTTGCAAAAAAATATAAGTTTTTATTTATTTTTTAACCTTCAATTGGGACTTTGAGGCAGTCATTTGCAAAAATATTTTTTTTTTGAGATAGGGAATGGGGTGGAGTTTTGGCCCCAAATTTGACACAAAAAACAACACTGTAACAATAGCAATCTTGTGGAAATCTGTCATTTGAAGCTGCTCACACACTAAACCTACGGCATTGCTTTCCACAGCAGGCAATTTAAAGGTCCCTCAGCGGGGCGTTAATTTCAAAATCAGAGTCCGCAGGGCGTCTGAAACTTTCCGATCAGTGTATTCTGGCAGTTACTGCAGCTTACGATCAAAGCGATATCGACTGCGCCGAAAGTTTTGAAAGCCGATTTACGATCCTTTGTCGCTTAACCCAACTAAAGCTCGCCTAAAGGCGGAGCGTCATTGTATTAGAAAACCAATATTGGCCAATGAGAACGCACGCTTTGTATGAGCGACAGCAGTAGGCAGACAATACCTGCAGTTAAATAATGCAGACGACTCGTGACATGTTATTGCAACAGAAATCATGGCCAGTTACTTAGAAGACTGATGATGGCAACCGGCCGTAATCCTCGTGGAAAAAGTGAATTTCATGCATAATACTGTCCTAACATTATTAGACTCGTAAAGTGTTTAAACAAATTTTCGTTGAATTTATTACGCAACTGTTAATATTTGTTGAAATCTAAAATTGGAATAATTAAATTTATTTCGAAAACCATTCCCATAAATCGACGTTGCACGTTTTTAATCCGAAACACACTTCTGAATGTAAATGTTTCTGCAACGTTGAAATATTCTTGCTTCAAATAAGAAGTGTAAATTTATTTTGTGTCAACACTTTTTCTCAATAAAAAGGGTGTGAAAATTATGCAGCATGTACAACATCGCGTCATTTGCATAGAAAGCGTGGGTGTATTGAGCGTTGTAACAAGCACACAACACGTCAGGGGATTGAATCTTGTTCAGAGGCAATATTTCATCAAATCTATAAATAGTCACTTATGCAAAAATTTATTTGAGAGTATAGAAAAATGGCAAGGTTTGTGTTAAAGAAATTATTGAGAGCTTTTATAGTAAATATTTACCAGAAAGTGCTTTAAAAAATGGAATAAACGGGATTATTGGGTAATGAATAGAAACTTGAAAAGTAGCAAGTATGCAGTAATAGAGTCGGGTTGAAACGGATGTATTGGGGAATCGTTCGACTCGGGATTTTACTATCTATATGGGATAGTTTTAATACAATTAACTTTTTTTATCTTTTTTATGACAGGGGGATTTTCTTGAAGAGTCATAGCTCACCAAATGAAATCTTTTGAGGCTGTTTTTCTTTGAGTTATAATGCACCACAGAATGTCAATTGACTCTTAAATTAAAAAAAAATCAACAATTGTAGCCCCAAAAAATATGCTTTAAACCTGATTCAGAAACATGTTTGTATTAGTGAAAGTTCTAGGGACTTAATGCATGTTCGTGAAGTGTCATCCCAGATAAGCCTGTACAGTCTGCACAGGCTTATCAGGGATAATACTTTCTGCCTAGACTAGATTTTTGTTCAGGGGTGACTTCCTTTAAACAAAAAAATTCCATGAAAGCAAAAAGTGTCCTCACTGATTAGCGTGTGCTAATCTGGGACGACACTTAACGCACATGCATTAAGCCCGGTTTTCCCAGAGCGCAGCTCTCAGAAAATGTCTGTATTCCAGTCACATAGCACGACACAACCTGATCCAGATGGCCCAGATACTCCAGGTGCTTGCAATATCCCAGTGGGAGAAAATCGACAGCAGAGTTATGGATCTCTATGGAAAGTTTGAAAAGGTGACAGGAAAAATTACCATTCATAAAATTATAGTCATATATATCAGAAGCAAAGAGTACATGTACCATTCATAAAAATTGTACTCATATAAATGGTACCATTCATAAAAAATTAAGTAATTTAAATCAGAGGAAAATTATTAAACTTCAATTAAACGCTTATTTTAGGGCTGCATGTCCACCCTGCTGGACTCCCTGCTGGACGGTATTGGGGTGGAGCTGCCTGCAGCGCCCTCTACCCAGCAGACTTGTCTCACAAGAACCGCAACTCTCATTCCTCACTCCAGACTCAACCAGCTGGTGAGTTGCCTCCCTTCATTTCTAGAAAATTATGAAGCTTAAAGTATGTAGGGCATGGGCTCTTGTTTGCAAAGCATTTACTCTCAAACCTCCTTTACTTGTAGAAAGTAATGCAGGTTGAAGTTTATGATGACAAATGAGCTGTTCTTGACAAAGCATTTTATCTCAAACATCATATGTGTCATTATACCCCTGCAAAGAGAATTTGAAAAGTTGTATAATTGAGTCACTAAGTAGGCTGGTTTGTCTGTCTGCATAAAATGTTACAATTTTGTGGAAGTTAAATGCTTAGTAGTTCTTATATTTTATGCAAAATCACACTTCAGTTTTTTTTGTGATTTTAAAACAATAAGTACATGGTTATGTTCGATTTTGGTTGAATGAAAGAATATCATCTACTGCTGTTGCAGGAGTTTCCATTGTTCATGCCTAATCCCGGAGCTGTCTATTTTTGCGTGCAATTATCCACTTTAATTTTATGCTTTCTGGTGGTTTATAAAGAAATATCAGTGAATTGAAGCTGATATTTCACTGTTTCAAACAGTGAAAAATTATTGTGAAAAATATTTTTTATTGTGTAATGATGTCATTTTTTGACGAAATGACATCATTATTCCAGCCAAATTCTCCAGTCAAACTCTTTTACATTCAATGTAAACAAATGGTGAAAAAAAGATTAAAATAAAAAGAAAATAAGTTGGATTCGGTGGAATACTGATTTTGATTCACTGGTGATCATAGAAAAAATATATTTTCACACTTGGCTGCGCCACGCTTGAAAATATTATTGTCCCCTATCGGTTTCACAGAAGGGGACTTATGGTTTGCGCTCTGTTTGTCCGTCAGTCTGTCTTGTCTGTCACACTTTTCTGGATCCTGCGATAACTTTAAAAGTTCTTCATATTTTTTCATGAAACTTGAAACATGGGCAGATACCAATATGGAAATTATGCACGGCATTTCATTTTGTTCCTACATCAAGAATTCTGGTTGCTATGGCAACAAATACTAAAAAAGAAAAGAAAAAAATCTGACGATGGTGGAGCCCGTAGGGGACATCATTGCTTGGCAATAGCTTGTTTTCTATGATCACTGTGAAATAAAATCAATATTCCACCAAATCCAACACAAATCATCTATATTCCTGAGATTTTGCCCTTGAACAAAGCCATGGACATGACTGCCATGCCTGTAACAAGGTGGTTTTGGAGTAATAGTCACATTTTTTACAAATCTCTATTTCTCTTTGGCTTTCTTTTGACATTTCTTCAATGCACTGTTCCCAGTGTCTTCATTTTTGAGCCCAACCATCTAGATAGCATATTAGCATCGCTCTGTGAAAAGGGGGTCTAATGCATGTGCGTAATGTGTCCTATGCCTGTGCAGTCTGCACAGGCTAATAAGGAACAACACATTCAGCCTTAATAGGATTTTCGCTAAGAAGAGACTTTCTTTAAACAAAAAATGCCATAAGAGATGAAAATGTCATCCCTGATTAGCCTGTGCAGACTGCACACATGCATTAAACTTCCTTTTCACAGAGCGAGACAACACTTTACACACATGCATTAACCCCCTTTTCACAGAGCGAGACAACACTTTACACACATGCATTAACCCCCTTTTCACAGAGCGGGACAACACTTTACACACATGCATTAACCCCCTTTTCACAGAGCGAGACAACACTTTACGCACATGCATTAACCCCCTTTCCACAGAGCAGTGCTCATATGTTTCTCATTTACCCACAGGTGACGTTCCTGCGCAGTTCCCTGTCCAGCGTTGAAGACAGTCCCGAGAGGAAGGTACTGGAGGAGCTCCTGACAGGGATGGGCCCCGTGACCCCTAGCCCCTCCCTGGGGCATATAAATGTTCAGGCCACGCCCCCTGATACACCCACCACAGCAAAGAAATCAAAAGGTGAAATAAAATTTTGCATTGTTTTAACGCATATTCTTTGAAAGATAATTATATCATTATCATAATTTGTCCACATTGGGTCCTAATGATCCCATGGGGCAGATTCAGGTTTTAGTCCCATGAAAAAATCAAAAGGTGAAATAAAATTTTGAATTTGTTTTGCCTCATTATATTTCAAATATATTTATATCATTATCATAATGACCACATTGGGTCCTAATGACTCCTGGGGGCAGATTTATGTTAAAGCCAAGCCCCACCCCTGAAAAAATCAAAATGATGGAATGCTTTTTTTGTCATATAGCCTTTAAATCATATATCATAATCATCAATTGTATATCACCACATTGGCACATTAATGTTCAGACCATGGCCCCTGAGGGGTTGACACACCAATTGCAGCGAAAACATTAAGAGGTGAAGTTAATATTTTGTCACTTATAGCTAGAAGAATTTATCATAACTATAAAATGTTTACCACCATATTGGGACCCAATGACTCAATGGGCACCTCCCTGGGACAGATAAGATTAACTCTTTCATGGCCGGAACCGAATCTTGAAGGCCTTTGCAAACAGTTTGGATCCAGATGAGACGCCACAGAACGTGGCGTCTCATCAGGATCCAAACTGTTTGCTATTCTGATAGTATTCTTTGAAAAAAAATGGAAGAAAATGCTAATTTTAGAAAATTCAGCAGATGACATTTGAGCAGACAAAAAATTTCCCAGCGTGCAAAGGGTTAACATCAAGGCCACGGCCCCTGGCTGGATGACAAATCTTGTACAGTGACAAAAATCAAAAACTGAAATCAATTTTTTTGTTACAAATAGTTAGAATATATCATAGTCATAATTTGTGTACCTCCACATTGGCTCCCTATGGCTCACTGGGCACATCCCTGGGGGCAGATAAATGTTCAGGCCACGGTCTCTGACATGCTGGCAAACCAAGTACAGTTAAAAAACTCAAAAAGAGACATTAATTTTTTGTCACATATAGTTAGAATATATCATAAGCATAATTTGTATATACATATCTCCACATTGGCTCCCTACATGTATGACTCCTTTGGGCACCTCCCAGAGGGCAGATTAATGTTCAGGCCATTCCCATGACACCCCCCACTACATTGAAAAAATCAAAAGGTGCGAACAATTTTGCTGCATTTCCTGAAACACCAACTATAGTGATCCAAAGGTAACAATCATTATTTTACTGTTTATCATATTTTAACACCCCTACTTAGTGACAAAGAGCTGTTAATGTTTTCTCATGGTCATAGTTTATACATCGCACATACAGTGTCGTGTTCTGAGAAAACTGGGCATAATGCATGTGCGTAAAGTGTCATCCCAGATTAGCCTGTGCAGTTCACACAGGCTAATCAGGGACGGCACTTTCCGCCTTAACTAGATTTTCGCTAAGAAGAGACATCATTTAACACGAAAAATTCCATAAAAGCTGAAATTGTCGTCCCTGATTAGCCTGTGCAGCGGACTGCACAGGCTTATCTGGAATGACAATTTACGCACAAGCATTATGCCCAGTTTTCTCAAAACTCGACACATATTGTAACCATGCATGCTTTTCAAAGGTCATGTAGCACTTTATTAATGAAGGTTATTATGGGTGTTCAGATGGATTTTTTGTGTGGCAATAAACACCTTTGGTCAACCTTTGCTTTAATCCCTTCTATTTTAAGTAAAAAAGGAAAGCAGTAATTTTATTTGCTCTTGCAAATGTTGCTGTGAAATACTATACAAAAAGATAGCAAATTGCATATCTGGTTCCTGGACCCGTCATTTTTATTCTAACCAAAGGCTGAGGGATATAGAATTGGCGTTGTCCTTCCGTCATTTTGTCTGTCACAAAATTTTGAAATTGGCAGGGGATGTCAATTCAAGGAATTTGCAATTTTAAACATCATAGGGAGTATCTACATTTGTATAGTATGATCACATTTTCAATGAACCAGCATATATGAAAAGCTAAATTTCAGTAATTTCTATTCACAGGCATCTCTCACATTCTTATGATTCCACAATCATACTCATAATAAATGTCTATTTTTGAAATGGAACAATTGGTCATAACTTTTAATACAATCTTTGATAAGACATTAACCCTTTGCATGCTGGGAAATTTGTCGTCTGCTAAAATGTTGTCTGCTAAATTTCTAAAATGAGCATTTTCTTCGATTTTTTTTTCAAAAAATACTATCAGAATAGCAAACAGTTTGGATCCTGATGAGATGCCACGTTCTGTGGCGTCTCATCTGGATCCAAACTGTTTGCAAAGGCCTTCAAAATCCGGTTCCAGCACTCAAAGGGTTAATCTTGTTTTAACCCTTTCCAACTCAGAAGCAAAGTGAAAGTGAACAGGGCTATATGCAGCCTGCATAAAACCAGAACAGCCTGTGAGTAACTTGCAGTCTGCTCAGGTTTTATGCTGTTTATGCTTCTAATCAGTAGCTTAGGGTTGGAAATCAAGCCTTTAAAACTTGAATCTATCAAGAAATGTCTATTACTTAAATTGATTTTTTAATGGACCACAAATGCATCAAAATGCATATCTGAGTGGTAAAAGGTGAAACCGAGAAGGGTTTTTAATTTTTTAGCAAAGAAAAAGATGTCAACCGTGACCCAGAATTCGGACGAGACAGCCAGTCTGAACTCCCTGACCCTTGACCCCGAGGCCACGCCCAGTGGGGTACCAGAGGAGGTCCTAGTCATACCCCTGGGCAACGATCCAGAATGTCCCGGAATGATGTCCGAACAAAAGGTGAGCATAGTTTTCTTTAGCATTTAGTCGAATAGTTTCCAGGGCATGTGGTTAAAAACGTGCCTATTTTTATGTCCCCAAAGGTGGGCATATAGTGATCGCATCATCCGTCTGTCAGTCCGTCTGAAATTCTGGCACACTTTGAGTTCAGGTTTTGAAAAATGTGGAAAAACACTGCGTTTAGGTTTACAAAAATGTGGAAAAAGGGGGCATATGTCATCCTATGGTGACAGCTCTTGCTTAAACATAGTTAACAAGTCCTTATGGGAAACAAAGCTAGTTATAGTTGGGCAACCATACTGACTGTCCTGGAATGATGTCCGAATAAAAGGTGAGTATGGTTGTGCGTAGAAATAAGTCAAATAGTTACTAAGAGGCCCAGTCCAGAGGGGTGCCAGACGAGATTAATCCAGCTTATATAAACAGGTTTGAAGATTGTTTGGTTAAGGTGGTGGCATGTGAAATGTTCATAATAGTTCTTTGTATGTTTTAGGTGTTGGTGTGTGAGCAGGAGACCAAGCGTCGCAGGGTCAAGTACCAGACGGTACAGTGGGAGTACCAGGGGGAGCCCCCAGAGAGTCAGGAGAAGAGGACGAGATTCTCGCTTTCTCAGGACCAGGAATCCATAGGTATGACATGAACAAAATGTGTTGAGTTCTGAGAAAACTGGGCATAATGCTTGTGCGTAAATTGTCATCCCAGATTAGCCTGTGCATTCCGCACAGGCTAATCAGGGACGACAATTTCCGCTTTTATGACATTTTTCGTTTAAATGAAGTCTCTTCTTAGCAAAAATCCAATTTAGGTGTAAAGTGTTGTCCCTGATTAGCCTGTGCGTACTGCACAGGCTAATCTGGGACGACACTTTATGCACATGCATTATGCCCAGTTTTCTCTTAACGCGACACAAATGACCTGGGTCAGTATTCACAAGCGTCTTTGAGAAATCTTAAGTTGAACTTAAGGGAAAATTTCAGATCAAGTTTTTGGTGAGACATTGATGTTTTCAGCTTACAAAAGGTTGAAATATTAAGCAGTGTAGCAATATTAACTTGTTTAAAACAAATGAATATTAAAATACCCCAAAACAACACAGTCAACACATAGGCAACATTATCAAGGGATGGTCTGCAAATACTCGCCATTACTTTTTGTTTTATTTACATGGCAATAAAACACAAACACATGCAGATGCTGGGGCATACGTCACAAAAAGAAAAGCGCTTTGGGGACAGAGACTGCCGGTCAGGACGGCACAGATCGTGATGTTCATATGAAAAACAAGCAAGCAGCAAGTTTTGGCATTACATTATTATTCAAGTGGATTCATTGATTGCAAACCGGATTTCAATATATTTAACAGGTTAAACATGTGCTCAGTCACGTTATGTGAATGGTAAGCGGATGGTATCCATAAAACTTGTTTATAATATGTGTATTTCGGCTGCCATTTACAAAGTGCTTGAAGGAAAAAGGTTTTTCCATAGTGCCACACAAAGAGATGAACAGATAGCAAAAATTATATGCTTGAAGTTGGGCGATTCGGGTTTAATCGAATGTGATGTCAAATGTTTTCACCATAAGCGTATATCGATTCTCAACAATGCGGGAAGCCCGTTAGGTCAACATCGTCCTTTATCGTGGGCCAAAATGAAATGATACCGTTCTGACTGAGGAGTAAATTAGGTTGGGAACCACATTCTATACATAGATGGTGATGTCACTACGTTTTTACCGGTGTGGACACAATGACGGGAACCAGTCATGTTTACATGAATTTATATGCATGTATAAACGGCTAATACGCATTGAAATTGCACATGATGCGTAAGCCGAATTTAGCCAGGAGTTTTTTTACTCAACAAAATTTTAAGTCGTGCGTTTTTTCTTTTTGTTCATGCGTATTTTACACAAATTCGCATCTTATCTGGCCCTCTGCTGTCTGTCATTGTGTGTGTCTGTCTTTAAACTTTAACCTAGGTTAAAGTTTGGTCATAACTTGTGCAATATTGATCATAGCAACTTGATATTTGGCATGCATGTGTATCTCATAGAGCTGCACATTTTGAATGGTGAATGGTTTAAGGTCAAGGTCATCCTTCAAGATCAAAGGTAAAAACAAAAAAATAAAAGCGGCGCAGTAGGGGGCATTGTGTATCTGACAAACACATCTCTGTTCTTAGTAAATATCGGTCTGGCAAATTATGATTTTAGATGAACAACAACAATAGTCATATGTTTTTTTTGTTTCATTTCTGTTATCTGTTTTGGGGTGCATTGAGTTTTCACACCTAAATTTACTAGTAAGATTTTTCTGTGGAGGTTTTAGCACAATGGTCCCTAAAATATTATTAAACTGACCAATCCGCTCAGATGGCAAAGCCCTGGACTATCAATCAGATTATCGCGGATTCGATTCCTGGTCAATGCTTATTATTTGTCAATTGGTCAAGAAAAATCATTTCTACATCATTGTGGCCCCAGTTCTGTTTCTCTAAGTGTGGAAGTTGTAAGCTTATTTTATTAATTTTTTTACCACATTTATAAAGCACCCTTTTTCATACAGTTAGTGCGTTCAGAGGCGCTTCACATTTTTCCCCTGATCACTGGGTCATAAGTTGTCTGTAAACATCTTGGTGCAGTATGCAGCCACGGCACATTGGCTTATTTTCCTCACAGGTACCCATTTATACACCTGGGTGGAGAGGAGCAGATGTGGGATAAATTTCTTGCTCAGGTAAACTCCAGTGGTCTTATAGGTATAATATGCATTTAGTACTTGTAAACCAGCTTACTTAAGGAATAACTGACAGCTGCCGTATGACTAAAACGCTGTTTAAAAGAGCGAAGGATCCATATAAACAAACATACAGACAAAAAGAAATGAGACTCGTTTTGGGGAAATTGGGCTTAATACATATGCCTAAAGTGCAGTCTGCACATGCCAATCAAGGACACGGTTTGCCTAAACTGAATTTTAATTAAGAAGAGACTTCCTTTAAACAAACAAAATTCCACTTAAGAAAGTGTCACCCCTGATAAGCCGGTGCGGACTCCACAGGCTAATCGAGTGGGCCGACACTTCATGCAGATGCATTAAGCCCCATTTTCCCAAAGCAATACTCAAACATTCTTTTAGGTAATACAAGCAACATTCCTGAACGCCAAATACCGTAAAATCATTTTTATCCTGCGACATAAATTTTCATGGGTTGACCAATAGATTAGTATAACACAAACACATGGAAAATGACAGACACAAATTCCTCTTGTTTTTCAAAATCAGAAATCCATATTTCATAGTAAACAAAAAAACAAATGAAAGGTAATATTCCAAGTAATACGAGTGACATCCCAGAAGGTCTGTCAGAGGACGCCTCCAGCCACTTTGTCGGCTCTCAGGACTTAATGCATGTGCATAAAGTGTCATCCCAGATTAGCCTGTGCAAATTGCACAGGCTAATCAAGGACATCACTTTCTGCCTAGATTTGTAATGACTCCTTTAAACAAAACAATCCATTAAAGCCGAAAGTGTTGTCCCTGATAAGTCGATGCAGATTGCACAGGCTAATCTGGGACGACACTTTAGGCACATGCATTAAGCCCTGTTTTCACACAGCAAGGCTTAGTATCCTTAAGTTGGATTACACAATAAATGTGACTCTTTTTTAGGTATGCAGACGTATAGCATGTCAGTGAATTCTTTAAACAAAATCAATGTTGGCCAAAAACTTGACCACAAACTTTGCTATGAAAAAACTTAAAATTAAGAAGAAAAAAAAAACTTTGCTCAAATATTATTCTAGGAAATACAAGTGACATCCCGGAAGGCCTATCAGAGGACGCGTCCAGCCACTCTGTGGGCTCTCAGGACCTGGAGAACGACGATGACAACGACAACTTCTCCGACATGATCTCGGCCAATGTCAGTGGCCGGGGTACCCCCAATATCAGTGGAAGTGGACGGGAGACACCTCTCTCACAGGTTTGTAATATTTTGATATTTATCTAATTGGATAATGTCTATGAATTTACGATATCAATGATAACTTCTCTGACATGATCTTGAGGCATCCCCTACATCAGCGGCAGAGGACGGGAGACTACCCTCTCGCAGGTATTATTTGAAACCTATTTGTTTAAGCTTATTGAAATGCTCAGCGGGTCTGTTTCCTGGGTAGAACCAGTACTTGGTGTCTTTGGGAGATTTCTAAAAAAACGCTCTCACAGTGGGGATCAAACCCGTGACCTCCTGGTCGCTAGTCGGACACCATGTCCAGTACGCCACAGTGACCTCTGGCCGCAGGTTTGTAGTCGGTGATTTCTCTTTCTTAGAAGTCTTCAATGATATAATGTTTAATCATTTATATTTTTCTACATGTAATTTAACTGTTTTTAAAAAAATGGAGTTTTTGTGGACATGTTAGTTGTGGATTTCAGATTTTTGAAAAATAATGAGAATTTGCGTCGGTCATTTCCAATGTGTTTGTGTTTAAGTCATGGATTGGTCAAACCACAAAATCAAGGAAAATTTATGTCCCACGAATAAAAATAATGATTTTACAGTCTTTTGAAATCCATGACCTGTTGTCTAGGATATCTTTAAAGACTAGGTATATGGAAAATATTTAATAGGTATTTTATTAATGGTTTAGTCCATTTGCTATTATTATAATAATAAAACATGGTTTTTGGACTATGCACTTTTTGGGCAATTACTAAATCTGAGCTATAATTATCACCCGCCAAAGGCGGAGGGATATTGTTTTGGCGTTGTCCGTCCATCCATCCGTCCTGCACTTTTGTGTCCGGAGCCGTATCTTGGAAGTGCTTTGGCGGATTTCATTGAAACTTGGTATGAGTATATATATGGATAAGAGGATGATGCACGCCAAATGGCATTGTACACCATCTGTTAATAACGGAGTTATGGCCCTTAATATATATTCTGTGTCAATGCAGCATGTGGGGGTATACGTCACGTCTGTTCAAGCTCTAGTTTGGCGGGGGATATCAATTCAACGAATTTGCTTGTTTTATTCCAAACATACCACTTGACATGTTGTTTATAACTGTTCACACCAATCTGATAAAAAGGAGAAAATTGCCATAGAAACAATTGTATGACAATCCTCGGATTCATAGTCCAGCTTTCTGAAATAAACATAAAGTTGTTTATTCCTGTAGGAGGAGGAAGAGGAGGAGAGAGTGCCATATGTACAGCCTGCCTTGCCTGAGACCGTACAGAAGAAGAATCGGGAAGATGTCACGGACAAGTTTGGGAAATTTGATATCAAGCCGGAACTGGACTGTAAGCTCTGAAAATATATGCTTAAGTTGGATTATGCTATCAATTTTGACCATATATTTTAGCTAACCTGCAAGGAAAAAACTGGATTCCTTCTGCAATTTAACATACCCGGTATATTTCTTGTTATCATAAACGCACTTAATGAAAACATATTCATTAGGTAAATCAAAAATAATTTTAAACAAAATGAGAAATTTGATATACACAAATTAGTAAAAAGTCTTAAATTAATAAAAACCCAAGTGGGTATCAAACTCATGACATAATGCAATATTGTATTTTCATGTCAGTGATTTGTCTTCATACAAAATCAATGTTGGCAAAAAAAACTTTATGTTTGTTGTTGATTTATTCCCAATTTACAGTTACTTTGTAAAAATCCATTCGTAAAATATTTTGTTCTGATTTTCCTGCATTTTTAGATTAGCTGAAATCACATGTGTTGTATTTTCTACACATTAAAACTCCAAATGTGAGATATATTTGAGAGTGAACAACAATTAATAATAAAATCTATTTTACCAGTATTTTAGCGATGCTCGTGGAAAACGGGGTTCCATGTATGTGCGTGAAGTGTCATCCCAGACTAGCCTGTGCAATATGCACAGGCTTATCAGGGGCAATACTTTCCAATGTTATGGAATGTTTTGTTTATATTTTCCTGCGTTTTCAGATGACCTCAAGTCAACAGTATCTTAGGGTTGGACATGAAGCTTTAAAACTTGAATCTAATTAAAAAAGGTCTTAAATTTAATTCAATTTTTTTAAGGGACTTCAAATGCATAAAGTGTATATCTGAGCGGTAAAGGGTTAACTCCTTGTTGTGTTTTTAAATCATTGTCCTGTGTGTTCAGATGACCTGAAGTCAACAGTGAGTGACACGTGGAGTACAGACGTACTCGCCAGCGACTCGGAGCCCCCTGAGATGCCTCAACAGGTGCGACTGGAGGAGATCGCAGAGGAGATGGTGCGGCAACAGTTCCTCACGTCAGGGGAGGTAAGGGAGATTAAATGGGATAAGCTGTTATCATATGAGTTTGCAAAGTTTTGAATATGCAATCTGCTTAGCTTGCCTGAGCAACGCGTGCATAGGTAGGTTGATATCCATCATCATGTGTTGTTAACAATTTCCTTCAAACATCCTAAACAGCAATCCAGATTGTTGCTAAACTTTGAATGAAATATCCCATTTTCAAAGTTTGTATTATTTATTTTAACAGCCAAAATATCTTCCTAAATTTTCTTCTGTAAAACCATAACATGCAGAGATGTTAATTTTGCTCTTGAGTATTATAGAGTGGTCTTCAACAAAGTTTCTCAATCCTAATTTTAAAACAATAGTCATCTAGTGCCATCTTGGTCCTCTATTTAGCTCACAAAACCACAACCTTTTTAACACTCTAGTGGCAACATTAATTTCAAATCTTCTTGAGACTTGATCTTGTCCCAATGAAATCTTGGCTTACTATGAAACTTGGTCACATGAGGTAAAACACTAGGCGACAAGGTTACATTTTTACAGGTGTGATTTCTTCACCTTTCAGCTGATTTCCTGCCTTTCAATGTCAAACTTATCTTACAAATACGTATTTATTTAGCTGGATTTATATACAAATGAAGCGTATAATTGAACCAATTAAGACGGGGAGGGCATTTCCTCCCTTGGTTCTTAAAGCACACCCCTGTTGTATATCGCTTACATTTCCCACTTCAGAGAGTGCTAGGCCTTTCAAAGGCACCAAGCGATGCGTGGAGTACGGACGTCATGCCATCCGACACAGAAGACAAGCAGGCCGAGACTTTCTCCGAGTTTGACGACATGTCCAGTATGGCCGAGCCAGGGGGGAGCAACCTCGATGATGTACGTAGCGAGCCCGGGGGAAGTAATCTGGACGACTTGCGCGGCGAGCCTGAGGCGGGGATGATCAATGAGAATCCACCTATAGCTTCAGGTGTGATACAAATGAGCCTCGCTCTTGGAAAATGGGGCTTAATGCAATGCAAAGTGTCATCCTCTTAGCACAGGCTAATCAGGGATGACACATTCCGCCAAAACTTGATTTTCTTAAGAGACTTTGTTTCAATGAAACATACCGGTACCATAAAAGCGGAAAGTGTCGTCTCTGATGAGTCTGTGTGGATTGCACAGGCATATCTTAGACAAAACTTTACGCACATGTATTAAGGCCTGTTTTCCCAGAGACCAGCTCAAAGTCTTATGACTGCTGAATCGTGACTGTTTTCTGCTCCAGGGCTTGCATTAAGGAAAGTTTTGATGTAGTTTACTCCCTGTTTGTTTGTCAAAATCCTTGCAAAATTCCAAAGTTCTTAAGGAAAATCATAACATGTAGTGTTTTATCCAGGCCATTTTAGCGTGGCGCGGCGCCATGCCCCTTTTTTTTAGCGCCCCGCTGCCCCTTTCAAAGCCAATCAGCGCCGCGCTGCCCTTTTCAAAGGCCGCAGCCCTGCTTTTTCATGAGCACCCGCTGTTTTCCGCCGTGCGCGACCTTATTGATAACATCTTAATTGCCTCTTAACCAAGCTTCTAAGCCGACTATTATCAGCGAATTTGTGAATTCGTCATGCGTGAATAACCATGTGTCAATATCAATCGATAATTTAAGTGGCTTTGTTACACTAATCGGTCCGTAATGTGTATTCCTCCATGATACAATTGTGCACAGTTACTTTGGAGACTTGATGGAAACCTCGATGTTAGTCACGTGGAAATTGTGCATTTCATGCATAATTCAGTTATATCAAAACATTTATTTTTACGCGTAATTAAATTAAAAAAAAACACCAGTTGTATCTGTATCGTTATCGTCTTTAAGATAATTAATTATTGAAAGAATTACTGTTACATATACTAATTAAACAAAATGCGAATCGCTTATTAGCGGACATATTATACGATTTTAAATTGCTATGCGCACCTGTCACTTACATCATTTTAACAAGATGGCAGACTATACATTTAAAAATAAATTGTGACTTGGAAAAAATGGCAAATAACGATCGAATTAACGATGGAATTCATACATTTAGAAAGGGATTGATGAAATGCCTCTGATAATCGACGATGCATAACATGTTTTAGATACCAACAACATATTTATGAGTAATCTTATCAGTGGATGTATGTCACGTACATGAGTGTTTGTAAATTGTTAGTGTTCAGTTTACTCGCAAAGTTTAAACATCTGACAAGATAATCGTTGGAAAATGGGATAAGACAAACATGGTTACATTTACATGTTAGTGAATCTGTGTAAAATCAGATTTGTATGCATATATTGCTTTATTATGTTTGTCGTGCTGTACAGTTTACTGAAACAGCATGGAAGTTAAATGGACATTGCGAGGTAAATATATTAATATTAATTAAAGTAAGTTAAATGCATCAATTACCATTAAATGTGCTTGTTTATATTTTTAAGTTTTCCCACAACTGCCTCTGATGCGATTACATGTTTCTCCCAAAACCAGGTATTCATGGAACGTTTTTGCCCTTTTTGCCTAAACTGCGCGTTAAAATGCCCTTTTTGAAAGTAATGCGCCATGCCCCTTTGTCCTCCTGGATAAAACACTAACATGATAGAAATTTGTACTTAAAGCGACTTAAAGATATAAGGGAACCATGCATTCTAAATTTTGAAGGATAACATATGGCTTTGCCTTTGCGTAAAAGATATGGTGTCCGCCTAGTGACCAGGAGGTCATGGGTTGAATCCCCTTTGTGGGAGAATTATTTAGATCTCTCCAATAAGTACTGACTCAACCCAGGAAACGGATTCTAGAGCATTTCAATAAGCCTTAGGCTTTCGATTGCAATTTAGCTCAAATAAATAAGTTTAAAACAAGAATAACATATCGCTTTTATTTTCCACGTGCAGGTTACGTAAGTGTGCCCCAGTTGCCAGGCGGGGCTATGGGGGGTACCTCCATAAACTCGGACAACGTAAGCATGTCACCCACATTTTCCGACAGCGTCTTCTCCGACATAGACGACAACAGGCTGCTCAGGGATAGCAGATCGAACCGCAGCTTGCGCGAGAACCTTCCCGGAACCTCGTTGGATAGTAACAAGCTGTTTGTACCAATCAAAAAGAAGCGCGGTCAGTCGCCATCGGGCTCGTCACCTGACCGGAACAGCGATACCAGCTCTAACCGTTACCGCCTCGTCGATTTTGCTGCGCCTGAGCCAAAGGATAGTAGTTTTTCTTCCGCTCGTCCCATTAGTGATGCTAGTATTATGAACGGTGCAAGGCCTAAAGTCATGCCTAGTGAAAGAAAGACTCAGAATCACAAGATTTCTCCGTACAGCAAATACAAAGAAAACACTAGCACAGGTGGTGAGGTTAATTTTGTGATAGGAGATGACAAGCGTCCAATATCCAACGATTCTGGGGTGTGCTCGGCTAACTTTACAGAGAATACCTTGGACGTGCAGTTGTCCGAACAACAGAACTCAAACGTGGACGAGGCTCGATTTTCTGCAGCGTTGAGCTTGTTTGACCCGCTAGCAGATTCTTCCAATGCCAGTGGCGAAGATTTATTGGAAGGCCCCGGTAGCCCTAGAACAAATTCGGGTTTTTTCTCCAATCCAAATTTTATAACTAACCCAACCGCGAGAACTAGTGGTGCTGTGGTCATGCCGAATGCCGAGGAGAAGCCGAAAGCGAGTGACTTTCAGCTGGTCACGCCCCTTTGTGACATCAGCCAATCGGCGACAAGTAGTTGTGCAGGTAGCACCCAAGTATTTCTTAATAGTTCTGTCTCAGCCGTGAAACCGCGCCGCGCAAGCACGGACAGTAACCGGTCCTCTGGGTCTAGTCTATCCAAGGAAGGCTCAAACTCTGACGAACGGCTCGTCAACTTAAATTCGGAAACCCCCTCTCGAAAAGTGAGTCATTTGGTTAAAAATTTTTGTTTGTTTATTTTTTATGAGTCATTCTTAGCGCATTAAGAAAAGGAACTTGTTTAGTTACTGTAAAGATTTATGCTAATGAGAAGAATTCATGGTTGATGAAGGTTACCCTGTTTATGTTTTACCACCCTGTTGCATCCCTAGTAAAATCTTGAACACAATTTGTACTATTTTCTTACTTTTTTTAGGAAAATGCCATGGAAACAGAGGTTACAGCGTCAGGGAAAAAGAAGGGTCTCTTCAAAACGTTCAAGGAGAAAATAAACAAAGGTTATACATTGGTAGCTGACTTTAATCCTTTCCTGCTCAGAAGCAGAGTGAAAATGCAAACAGTGTTGTTTAGTTTAGTTTAAACCCATTTATTTTAGCTCGATTGCATTTAGAGTACTTAATTCTTACAGGAAACACTCTCGAGTTTTCTTGGCATAGAACTAGTACATGGTGTCTTTGGGGGGAGATCTAAAGAACTTTCTTGTGTTCTTAATGATAGGCTGTCATCAGATTACATCAGAGACTTATTTTTCTGTTTGTCTTACAGGAAGAAAGAAGAAAGAGCCCAGGAACCATGAAAAAGAGGATGGAAGAGGAGGGAAAGAGGATGCTATGCTAGGCAAGTAGAAACAAGTGTTGATGTACAATTAGAATTTCTTACAAAAAAATGAGCAGAATATTTGACAAGTGACAAAAGGTATTATTTGAGTTGCTTTCACTGAAAATAAAAAATGATAACGCAGAAGATATTTAACATAAAATTCAAGGTTAATTTTATTAATCGTAAATATTGATGTGCTACGTCCATTTTTAGCTGGTTATCACAAAATGTTGATTATTTTCCGAAATTAAATTAAGTAATAACATTTACTGACAAAGATGAATAGAAAATTAATATTTCAATCTAAGATTATTTTTTAAACAGATCAATACAAAAAATATGGCATATTAACTGCTTCTTTTTAGAGCATATGCACACTTTCCAGGGCTGCCTCTGGATGAAATTTCCCGCAGCCTTATTTACTTTACTTATCAAAATTCTGATTAGTACGATTCTGATTAGATTGGCTTCAAGCTTAGTTAATTTTAATCTTATTTTGCTTTTTTTAATTACTTAAAATAAACTAAGGTTGAAGCCAAAGCAATGTTTCTTTAGCCATATTTGAACATTTTTAGCCGTCGGCTAATTTGGTAAATGTAAGAGTAAGCCATGATTTTTTATTCCCCTGAAGGTGGGCATATAGTGATCGCACTGTCCGTCTGTCTGTCCTAATGAAATTCCGTCACACTTTGCGTTTAGGTTTTGATTTTTTTTTTAATTCTAAGCGGCGCAGTAGGGTGCATTGTGTTTCTGACAAACACTGATCTTGTTGTGATTGTGTATATTCCCTATGCTAGTTTATTAATTACTCTATATTTGCAGCAGAAAGTACAAACACCTTGGTAGAAGTTGATGGAGCCATAGCATTACCAACCCCAGCTGAACCAAACATTATCATCACAGGTATATGATGGACAGCTGATAGATTGTTTCTCGTTTATCTCAATTTCCATTATAGAATGAATTGCCTAAAACATTTGTGTACTCAACTTCTTACATGGTGTATCTTGCTCAAGCTTTCACAACTGAATGACCTAAATCTGTATATGATAGTATTGAAAGGAATGTTTCTGTGACCTGTTTAAGCTGAATTATAGCCCTTGTCTGTTGTTTTTTTTCACGTTAGAAAATTTGGTCCTCAAAATTGTGTGTACTAATCTGTTTAATTTCTTTTTGTTGATTGGGGATTTCATTTAAACTTTAACTGCTGAATGACCTTAATGTGTTGATGTTTGTCAAGGAAGAAATTTAAGCTGTGACTAGTTTTGCTGAAATATGGTCTTTTTAATCAATGATTCTTTAACCCTTTGCATGCTGGGAAATTTGTCGTCTGCTAAAATGTCGTCTGCTGAATTTGTAAAATTAGCATTTTCTTCGATTTTTTTTCCAAAGAATACTATCAGAATAGCAAACAGTTTTGATCCTGATGAGACGCCACGTTTTGTGGCGTCTCATCTGGATCCAAACTGTTTGCAAAGGCCTTTAAAATCCGGTTCCAGAGCTAAAAGGGTTAAGTGGCACTGTGCATGCCAGATTTCGCTTAAACTTTCACAGCTGACTGACCTTAATTTGTAGGTGATTGTAAAGAAAGTTTTTTTTGTCTGACTACATTTGACAAAGTACAGGCCTTTTATCTGTTTTTTTCCAGTGAAGAATATATGGTCTCAAAAATTGTGTGTACTCAGCTTCTTTCAACTGTATGGTGGATTTCGATCGAGCTGTATTACCTGAATGAACTAAAAGTGTAGATTAATGTGAAGAATTTTGGCTACTACCAGTTTTTACAGAGGTGTGGACCTTTGTCCTTTTTTTTTGTCAACTGTAGAATATAAAGTGGATTTGTTGTTGACCAAGGGTGTTATGGGGGTGTGTGTGTATATGATACATTTGATCCTCGCTCTGTGAAAAGGGGGTTTAATGCATGTGCGTAAAGTGTTGTCCCAGTTAAGCCTGTGCAGTCATCACAGGCTAATCAGGGACGAAACTTTCCGGTTTAATGAAAACATTTCGTTTAAAGAAAGTCTCTTCTTAGCAAAAATCCAATTAAGGCAGGCTAATCTGGGACGACACTTTACCCACGTGCATTAAACCCCCTTTAAACAGAGCAAGGCTCATTTCTAGCTACTTTTTCTGATCGGAAAAAATGTAATATTTCTGACTTTTTTACAGTTGCTTCCAAGCCAGGTATTTTTATGTAACACTTTTTTTCCTCTTGATACGCATTCCCCCCCCCCCCCCCCCCCCNATTTGGAACGACATCCTGGCTTTTACTTTATCCAGATAAAATATACAGTTAAAAATTAATGCACATAACAAACATAGATAAAGCCTTTATCCGTGTATACCTCAGAGACCTTGGACACTTCCAAACATGTAAGTAAACACCATATGAATATTCTACGGCTCATTTAAACTTTTCTTACATGCTTGAGGTCTCTGTACTTCAAGTACTTAAACAAATCTGAGCACACCCACCCATGTATATAAACACAATACTTTGGAGAAACAGGGTTTAATGCATGTGCGTAAAGTTTTGTTTCAGATTAGCCTGTGCAGTCTGCTTTAAGCACTTTTCGCACTAAACACACTTTCCTATTTTCCAGGAGCGAGGCTTAAATATTCTCCATTTAAATTGTAAAGATTCAGTATGCATCAGAATCGTCAGAAGACATTCTGGTTGAGTACCTCATGAAATCTAACACATCCATTCCCCCTTAATATAAAACACATTCAAATAGTATCCATTTTTAGTCTGTATATTCCTTACACTGTGGAGACCTCACATGATATTCTGGCCGAGCATCTCAGACATCTAAGCACACCCCTCCCCTCCTGTCTGTATAAAAAAAAAATGAATATTCTCTTTTTAACCTAGCTCAGTCAGTCGAGTACTGGGCTTCAAATCCCAATATTGCGTGTTTGAGTCCCAGTTTGGCCACACTGGGCTTTTTCTCATAATTTGTATGACCCCCTTAGAAGAAGAGGGGGTATATTGTTTTGCACATGTCGGTCCGTCGGAAGGGCGGTCCGTCCTTCCACCAGATGGTTTCCGGATGATAACTCAAGAAGGCTTAGGCCTAGGATCATGAAACTTCATAGGTACATTGATCATGACTGGCAGATGACCCCTATTGATTTTTAGGTCACTAGGTCAAGGTCACAGTTACTCGAAACAGTAAAATGGTTTCAGGATGATAAGTCAAGAATGCTTAGGCCTAGGACCATGAAACTTCATAGGTACATTGATAATGACTGGCAGATGACCCCTATTGATTTTCAGGTCACTAGGTCAAAGGTCAAGGTCACAGTTACTCGAAACAGTAAAATGGTTTCAGGATGATAACTCAAGAATGCTTATGCCTAGGACCATGAAACTTCATAGGTACATTGATCATGACTGGCAGATGATCCCTATTGATTTTCAGGTCACTAGGTCAAAGGTTAAGGTCCTAGTGACTCAAAACAGTTAAATGGTTTCCTGATGATAACTCAAGAATACTTAGGCCTATGATCATGAAACTTCATAGGTACATTGATCATGACTGGCAGATGACCCTATTGATTTTCAAGTCACTAGGTCAAAGGTCAAGTTCACAGTGACAAAAAACGTATTCACACAATGGCTGCCAACACAACTGACAGCCCATATAGGGGGCATGCATGTTTTACAAACAGCCTTAGTTTGTTAGACAATAATTTATACCCGTGAAATTGGGAATATTGGTGTCAATTCACTCTGAATTGGGAAAAAGATAGTTCTTTGATGTATAAATGTTGAACTATTGGTGATAAAACTAACATTAACCAGTAAATTGAAAAAATCAAAAATCAGTAAAATGGATTTAACTACATCAAAACTCTTTATTTCCAGACTGATCATCTCTATTTCTGAAAATCAAAAATTAAAAAAATCAATAAGGAATTTTGAGACTGTAATTGGGAAAAAAATATTTGTTTTGCCATTTGGAATTATGACTAAATAACAGCTATAAAATAAGCCAAAAAAAAGACGTGCCACATAACTGATGTAGGTAGTTGTCATGAAATTATTAGAACGGCCATTCTCTCCCGCCATCTGATTTAAGAAGCTCAATTATCAGTTAATGGCATAAGTATGGCAGATTTTAACTTATTAAGCAGGAAAAGTATTATTAGGTCAACCAAATGCAGTGATTCAACTGGGATACTGTTAGAAACAGCAAACCAAATAAAAATATTAATCCTTGCTCAGGGAAGGACTTAATGCAGGTGCATTTAGTGTCGTCCCAGATTAACCTGTGCAGTCCGCACAGGCTAATCAGGGTCGACACTTGCCTCTTTAATGGTATTTTTCGTTTAAAGGGAGTCTCTTCTTAAAAAAATCTAGTTTAAGGCGTAAAGTGTCGTCGCTGATAAGCCTGTGCTGAAGCCCTTTTTTCCCACAGCAAGACTAATCTTAACTCTGTTCATTCCATAAATTTCAGAGACCTCAGACGACATTCTGGCCAAGTACCGCAAGAAGTCCATCCTGACCAGCACGCCAACCCTCGAGCCTGCGCAGCAGACAGACAAGGAGCGCCGGCGCACCCTCAAGGAGAACGCCGACTCCATGCCGCTGTATGATGCGGCTAACCCGGAGAAGTGCCTTGCGTATCTGGATGCAAAACGGAAGCTGAGGATCGTGTTAGGCTCTGCAGACTTCCAGGTAGGGTGTCTGTTGTGTTTTTTTTGTTATAGGTTTAGGTTAGTCTGGTAAGCCTGGGCTTATGCCTTTAGGCCTTTCTAGTTGTGAAAATGTAACAAGTTTCCATGGCGTAGTGGTTATTGGGTTCGCTTATTGCCTGGAAGGTCACAGGTTTGATCCCCACTGTTAGAGCAATCTTTAGATAACGCCCCAAAGACACCAAGTACTACCCAGGAAAACAGACATGAGAGCATTTCAATAAGCCTTAGGCTTTCGATAAAATCAAGCTTAAATACATGTAAATAGGGATAAAATTAAATAAAATGTACCAATTAGTTTGCTCACTTTAGTTCATTTCATCTTTATCCCTCCAAATCATTTTGCAATTAACTTATGATTAACTTTATTTATAAGATTTTTTATTCTCTGCAAATATTTTATGATTGAAATAGCCTTCTTCTTTTGTAACTAGCGAAAACAAAATGTATTAATCTGCTTTTTAAGAATGAAAGATCTATGTTCCTTTACTTGTGTTCTTAGTTTGTTTATTGTATACATTCAACACATCAACTTTAAAAGTTGCTTATGTCTATGAGCTAAAACTGCATGGAAAGGGCATCTAAGTATTGACAGTGGCAGTTCTAATTACATGTATACCCAGTCAGAGAGGGGTTATAGTTGAGTTACTCTGTCCTTCGGTCAATCGCTCTATTTGTCCATGTGAAAATGTAGTAGGATTTTTTATCAAACTACCTTCCCATTATCAAGCGAAATTTAAACTGGAAAAATGTCATGAAATGTAAATGTGCACATTTTTTTACCCCAATTGATCCCCATATTCCTGAGTTACTGTAAAATAATAATTATTTGTGGGGCATTAAGTTTTGTGGATTTTGATCAATCCACGAACTTAACACAAACACATTGGAAACTGACAGAAGCCAATTCCTCTTTTTTTCCAAAATCAGAATTCCACGAATTTTTGTGTCCAAGAAAAAGTTTGGTTTTATTAACAGTGAAATTTCATGCAGACAAAAATAAATGATTGTACAGTATTTGCATTTGAACATTGGGTATAACACATATTTTTGACAAATCTGCAGTAACCTGTACTTAACCTATACTTTATATTGCCAGATTGGATACCACATGTCGAGCGTGATGTACAGCCCAAGGGAGGGAGACAGTCGTCCAGACAACAATGACCTTGTGAGCCTGCTGCGTACCCAACTCTCTGAGGCGATCAACCTGCAGAACAAGGACGCCATAGCGCAGCTGCACGAGGCTCTCAGATGTGTGCGCCAGTTTGATAATGAAGTGTAAGTACTCGTGACTGTGAGCATTTGCGACTGGGCATAATTTCAATTTCATTGGATACTACATACCTCCTGAATTAATGAGCCTCTTTTTGGGAAAACAGGATGTAATGCATGCACAAAAAGTGGCGTCCCAGATGACCCTGTGAAGTCCACACAGGCTAATCAGGGACAACACTTTCCTCTTTTATGGAATTTTTGGTTTAAAGAAAGTATTTTCTAAAGGAAAATCCATTTTAGGCAGAAAGTGGTGTTCCTGATTGGCCTGTGCAGACACTTTTCATGTCTAAAAAATGTCCTATTTTTTAGACAAGAAAAAAGCAAAAATAGTGTTTTTCAAACGTCTTATAAGTTTTACAATTGTAACAATATTGTTAACCCGAAAAAAACTGATGCCCCATGTCAAATGATTGGAATTCAACCGATGCCCAATGCTAATTGATTGGAATTCCTCACAGAAGCTAATGAAGCATATCAAGTTATTTCAGAACAACATCAGACATAACTATTGGTTCGCAAATTCTTTGAGCATCTTGTTTTCAGCTGCAAGAAGCTAGTGCGGTCCCTGCAGGATGAATACAAGGGTCGAAGCAGCTACATCTCTTACCTGGTACGGTGCAAGCAGGGACTACTCAGCACCCTGGCACATATACGCACGCTTCAGAACAGGGTCAATAGGTAAGAGTCCAAAATGTATTGTAATGACACCTACACATTTTACATAGTGCTTTTATTCCAGCAATTATGACTAGTTGTTTCATATTAACAATTGTCATCACATTTGCATTCAGTTATTTTACCAGAAAGATAAATAAAGAAAACAATGTAAAGTTCCTTTCTTAACACACATAGTAATAGTTATATAATTATATATAATTAGGAAGAAAAGATTTGGTCGCACAATATAGTGCTTCAGACTATATAATTTTGTGGATTTTATTGTCTATTGAGATTCATGAAACGGGCAACACATTTTATGTTGGGAATGTTAAATATTGGGACTGACTTAAAATTGAGATAAACTAAATGTTGGCGCATACTAAATTTTGGAACACTTTGTAATGGGACTTGAAAAATCCTTTGCACTTTATATTTAGATTTATGTAAGAGGTTGCAGTGGAGTAATAGATATGATGTCCGCCTAGTGACAGGAAGGTCAAGGGATCAATCCATACTGTGCGAGTGTTCTTTGATTTCCTATAAAGACATCAAGTCCTGGTTCCACCCAGGAAAGGGAATCTAGAGTATCTCAATAAGGCCTAGGCTCAGTCAAGTTCAAATAAATAGGTTTAAGCTAAATTACACTATTTTAATGATATGACGACACCATGATGTTGAATGTTTCAGAGAGAAGGCCATCTACAGTGGTCACATGACCAGTGTGTGCGTGCGTCTGTTTGTTGAACACTGGGAGAAGCAATTGCAAGGCTTCATACTGCAGTTCCAGAGGCAGACGGTCTCAGATGAGAAGGTATGCATGTAGCCTATTGTACAGTGTTGTTTTTTTCACCATTTTGGATATGGGGATGGGCCCTGAGGATAAGGAAATATGGAATCAATTGAATAAAATTGAGAAATTGGTGTTTGCTTTTTTTTGCTAACACATACTTTAAAAATGAGAATTAAACTGTTTTCAATGTCATATTTACTAAGGTTCAACTGATAGAGCAGGATAGAGATATGAACAAAGTGTTCATATTAATTATAAGTCTTTTAGAAACCTTCAATTTGGAATTTTTGGCAGTTTTAAGGAAAAATTTAAACTTTTTGAGATTGGGAATGGGGGGTCAAATTGTGGCCCCAAATTTAATTTAAAAAACAGCAACACTGCTTTATGACTATCTGACCTTTATGTTGTGTGTGTGCGGGCTTGATAGTCATAATGCTGGGTTTGACCAAGTATAATCATTGAAAACTTATAAAGTTCTTTGGATAGAATTGGGAGTAAATTCCTTGAATTTGTTTCACTTTTAAGTGAAATAATTTAGCTGTGCTCTTGGAAAACAGGGCTTAATGCATGTGTGTAAAGTGTTGTTCCAGATAAGCCTGGGCAGACTTCACAGGCTTATCTGTGACAAATTTTTGATCATATAAATTAAGCTCCATTTTCTCAGAGAGCGGCTCAATTAAATTTATAGAAACATGAGATACCAAGGGTGATAATTCAATGACGTTTTAATAAGTGAAATTCCGTGAAATTTTAAATAAATGAAATTCTTTAACCTTTAAATTTCATTTGTTTATAAAGCTCTAAGTATGATTATTAAGTGTGTTTTATTTTTGCAGATGTCTTTCAGTTTTGGTGCAATTTTATAGAAAAGTTATGAACAGATATGAAGTATGTTGAACGATTTGAACTTTGCCCATGAATTTTCATTACACATTAAATGAAGGGAGTTCATTTCTGTATTTGGTGTGGTCTTCTTTTTAGCTCACCTGATTGCTCAGGTGAGCTTTTGGGATCGGTCTTTGTCTGTCGTCCATCCGTCCTTCATCTGTCCATCCGTCCACATTTGGTTTGTAAACACTCTAGAGGCCACATTTCTTGTTCTATCTTCATGAAACTTGGTCAGAAGATTTGTGCCAATGATACCTCGATCGAGTTCCAAACTGGGTCATGCTGGGTCAAAAACTAGGTCACTAGGTCAAAAAAAAGAAAAACCTTGTAAACACTGTAGAAATCACATTTCATGCCCAATCTTCATGTTACTTTGTACAAATGTTTGTCTTAATGATATGTTTGTTGAGTTGAAAGTGGTTCCAGTCCGTTGAAAAACATGGCCGCCAGTGGGCGGGGCAGTTTTCCTTATTTGGCTATAGAGAAACCTTGTGTCACAATTTTTGCCCAAACACCCTGAAACTTGGTCAAAACATTGGTTTTATTAATATCTCGGACGAGTTCGAAAATGGTACAGATCGGTGAAAAAACATTTTTTGCCCAATCATCATGAAACTTGGTCAAAACATTAGTTTTATTGATATCTCGGATGAGTTCGAAAATGCTCCAGATCTGTGAAAAAACATGGCTGCCAGTGGGCAGAGCAGTTTTCTCTAAATGTATATAGTGGAAACATGTGAACACTCTAGAAGTCACATTTTTGGCCCAATTTTCATGAAATTTGGTCAGAACATTTGTTTCCTAGATACGAGAGTTGAGTTCAAAAATGGTTCCGGTCCGTTAAAAAACATGGCTGCCAGGGTTGCGCATTTTCCTTATATTTGCATGTTGTATATAGTAAAAAAAGCTTGAAAACACTCTAGAAGTCACATTGTTTGCCCAATCATCATGAAACTTGGTGAAAACATTGGTTTTATTTATATGAGTTCCAAAATGGTCCCAATGGGTCAAAAAACATGGCCGCCAGGGGGGTGGGGCAGTTTTCATTATATGACTATAGAGAAACCTTGTGAACACTCTAGAAGTCACATTTTTTGCCTAATCATCGTGAAACTTAGTCAAGACATTGGTTTTATTGATATCTTGGACAAGTTGGGAAATGGCTCAGATCTTTGAAAAAACACACTTTTAGCTCACCTGATTGCTCAGGTAAGGTTTGAGGATCGGTCTTTGTCCGTTGTCTGCCGTCCGTCCACATTTGGTTTGTAAACACTCTAGCATTCACATTTCTCAAGCATTCTTTATCAAAGATTCTGAGAAGCTACATGGCCACAAGATCTCAGTCAAGTTTGATAATGAGCATAATCGCATAATAAATGCCAGAGTTATTGCCCTTAGATTGTCAAAATGTTCATTATATTATACAAAATCCTTGTAAACACTCTAGAGGTAACAATTTTGTTTCAGATTTTATGAATCTTGGTCATAATATTTTTTTTGTAAGCAAAGTTTGATGTTTGGTCATGAGGGGTCAAAATATAGGTCACCTATAATGATGATGCTTTAAGGAGGAAGTTTGTTAGGGCAATATTTAGGCAAAGTTTAACATTTGGGTCATGTCGGGTCAATATCTAGGTCACCAGGTCAAAGCTTGAATAACCTTGTTATTACATGTTCCAAGTCAGGTTCAGGTGAGCAATCTAGGGCCATCATGGCCCTGTTGTTTGTATAGCTTACTTAGTACAACTAAAAGGAACAAGATACCATCAAAAACGCATTTACTAAATTGTTGACTTAAATAGCTTCTACTTGTACTTTATCCATGTTATATTCCTTTTGAATCGAAAATTTGCGGTCTATCTTTTACAGACGGATCTCTTGGAAAGATTCTTACAGGATCTCTACAGTAAAATGGACAATGACGCCATATGGAAAGGTATAAGTAATTAGTGCGTGTAAATATCTTGGAATTATTCACAGAGTTTTGAAAATTTAAAGAGAGTGAACTGGTTTATGGTATGAAATGATAATTTGGGATCATTCTAAACTGACAGATAATTGCTATATCGAAACATATAAACTGGTATGATATCAGAGTATTGAATCGTTTAGGCTGAAACTTGTAATTTCTTTTTATACATTTTGTAAGATATGCTATTTATGCATATTCATATAGTTTAAATGGCATATGCCTTCAGCATGGTTTAATATTTCATTTGTCTTTAATTAAATTGATTTTGCACAGGCAAATCAGGGATTAAACTTTCCGCCTAAACTAAAGAGACTTCCGTTAAACAAAAAATACCATAACAGCGGAAATTGCAGTCTCTAATAAGCCTGTGTGGACTGCACATGTTAATCTTGGATGACACTTTACGCACATGCATTAAGCCCTGATTTCCTAGAGCAAGGCTTAAAGATTTTGTTAACAATCGTTCACTTTCAGCGGCCACTGAGATGCAGATCGACGATGCTCGTCTGGCCATCGAACGTTTCATCATGTCTCGTATCTACACACATGCCATGTTTCCCAACGGGGACGGGGACATTCACAGGGACCAGTAGGTTTTTTAATAAATAAAGGCTTTTTTTGCTCCCGGTAGGGTGGCATATTGCAGTCGCACTGCCCGTCCATCAGTCCATCTGGCATTCCCTTTTCCGGAGTTTTTTACGCTACACTTTATGAACCTACATGAGCTTCAGATGATGTGTTAAATTTGTTCTGGTGATTTTTGGCGAAGTTATGGGCTCTGGACTTTGGAATTTTCTTTAAAATAACACTTTCAGAATTATTTATTTTTTCCGATACTGTCCAAGGCCTGAAACTTTGTAAAATATCAATGGACTGTACCTTGTCATGATGTTTTCAATTGGGATATAGCTGCTGTGTGGCTTAAAGTGCAGTAGTGGCCATTGTGTTTCACAAATGCAGATCTTGTTTTGGTTTATGTTGATCATAATGCCTTTTTTTACCCAGTACATTGAAAATATTTTTTTTTAAAACAACAACTGAGCATTCAAAAGCATTGTCCAGTTTAACTATGCCCCCTTCGAAGAAGTTAAAGTATAGTGCTGTGCATTTGTCCGTTTGTCGCTCTTTTGGTAGATCTGTCGGTCCGTAGACCTTTTGTTGCCGCATGATGTCTAATAAACGCTTTGATAACCATGCCAATTGGTATAACGGTTACTTGGGAGGAAATAATGATGCATATTGATTTTGGGGTCAACAGGTCAAAGATCCGTGTGACAAGGGCTTGTAACAGGAAATTCATTGCCATACAATAACATAAATATGCTTTGACATACAATCATGCAAATTGTTGTAGTGGTTACTTGGATGGAAAGTCAGAGGCCTATTTAAATTGAGGTCATCAGGTCATAGGTGAATGGTCACAGGGGCTTGTGTCATGAAATTGGTATGCACACAATATCTAGAGAATTCTTAGTATCATATAAATAAGTATGCTGGCAAGTCTTGACAAAGGATGACGGGTAATATATTCAAATCTTGTTTTTATGTTCACTATATTAAAGCCACGTTCTAGGAAAACTGGACATAATGCATGTGAGTAAAGTGCGCACAGACTAATCTGGGATGACACTGTCTAAATAAACTTGATTTTCTTTTAAAAGAGACTTCCTTTAAACAAAAAATTCCACAAAAGCGAAAAAAAGATCGTCCCTGATTAGCCCGTGTGTACTGCACAGGCTTATCTGGGACGACACTTTACGCACATGCATTAAGACCAGTTTTCCCAGAACACCTCTCATTCACAGGCTGATACAGCAGCACATCCGAGAGCTGAGCAAGTCTATCAGTCCGGACCATCAGGACCTCAAGATCCCTAAGATGTACCATCTGGAGTGTCCCTGGCCGGCAGCCCAGAGGGAGTTGTACATGATCAACGCCTACAAGGTGAGATGGCTGCTTGTGAAAATTTAATAAATGTAAGAAATATAATTATAAATCATGCAACTCCTAGGGCATTGTTAGTTAGTTAGACTTATTTGGTAAATAACGTGTAAAATTTTATTCTCAGAAATTGCAAGGTTGGGGATTTAATATTTGGTGTGTAACATTGTATACCGGTAGTTTTCCTAAGTTTGTTCAAAATAAGCCCAGGTCAAAACTTGCCACGCCCCAGTGTTCACCTGATTAATGTACACTTATATTGTAAATAACTTTTAAAATCTTATTCTCTGTAACCGCAAAGGTGAGAGGTTTAATATTTGGTGTGCGTCTTGTGGTCCTTTACAAAGTTTGTTCAAATCATGCCACTGGGGTCAGAATCGGTGCCACTCTAGAGATTACTTGTTTTGTTATGTTTTATGTTCATAGAAACAACTTCTGTGTTCTGATGTGTCCTACAGAGTACAAAAAACTAGATAAAAACAGTTATTACACAAACATCACACAATTTACACGTTACAGTGAAGTTACTACATACCTCAGGTGAGCGACCTAGGGACTTGAGGCCCTCTCATTAACTTTAAAGTTAGCCAAACTAGGGCCATAGCACCTCTTTTGTTCACTTAACAAGACTTGAACCTTGGAAACATATTAGATGATAAATTTGAGCCTCGTTCTGGGACAACTGGGCTTAATGCATGTGCGTTAAGTGTCGTCCCAGCACAGGCTAATCAGGGATGACACTTTACGCAGAGACTGGATTTTTGTTTAGAAGAGACCTACTTTGAATAAAAAATTCCATAAAGGCAGAAAGTGTAGTCCCTGATTAGCCTCGGATGACACTGTATGCACATGCATTAAACCCAGTTTTCCCAGAACATGGCTCATTTCAATTTCAGACACCTCGAGACAAGGTGAAGTGCATTCATCGATGCGCATCAACAATTATGAACCTACTCAGCATGGCCAATGAGAAATCTGTACCGGCAGCAGACGACTTTACTCCTGTATTTATATTTATAATAATCAAGGGTAAGTCAGCGATTTTTTTTTTTCCTTCTTTATAAAGTTGTAAAAGGCATTTAAAACTTAAAAATGTACACAATTCCCAATGGCGGTCTCAAAAATGCCCAAAAGGATGGAAAGTTATATAACTTTTGGTCCAAAACCACATTATCTGCAAGTGTACAAATAAAATGAGCACTGAAATTATGAATATTTTAAGCAAACAGGCATGTTAAAGAATATACGAAGCAATTAAAAAGACCCATAATTCCCAATCTTAAGATCTGAAGAGTTTTACAATGAGAATTTTCCAAATTTCCGGATATTTACCCAATTTGATTTATTTTTTTTGCTGTAAGTGGTTGAAATATAACTCACCTTCATAGATTTCTGGCAATAAAGGTGTTACCTGTAACACAATGCTCATGGTCTTTATTATGTTGTGACCTAAATTTATAAGACTCCTTTTTAAATTCGCTTTTTATGGTCTAATCATCTACAAATATCAAGAGGCATAACGCGATTGGACTGTCCGTTAGTTTGTTTGTACATTTTTCTGTCCATATGCGGTAAACCCCAAAATACACGTTTTGTGTAACACCTTTAAGGCTTCGTACAAAGCTTTGATTCTTGCAAGGACAATGTCTTTGAACAACATCAACACACCCACATCACCTGACCTCATTTTGATCTTGACATTGACCTACTTTTGAACTTGACTAATTAAGGTCCAATATCTTAGGTAACTCAAAATGTCCTGTTTTGTCTAACATCAATAGTGATTTCTACAAATCTTTGACACTTGCATGAATTATGTCTTTAGATAGTATCAGCACACCCATTTTTACCTTAATGTTTTCTTTTGGACTAAGACTAATTCAAGCTGCATTTTGTCTAACATCNGGCCATAACTTTTGCAATCTTGAAGATAGCAACTTGATATTTGGCATGCATGTGTAGGGGACATAGTTTTTCACAAACACATCTTGTTTAATTCGCTTTTTATGGTCTAATCATCTACAAATATCAAGAGGCATAACGTGATTGGACTGTCCTTTAGTTCGTTTGTACATTTTTTTTTTCCGTCCATATGAGGTGAACCCTGAAATACACGTTTTGTATAACACCTATAAGGCTTCCTACAAAGCAATTATTCTTGCAAGGACGATGTCTTTGAACAACATCAACACACCCACATCACCTGACCTCATTTTGATCTTGACATTGACCTACTTTTGAACTTGACTAATTAAGGTCCAATATCTTAGGTAACTCAAAATGTCCTGTTTTGTCTAACATCAATAGTGATTTCTACAAATCTTTGACACTTGCATGAATTATGTCTTTAGATAGTATCAGCACACCCATTTTTACCTTAATGTTTTCTTTTGGACTAAGACTAATTCAAGCTGCATTTTGTCTAACATCAATACCTCTGTAACCAAGCTTTGATACTTGCATGGATGTTATCTTTCAGCATTCTCAACACACACACATCACCTAACATCATTTTGACCTTGACGTTGACCTACTTTCGGA